>BTHU01000014.1:87897230-88212230 GCA_036184795.1 Tokudaia tokunoshimensis
TATAAACATGAACATTTAATGAACCCAAATACACTATGTAATTTCAATGGCCCCTAGGGAGTCAAAATCCACTTAAAAAGAGTGCACTCAAAATTAATGAAACCATTTTTATGTGTCATTTTGTATATTAGTCTGTGTTTATAATGACTTGTTAGAAGTTGAAACTTTGGTTTCAAATGCAATAAACTGGCAGGAGATTCATCTGCATGGGTATCCTCTGGGCTCCAAAAGCAAGAAACAAATGCTGTCTCTGACCCAGCATGATTGTCTCTAGAAGAATTTTAACAAAGGTATACAGGATGCCTGCTTCATGGTGGGTAGTGGTCTTATGGGGAATAATATCAGGAAATGATCCCATTCCTGCAAGGTGAGGATAAGGGTTGCTTACTTTATAATGTATGCTACTCAACACTGCTTGATATTGCAGCATCCCAAAATGTGTAAGAAGAATATGCCCATTGGTGATGTCTGCTTGGGTCAAGGCTCTGAGCATGATCTGAATGACTTCTGTCATTCAGTCAAGTGAGTCAAGCATGAGTCATTCTGTCAAGCTTGGATCACCATAACTATTCTACTTGTGAATCAATATCAATTATCTCAGAACTGAACTTCATGCAGCATCTATTTAAGCCAAGACAAACTAAGCTAAAGGAACACTAAATACCTAATTAAGCATTCATTCTAGCAAAAGTTATAGAAAATTATTTTAAATGGTAGGAACATACTTGCACAACCACTTCCAGACATAGATTCACAACCTAAACCAGTACCTGGTCAAAAAATTCACAGCCTGAGGCAAAGCCAAATCTGAAGTAGGAGCCAGAAATAACAGAAAAAAATCATTTCCAGAGATTAGAGCTAGTCCCAGAGGCAGATTCATAATAGTCTTCACAAGTAGAGAAGGCAGGAAAGTGACCAGGAACCACAGAGGAACTTCAAACTACAAGATAGCTTTCTAGGAACTGGGATAAGAATATTAGACATAACAGAAGGAAGCAAAAAATTAAGGGCATACACCTGGAAGACAGTAATTTATTCTCAAGGGAGTTCTGAGGATATAGGTTGATACCATGAACAACCAGCCTAATAGAGGAAAATATTTCAGTCATATGACAACTTAGTCTCTTTAGAACACTGCAAATGCTCCCACTGAAAGAACAATAATTTAAAAAAAGGAAAAAAGAAAAAAAGAACCAAGAACCCCACAACAGTTGAATTCCTGATGCATAAATTCCAGTGGAAAACACTGATAACATAAAAAACTTAAAGAGCTCCACTTCACTAAAAATTCTAGTTCCAGATGAGAACCACACATAAGAAAGATCTAGGCAAAATTTAAAAGAATGAATGTGAACATGAGTAAACATCAGAACGACATAAGGCCATCAATATAGGATATGAAAGTAGTTTAGATAAGTGGGAATAAGACCAAGATGGGGGTGAGAGGTGCCAAATTCCAGGAAATCAGACTTTGGGAGCAGCATCAGGATGCAGATATGAGTTTATTGCCTGACACATAAGCTTACATACAGTGCTCGAGCCAACCCCAAGCCCTTAAATCCTTCGCCAACTGTATCTCACCACACCATCACTGTGCTCCAATGAAAGCCCTGCCTGATGAAGTAACTCAGAAGAAACTGTGGGAGAATTTTCATCTGTAAGGACTTCTCTGAAGATGGGGAAGCAGCCACCATCCAAGACTTAGTTTCTTTTTGTTGTCTCACCAATGTTCCAGGAACTATTTTAGATGTAACGCCCTGTACAGCAGATAAAGACTCTTCAGGGAGTTGCAAGGACATCACTCTCCATTTCACTTTTTCCTTCACAAGGTTGACTTCTACATCACCCACATAGAAATGCTGAAGAAAACACAGTCTGACTTGCTAGAGGTAAATGAATTAAATTAAATGAATCAAATAAAAAGATCAAAGAAATGGAATATGTGGAAGGCCACATATCAGGGGTTAAAAACCAGGTAGAATTTTCATATCTAATTAGGTACACTGACAAATTTATATATATAAATGTGTGTGTCAGAAAATGAAAAACATCTGTGATATTGTGAGAACTTCAAATTTATGAATTATGCTTATAGAACTCCTTAGTAAAAGCTTATAATTTATTATCAATGCAATCTTAGCAGAAAAGTTTCCATCTCTAGGAAAAAACAGTTCCTTGTCAGTACAAGAAAGCATATATAGGCAGGATTAGAAAAGTCACTGCTCTCATTATTTTATATTGGGAATACTAAATATACTAGGCAAAATATATTAAAAGTTTTTAGAAAGAAATATTAATTCACATATATGCTCAGGCCCAAAATAATAGTGTCTAACAATCTAAAAGAAAATTTAAACAGAAGAAGGACTTGCAATAATGTACTTCAATTTCTAATGTTAGGGTTAGGGTTAGGGTTACAACTATGAAACCAGACTAATATACCCAGCAAAACTATCTGTCACAATTGAGGGAGGAAAAAAAAACATTCCATGATAAAAGCAGACTAGAGGAATTTATAAATGTGATCATTATACTATTTTTACAGATGATACTGAAGGAATTCTTCAGACTGAAGAGAATAATAAACACAAAAATCAGAGTATATATAAAAGAACAACAAATGGTAGAACAACAGATAGACATATGAAGATTAAGAAAAGATTATATACTTTTGCTCTGCACCTCTGACTGGGCAGATCAGCATGTTTGCCTTTCTCAACACCCTACAGTCTGCAGATCTTTCAGAAGATCTGCTGCAGCCAGGACCACAGGTCTCTCAGGAGATCTGCTGCAACCCAGGGATACAGGAGGTAGGCTCCAAACAGAGACACCCAGGACACTTAACTCCAAGTCCTGGATACCCCAAAACACCTGAAAACTATGATGCTGACCTAAAATTCTATCTCAAGAAGAAAATAGAATATAAATAACTCACTTAAAGAAATGCAGAAAAACACAATTAAACAGGTAGAAACCCTTAAAGAGAAAACAAATAAATCTCTTAAAGAAACACAGAAAAACATAATAAATCAGGTGAAGGAATTGAACAAAGCAGTCTGAGACTAAAAATGGAAGTAGAAACAATAAAGAAATCACAAATGGAGGCAACCTTGGAATTGGAAAATGTAGAAAAGAGATCAGGAGCTACAGATGTAAGCATCATCAACAAAATACAAGAGAAATAAGAAAGGATCTCAGGTGTAAAGGATAACATAGAAGATACTGACATAATCGTTAAATAAAACACAAAGTACAAAAAACTCCTAACCTAAAACATCCAGGAATCCAGGACACAAGACCAAACCAAAGAATAATAGGAAGAGAAGAGAGGAAAAGATTCCCAGCTCAAAGAACCAGAAAACATCTTCAACAAAATCATAGAAGAAAACTTCCCCAACCTAAAGAAATGGTCATAAATGTAGAAGAAGTCTACAGAACACCAAGTGGATTGTACCAGAAAAGAAAATTTCCCCATCACATAATAATCAAAACACTAAATGCACAGAACAAGGAAAGAATATTAAAAGCAGTAAGGAAAAAGGGCCAAGTAACACATAAAGGCAGACATATTGGAATTACACCAGACTTGTCAAGAGATAGTATGAAAGGTAGAAGATCCTGGGCAGATGTCATGTAGACCCTAGGAGAACACAAATGCCAGCTCAAGCTACTATACCCAGCAAAACTCTCAATCAGCATATTTGGAGAAACCAAAATATTCTAGGACAAATCTACATTTAAACAATAACCATCAATCCAGCCCAACAGAGTATTCTATAAGGAAAATTCTAACACAAGGAGGGTACCTACACCAAAGAATAAACAAGAAATTAATCATCTCCAAAAGGAGAGAATCACACACTTAATACCACCTCCAACAACAAACATAACAGCAACTAACAATCATCTGTCTTTAATATCTCTCAACATCAATGGACTCAATTCCCCAATAAAAAAACATAAGCCAACAGACTGGATATGCAAGCAGAATCCAGCATTTTACTGCATATAAAAACAGACCTCAATTACAAAGATGGATACTACCTTAGAGTAAAAGGCTAAAAAAGAGTTTTCCAAGTAAATGATCCCAATAAACAAGTGGGAGTTACAATTTTAATACCCAATAAAATAGACTTTCAACCAGAAATTATCAAATGAGATGGGGAAGGACACGTCATATTCAATAAAGGAAAACTCCACTAAAAGGAAGTATCAATTCTAAACATCTATGCTCCAAATGCAGGGAAACCAATTTCATAAAAGAAACTTTACTAAAGCTTAAAACACATTGAACCTCACACAGTAATGCTGGGAGACTTAAACACCTCACTCTTACCAATGGACAGATCATTTTACATATATATGGTACTTCATGGTACCTTCTCCAAAACTGACCATATAATCAGTCACACAACAAGCCTCAACAGATACAAGAACATTGAAATAACCCCATACATCCTATCAGATAACTATGGACTAAGACTGGACTTCTATAACAAAAACAAAAGAAAACCCACCTACCCATGGAAACTAAACAACTCTCTACTCAATGATAACTTGGTCAAGGAAGAAATAACAAAATTAAATACTTTCTAGAATTCAATGAAAATGAAGGCACAGAACACCCAAACTTATGGGACACAATGAAAGCAGTGCTAAGAGGAAAATTCATAGCACTAAATGCCCTTGTAAAGAAATTGAAGAGATCCTACACTAACAATCTAACAGCACACCTGACAACCCTAGAACAAAAAGAAGAAGACACACCCAAGAGGAGTGGGGAGGGAAATAATCAAACTCAGGGAGGAAATCAACCAATTAGAAACAAAGAGAATGCTACAAAGAATCAATAAAATCAAAAGCTTGTTCTTTGAGAAAAATCAACAAGATAGATAAAACCTTAGTCAAACTAACTAAAGGAAGCATATATGGTATCCAAATTAACAAAATCAGAAATGAAAAGGGAGACATAACAACAGAAACTGAGGAAATTAAAAAAAAAATCATCAGAGCCTACTACAAAAGACTTTCCTCAACAAAACTAGAAAATCTAGATGAATCTGATGACTTCCTAGACAGATTTTCTCTATTCAACCCCCTCTCATTACTCTGTCCTGGTGTTCCCCTACATCCAGTCTTTCCAGGACCAGGGGTCTCTCCTTCCATCTTTTTAGAAATCTATTGATATACTGATTGTGTCTAGGGTATTCTGAGATTCTGGGTCAATATCCCCTTATCAGTGACTGCATACCATGTGTGATCTTTTGTGATTGGGTTACCTCACTAAGGATGATATTTTCAAGTTCTGACCATTTGCCTAGGAATTTCGTGAATTCATATGCCAAAATTAAATCAAGAGTAGTTAAACTACCTAAACAGTTCCTTATCCCCTAAGGAAAAAAAAAAACTCATTAAAAACCTCCTAACCAAAAAAAGCCCAGGGCCAGATGACTTGAATACAGAATTCTACCAGACTTTCAAAGAAGAGCTAATACCAATACTCCTCAAATTATTCTATACAATAGAAACATAAGGGAAACTACCTAATTCATTCTATGAAGCTGCAGTTATCCTGATGCCTAAACCACACAAAGACCCAATGAAGAAAGAGAATATCAGACCAATTTATGAATATAGATGCAAAAATACTCTATAAAATTTTAGCAAACTGAATCTAAGAACACATCAAAAACCATCATTCACCATAATCAATTAGGTTTAATCCCAGGGAAGCAGGGATGGTTCAATATACAAAGACCTCAGAACATGGAGAGATCTCCTATGTTCATGGATTGGTAGGATTAACATAGTAAAAATGGGCATCCTGCCACAGCAATCTAAAGATTCAACATAATCTCCATCAGTATTCCAACATAATTCTTCACTGATATGGAAAAAGCAATTCACAATTTCATATGGAAAAACAAAAAATCCAAGATAGCAAAAACAATTCTTTTTTTTTATTTTATTTTATTTTTTTAATTTACATTCCAGATCACTTCCCCTTTCCCGTTTCCTCCCTCCCCGAAAGTCCCATAAGCCCCCTTCCCTCCCTCTTTTCTCCATTCAACCCCCTCTCATTACTCTGTCCTGGTGTTCCCCTACATCCAGTCTTTCCAGGACCAGGGGTCTCTCCTTCCATCTTTTTAGAAATCTATTGATATACTGATTGTGTCTAGGGTATTCTGAGATTCTGGGTCAATATCCCCTTATCAGTGACTGCATACCATGTGTGATCTTTTGTGATTGGGTTACCTCACTAAGGATGATATTTTCAAGTTCTGACCATTTGCCTAGGAATTTCGTGAATTCATTGTTTTTAATTGCAGAGTAGTATTCCATTGTGTAAATATACCACATCTTCTGAATCCATTCCTCCGTTGAGGGACATCTGGGTTCTTTCCAGCTTCTGGCTATTATAAATAAGGCTGCTATGAATATAGTGGTGCATGTGTCCTTATTGCATGCAGGTAAAGTCTCTGGGTATATGCCCAGGAGTGGTATAGCCGGATCCTCCAGAAGTGTCATGCCCAGTTTTCTGAGGAGCCGCCAGACTGCTTTCCAGAGTGGTTGTACCAGCCTGCAATTCCACCAGCAGTGGAGGAGTGTTCCTCTTTCTCCACATCCTCGCCAACAACTGCTGTCTCCTGTGTTTTTGATCTTAGCCATCCTGACTGGTGTGAGATGGAATCTCAGGGTTGTTTTGATTTGCATTTCCCTAATGACTAAGGATGATGAACATCTCTTTAGGTGCTTCTCAGCCATTAGATATTCTTCAGGTGAGAACTCTTTGTGTAGCTCTGTACCCCATTTTTTAATAGGGTTACTTGCCTCTCTGGAGTTTAACTTCTTGAGTTCTTTGTATATCTTGGATATTAGCCCTCTGTCGGATGTAAGGTTGGTAAAGATCATTTCCCAGTTAGTTGGTTGCCGCTTTGTCTTTTTGACGGTGTCTTTTGCCTTGCAAAAACTTTGTAATTTAATGAGGTCCCATTTGTCTATTCTTGATCTTAGAGTATAAGCTATTGGAGTTCTGTTCAGGAAATTCTCCCCCTGTGCCCTGAAGAAATAGAAGTTGTCATTGGAAGTCTTCCAACCAAAAAAAGCACAGGTCCAGATGGTTTTAGTGCAGAATTCTATCAGACCTTCAAAGAAGACCTAACACCAATACTCTTCAAACTGTTCCACAAAATAGAAACAGAAGGAACACTACCCAACTCGTTCTATGAAGCCACAATTACACTAATACCAAAAGCACACAAAGATCTGACAAAGAAAGAGAATCTCAGGTCAATCTCTCTTATGAATATCGATGCAAAAATACTCAATAAAATTCTTGCCAACCGAATCCAAGAACACATCAAAACGATCATTCACCACGATCAAGTAGGCTTCATCCCAGGGATGCAGGGATGGTTCAATATAAGGAAATCCATCAATGTAATCCACTACATAAACAATCTCAAAGAAAAAAACCACATGGTCATCTCATTAGATGCTGAGAAAGCATTTGACAAAATTCAGCATCCTTTCATGCTAAAGGTCTTGGAAAGATCAGGAATTCAAGGCCCATATCTAAACATAGTAAAAGCAATTTACAGCAAACCAGTAGCCAGCATCAATCTAAACGGAGAGAAACTTGAAGCAATCCCACTAAAATCAGGGACTAGACAAGGCTGCCCTCTCTCTCCATATCTTTTCAATATAGTACTTGAAGTTCTAGCTAGAGCAATTAGACAACAAAAAGAGGTCAAAGGGATACAAATTGGAAAGGAAGAAGTCAAACTATCACTATTTGCAGACGATATGATAGTATACATAAGCGACCCAAAGAACTCCACCAGAGAACTCCTACAGCTGATAAACGACTTCAGCAAAGTGGCCGGATATAAAATCAACTCAAGCAAGTCAGAAACCTTCCTATACTCAAAGGATAAGCAGGCTGAGAAAGAAGTAAGAGAAATAATACCCTTTACGATAGCCACAAACCATATTAAGTATCTTGGCGTGACGCTAACCAAACAAGTGAAAGATCTGTATGACAAGAACTTCAAGTCTCTGAAGAAAGAAATTGAAGAAGACCTCAGAAGATGGAAAAATCTGCCATGCTCATGGATTGGCAGGATTAATATAGTAAAAATGAGCATCTTACCAAAAGTAATACACAGATTCAATGCAATCCCCATCAAAATCCCAACTCAATTCTTCATAGAGTTAGAAAGATCAATTCAAAAATTCATCTGGAATAACAGAAAACCCAGAATAGCTAAAACTATTCTCAAGAGTAAAAGAACCTCTGGGGGAATCAGTATCCCGGACCTCAAGCTGTACTACAGAGCAATAGTGTTAAAAACTGCATGGTATTGGTACAGTAACAGACATGTAGATCAATGGAACAGAATTGAAGACCCAGAAATGAATCCACACTCCTATGGTCACTTGATCTTTGACAAAGGAGCTAAAACCATCCAGTGGAAAAAAGATAGCCTTTTCAACAAATGGTGCTGGCTCAGCTGGAGGTCAACATGCAGAAGAATGCAAATTGACCCATCCTTATCTCCTTGCACTAAGCTCAATTCTAAGTGGATCAAAGATCTCCACATAAAACCAGACACACTGAAACTAATAGAAGGGAAACTAGGGAAGAACCTTGAACATATGGGCAAAAACAATTCTTAACAATAAAAGAACTTCTGGGGGAATCACCATCCCTGACCTCAAGCTGTACTACAGAACAATAGTGATTAAAAAAACAAAAAACAAAAAACCCTGCATGGTCTTTGTTCAGAAACAGACATGTTGATCAGTGGAATTGAACTGAAAACTGAGAAATAAACCAACACTCTTACGGGGTGTGTCCCCGATTCTGCAGGAACCCCAGGAGAGCTCAAGAATTACAGAGCCCGATGTAAATATGCAAGAATCTCTATTTTATTAATATGAGTCGGACTTGGATTGCAAACCTTCCTACTGCACCTCGAGCCTAGAAGGCTTCACATTTATATACAGCATAATCAGGGATTCTTTAGATATTAGGGCAATGGGGGAGGTGATGAGGCAAGTCATTTTTCAAACACGATATCAGGCAGCAAAGCAGAATCACAAGACTGGGAGGGGGAACTTTTCTGACCTAAGGAGTAACTTTATGGTGCTATCAGGAACCAGTGTTTTACAACTTGGCTATAGCTGTCTGTGATCCCTGGTTATTTCTCTTTCATGATCTAAATGTGGGGCTTTAATCTTTCTAAGGATGTTTGGCTTCCGAGTTCCTTTCCCAAGGACAGGCATTAGCTGCACCTGGGAAGAGCTCAGTCATTTATCAGTGAGAGTTCCAGCTTCTGCGACACGGAGGCTAGGGAGGTTGTCATTTGTCTGCTCAAGCCAGCGTCTCTGGCTTCTCAGGGCATTTTTGTTAAGAGGTGCCTCTATGGAAACAGGGACAGTGATATTCTGGTGCCAGACTGGGCCCTCTCTCAATGGTCAGGGAGGGGAAGGGGAAGCTAGACACAACCCAGATGTTCCTCAAAGAAAGAATGGATACAGAAAATGTAATTCATTTACTTAGTGGAATACTATTCAGCTATTAGGGATGAGGACATCACAAGTTTTGTAGGCAAATGGATGGAGCTAGAAAATATCATCCTGAGTGAAGTAACCCAGATCTAAAAGGACATGCATTATATGTACTCACAAACAAGTGGATAATGGATAAAAAGTACAGAATACCTAGGATACAACCCACAGAACTCAAGAAGGTTAACAAACAGAAGTGACCAAGTGAGGATTCTTTAATCCCATTTGGAAGGGAGAAGAAAACAATCACAGAAGGCAGAGGGAGGAAGGGACCTAGCGGGGAGAGTGGAGGGAGAGGGGAAAGGGAAACATGATCAGGTATGGGGAGACTAGACAGGAGGGGAGACAAGACAGGAGAGAATCCCCTCAGGGTGGGGATGAAGAGACACTCCAGAAAGATGAGAGACTCCCAAGACTCAATGGGAGTGACCTTTAATGAAATGTCCAAAAGTGGGAAGAGGGAACTCATAGAGTCCACCTCCAATAGATAGTTAGGGCCTCAAGTGGAGGGATGGAACTGCCAACCCACACTCAAAATTTCTGAACCAGAATTGTTCCTGTCTAAAATAACTACAGGAATGGAAAATGCAGAAGAGACTGAAGAAAAGGTGGTTCAGTGACCGACCCAACTTGGGATACATCTCATGGGGAGACACCAAGGCCTGACCCTGTTATTGATGCTATAGTATGCTTACAGTCAGGAGCCTAGCATGGCTGCCCTCTGAGAGGCCCAACCAGCAGCTGACTGAGACAGACACAGATACTTACAACTAACTGGTGGTCTGCACTGAAGTCGCAGACCCCTATGGTTGAATTAAGGGAAGGATGGAAGAAGCTAAAGAGGAGATCAACCCCATAGGAAGACCAGCAGTCTCAACAAACCTAGACCCTGGCAGCTCCCGGATGCTGAGCCACCAATCAAGAAGCTGGTCCAAGACCCCTGAAATGCACATAGCAGAGGACTGTCTAGTCTGACCTCAGTGGAAGAAGATGCACATAATCCTCAAGAGACCAGAGGCCTGAGGGAGTGGGGAGACCTGGTGGTGGTGGTGAGTATCCTCTTGGAGAGTCGGGGAGGAGGAATGGGATGAGGAACTGTGGGAGGGGGACCAAGAGAGGGAAAAATAACTTGGTTGTAAATAAATAAAATAATAATAATAATAATAGATCATATGCAGCATTGTCAACAAAATGTGAAATAATAATAAACATCTCTCTAACACTATTAATGATATCAACTCCAAAACTAAAAGACAGATTGTAATATTGGATAGAAAAAAAAGATCTAGGCTCTGGTGAGATGGATCAGTAAGTGGGGAACTTGATGCCAAGCTTAATGACCTGAGTTTTATTGTCAAGATCCACACTGTGACAAGGTAAAACCAACTTCTGCAAACTGTGTTCTGCCTTTCACATGTTTACCATGCCTCATGTTTGTATGTACATGCACATGTGTGTGTGGGGGGGGGTGGGGTGTGTGTGTGTGTGTGTTCAGTGAGTAAAGCGCTTATCACATAAATCTAACGATTTAAGCTTTATTTATTCCTGGAATCCACATAAACGTGGAAGGAAAGAACCATCTTCAGGAAATTGTTCTCTGATCCCCATATACAAGCTTTGACAGACCCTCACTACCATCATACATACATACATACATCTATACATTCATCCATACATAAAATCAATTAATTAAAATATAAGATCCATAAGCGTCTTACCTCCAAGAATCACATCTTTACATAAAAGAGACATTAGCTTAGGGTGAAGGTAGAAAAAATGCATTCCAAGCAGATAGAAGTACAAAATGAGTCGACTTGACAAAACAGATTTAAAACAAAAAACAATGCAAAGAGATGAAGCAGGGAATTATATTCTGATTAAGTGATAAATCCAACAAGTAGAATAGAAAATTCTAAGCATGAGCTCATCAAACATGGGTGTACATAAGTCAGTAAAACACACACTTTAAAGATGAAGATGCATATTAACCTCAACAAAATTGTAGAGCAAGATCTACTACCCCACACTCACCACTTGGTAGGTCATTGCAGCAAAAATAAGTAGAGAAACATTGACATTAAATGAAATCTATAGAACAATATACCTCAAATTGCAAAAACCATACCTTCTCAGGAGCCATGGAGCCACAGAGACTAAAAGCATAATGCTAATGATGACTGCGCCACTGAAGAAATAATATGAGAAATAAAAAAATCATGGAATAAGACAATAATGAAAATGTAGCATACCAAATCCTGTGGTTTACAATGAAGTGTTCCACTGGTTGAAGATTACAGCTCTAAGTGTCTACAACACTAAATCAGAAAGATCTCAATGGCACAATTTAAGGATACGCCACATACCTTAGAAAAACAAAAGTGACCACTGATGAACTACCAAAACTGTATTGTGGAAGCCAATTTAATAAATCCATTTTCCCGGCTGGCATTTGTACCATGAAGCCAGGGGGCTCCACAGGCTTCTGTGCACTGCCCACCAGGAGAGAGTGATCTCCCAGCAGCACTTTCACTTCTGAGCTCAGAGGTGAGATCTCCACCTTCTTTCTGGAGGGGAACAGCTAGGAACTCACGGGGCATATAATCAGCGGAGCTGCTGGAACAGGAGTCTTCCAGCCGCTATTTGCACCAGGGAGACAGGCAGCTCCACAGCCTTCTGTGCACAGCCTGCCAGAAGAGAGTTATCTCCCAGCAGTTCCTCGACTTCTGAGCATGGAGGTGAGATCTCCACCTTCTCTCCAATATCTCTCTGGATAAGAACAGCTAGGAGCACATGGGGCATACGATCACTGGAACAATGGCACAGGAGCCTTCCAGGCACCATTTACCCCAGGGAGCCAGGCAGCTCTACAAACTTCTGTGCATAGACACTGCCAGAAGAGAGTAGGTGTCCAGAGAGTAAGAACACAGGCTTACAGGTCCACAGGAGGGACAAGCTCCAGCCAGAGACAGTACGATCAACTAACACTAGAGATAACCAGATGGTGAAAGGCAAGCACAAGAACCCTATCTACAGAAACCAAGACTACTTGACAATATCAGAACCCAGTTCTCCCACCACAGCAAGTCCTGGATACCCCAACACACCAGAAGAGCAAGAGTTGGATTTAAAATAGCGTCTCATGATGCTGATAGAGGACTACCAGAAGGACATATATAACTCCCTTAAAGACATACAGGAGAACATGGGTCAACAAGTAAAAGCCCTTATAGAGGAAGCACAAAAATCAATTAAAGAAATACAGGAGAACATGGATTAACAGGCAGAAGCCCTTAAAGAGGAAACACAAAAATCCTTTAAATAATTACAGGAAAACACAAACAAACAAGTGAAGGAACTGACAAAACCACCCAGGATCTAAAAATAGAAGTAGAAACAATGAAGAAATTACAAAGGGAGACTACTCTGGAGATGGTAAACCTTGGAAAGAAATCAGGAGTCAAGAATGCAAGCATCAACAACAGAATACAAGAGGTAGAAGAGAGAATCTCAAGTATTGAAGATACCATAGTAAACATTGACTCACAGTCAAGGAAAGCGTGAAATGCAAAAAGTTTGTAACTGAAAGCATCCAGGAAATCCAGGACACAATGAGAAGACCAAACCTAAGAATTATAGGTATATAAGGAAGCAAAGATTTACAGCTTAAAGGGCCAATAAATAGCTTCAACAAAATTATAGAAGAAAACTTCCCTAACCTAAAGAGAGAGATGCCTATGACCATACAAGAAGCCTACAGAACTCCAGACAGACTGGACCAGACCAGAAAGTCCTCCTGGCACATAATAATCAAAAGACCAAATACACTAAACAAAGAAAGAATATTAAAAGCAGCAAGGGAAAAAGGTGAAGTAAATTATAAAGGAAGACCTATCAGGATTACACCAGATTTCTCATCTGAGACCATGAAAGCTAGAAGATTCTGCGCAGATCTCATACAGACCCTAAGAGAACACAAATGCCAGCCCAAACTACTATACCCAGCAAAACCCTCAATCACCATAGATGGAGAAACCAAGATATTCCACAATAAAACCAAATTTACACAATATCTTTCCACAAATCCAGCCCTACAAAGGATAAGAGATGGAAAACACCAATATATAGAGGGCAACTACACCCTAGAAAAAGCAAGATAGTAATGTTCTTTCAACAAACCCAAACAAAGATAACCACTCAGACATAAAAATAACATCAAAAATAACAGGAAGCAATAATCACTACTCCTTAATATCTCTTAACATCAATGTACCTAATTCCCCAATAAAAAGACATAGACTAACTGACTGCATATGTAAACAGGACCCAGAATTTTGCTGCATACAGGAAACGCACCTCAGAGTCAATGACAAGCACTACTTCAGAGTAAAAGTCTGTAAACAACTTTACAAGCAAATGGTACCAGGAAACAAGTTGGAGTAGTCATTCTAATATCAATAAAATTGACTTTCAACCAATAGTCATAAAAAAAAAACACACAGAAGGACATTTCATATTCATCAAAGGAAAAATCTACCAAGAAGAACTCTTAATTGTGAACATCTATGCTCCAAATGCAAGGGCATCTTCATTCTTAAAAGAAACTTTACTAAAGCTCAAAGTACACATTGCACCTCACACAAAAATTGTGGTTGACTTCAACACTCCACTCTCCTCAATGGACCTATCAGGGAAGCAAAAACTAAACAGAGACACAGTGAAATTAATTAAAGTTTTAGACAAAATGGAATATATATATTATATATATAATTATATATATTATATATAATATAATATATATATAATATCAGTTCATCCTAAATGAAAAGAATATACTTTCTTCTCAGCACCTCATGGTACCTTCTACAAAATTGACCGTATAATTGGTCACAAAACTGACTTCAACACATATAAGAAGACTGAACTAATCCCATGTCTCCTATCAGATCACTATGGAGTAAGGGTGGTCTTTAATAGCAGTAAAAAACAACAGAAAGCCCCCACATACATGGAAGCTGAACAATGCTCTACTCAATGGTAACTTGGTCAAGGAAGAAATAAGGAAAGAAACCAAAGACTTTTTAGAATTTAATGAAAATGAAAGCACAACATACCCAAACTTATGGGACAAAATGAAAGCAGAGTTAAGAGGAAAACTCATAGCCCAGAGTGCCTCCAAAAAGAAAATGGATACAGCATACTCTAGCAGCTTAACAGCACACATGAAAACTCTGAATCAGAAAGAAGCTAATACACCCAAGAGGAGTAGAAAGCAGGAAATCATCAAACTCAGGGCTGAAATCAACCAAATAGAAACAAAAAGAACCATAAAAAGAATGAAAAATACCAGGAACTGGTTCTTTAAGAAAATCAACATGATAGATAAACCTTAGCTAGACTAAACAGAGGGCACAGAGACAGTATCCAAATTAACAAAATCAGAAATAAAAAGGGAGATATAACAAAAGAAACTGAGGAAATTCAAAAAATCATCAGATCATACAAAAGCTTATACTCAACACAACTGGAAAATCTGGATGAAATGGACAATTTCCTAGACAGATACCAAATACCAAAATTAAATCAGGATCAAATAGACCATCTAAACAGTCCCATAACCCCTAAAGAAATAGAAGTGGTCATTGAAAGCCTGCCAACCAAAAAAAAAATCACAGGACCAGATGGTTTTAGTGCAGAATTCTATCAGACCTTCAAAGAAAACCTAACATCAATACTCTTCAAATTATTCCACAAAATAGAAACAGAAGAAACACTACCCAACTCGTTCTATGAAGCCACAATTACACTGATAGCAAAACCACACAAAGATCCAACCAAGAACTTCAGACAAATTCCCTTATAAATATCGATGAAAAAATACTCAATAAAATTCTAGCTAACCAAATCCAAGAACTCATCAAAACGATCATTCACCAAGATCAAGTAGGTTTCATCCCAGGGATGCAGGGATGGTTCAATATGCGGAAATCCATCAATGTAATTCACTACATAAACAAACTCAAAGATAAAAACCACATGGACATTTCATTAGATGCTGAAAAAGCACTTGACAAAATTCAGCATCCTTTCATGTTAAAAGTCTTGAAAAGATCAGGAATTCATATTCCATATATAAACATAGTAAAAGCAATATACAGCGAACCAGTAGCCAGCATCAAACTAAGTGGAGAGAAACTTGAAGCAATCCCACTAAAATCAGGGACTAGACAAGGCTGCCCTCTCTCCCCATATCTATTCAATATAGTACTTAGATAGAACAATTAGACAACAAAAGGAGGTCAAAGGGATACAAATTGGAAAGGAAGAAGTCAAATTATCACTATTTGCACATGATATGATGGTATACTTAAACGACCCAAAAAAAAAACTCCACCAGAGAACTCCCATAGTTGATAAACAACTTCAGCAAAGAGTCTGGATATAAAATTAACTCAAACAAATCAAACAAGCCTTCCTATACTCAAAGGATAAACCGGCAGAGAAAGAAATTAAGGAAATGACACCCTTAATAATAGTCACAAACAATATAAAATATCTTTGTGTGACTCTAACCAAACAAGTGAAAGATCTTTATGACAAAAACTTCAAGTCTCTGAAGAAAGAAATCGAAGAAGACCTCAGAAGATGGAAAGATCTCCCATGCTTGTGGACTGGCAGGATTAATACAGTAAAAATGGCCATCTTGCTAAAAAAAAATCTACAGATTCAATGCAATCCCCATCAAAATTCCAACTGAATTCTTCATAGAGTTAGAAAGAGTAATTCTCAAATTCATCTGGAATAACAAAAAACCCAAAATAGTTAAAACTATTCTCAACAATAAAAGAACTTCTTGGGGAATCAGTATCCCTAACCTCAAGTAGTACTACAGAGCAATAGTGTTAAAAAAACTGCATGGTATCGGTACAGTGACAGGCAAGTAGATCAATGGAATAGAATTGAAGACCCAGAGATGAACCCACATACCGATGGTCACTTGATCGTTGACAAAGGAGCTAAAACCATCCAGTGGAAAAAAAAGATAGCCTTTCAACAAATGGTGCTGGTTCAACTGGGTGCTAGCATGCAGAAGAATGCAAATCGATCCATTCTTATCTCCTATACAAAGCTCAAGTCTAAGTGAATTAAGGACCTCCACATAAAACCAGACACATTGAAACTAATAGAAAAGAAACTGGGGAAGAGCCTTGAACACATGGGCACAGGGGAAATTTTCCTGAACAGAACCCCAATAGCATATGCTCTAAGATCAAGAATTGACAAGTGGGACCGTGTAAAATTACAATGTTTCTGGAAGGCAAAGGACACTGTCAATAGGACAAAATGGCAACCACAAAATTGGGAAAGATCTTTACCAACCCAACATCTGACAGTGGGCTAATATCCAATATATACAAAGAACTCAAGAAGTTCGACTCCAGAGAGCCAGATAACCCTATTAAAAATGGGGTACAGAGCTAAAGCAAGAATTTACAACAGAGGAATTTTGAATGGCTGAGAAGCACCTAAAGAAATGTTCAACATCCATAGTCATTAGGGAAATGCAAATAAGAACCACCCTGAGATTTCACCTCACAACTGTCAGAATTGCTAAGATCAAAAACTCAGGAGACAGTTGCTGCTGGTGAGGATGTGGAGAAAGAGGAACACCCCTCAACTGCTGGTGGAACTGCAAGCAGGTACAACCACTAGGGAAATCAGTTCTCTTTTCTGTCAGTTTCTGAGAAAACTGGGTATAACACTACTGGAGGACCCTGTTATACCACTCCTGGGCATATAACCAGAGGATTCTCTAGCATGTAATAAGGACACATGCTCCACTATGTTCATAGCAGTCTTATTTATAATAGCCAGAAGCTAGAAAGAACCCAGAAGTCCCACAACGGAGGAATTGATACAGAAAATATGATACATTTACACAACATAATACTACTCAGCTATTAAAAATAATGAATTCATGAAATTCTTAGGAAAATGGATAGAACTAGAAAATATCATCCTGAGTGAGGCAATCCACAACAACCACAAATGAACAAACATGGTATGTACTCAATGATATGTGGATATAAGCCCAGAAGCTTGGAATACCCAAGATATAATTCACAGACCAAATGAAGCTCAAGAAGAGGGGGAACAAAGTATGGATACTCTGGTCCTTCTTTGGAGGGGGAACAAAATACTCACAGGAGGAGATACAAAGTATGGATAAGAGACTGAGGGAAAGACCATCCTAGGGATCCATACCATATACAGTTACCAAACCCAGACACTATTTTGGATGCCAACAAGTGTTTGCTGACAGAAGCTGGATATAGCTGTCACTTGGGAGGCTCTGCTAGTGCATGACAAATACAGAGGGGGACACTCTCAGCCATCCATTGAACTGAGCACAGAGTTTCCAATGGAGGAGCTAGAGAAAGGACCCAAGGAGCTGAAGAAGTTTGCAGTGCCATTGGAGGAACAACAATATGAACCACCCAATGAACCCCAGACCTCCCAGAGACTAAACCACCAACCAAAGAGTAGACATAGAGTGACCTGTGGCTCCAGATGCAGATACAGCAGAGGGTAGCTTGTTGGACATCAAAAGGATAAGAGGCCCTTGGTCCCTAGAAGGCTAGATGCCCCAGTATAGGGGAATGCTGGGAATGCCAGGACAGGGAAGCAGGAGTGGGTAGAGAGGTGAGCAGGGGAAGCGGGGATGAGATGGATATTTTCAGGGTGGGAGGATCCAGGAAACGGGACAACATTTGAAATGTAAATAAAGAATATATCTAATTTAAAAAAGAAAGTATACTCTGTTTAGCTCTGTTCCCCATTTTTAATAGGGTTATTTTGTTCTCCGGATCTAACTTCTTGAGTTCTTTGTACACATTTGAAATTAGCCCTCTATCAGATGTAGGATTGGCAAAGATCTTTTCCCAATCTGTAGGTTGTCATTTTGCCCTATTGACACTGTCCTTTGCCTTACAGGAGCTTTTCAATTTTATGAGGTCCCATTTTTTGATTATTGATCTTAAAACTTAAGCCACTGGTGTTCTGTTCAGGAAGTTTTTCCTCTGTGCACAAGTATTCGAGGTTCTTCCCCACTTTCTCTTTTATTAGATTCAGCTTATCTGATTTTATGTGGAGGTCCTTGATCCACTTGGACATGAACATTGTACAAGAAGATAAGAATGGGTAAATTTGCATTTTTCTACATGCAGAATTCCTCTTGACCCAGCACCATTTGTTGAAAATGCTGTCTTTTTTCCACTGGATGGTTTTATCTACTTTGTCAATGATAAAGTGAACATAGCTGTGTGGGTTTATTTCTGAGTCTTCAATTCTAGTCCATTGACCTTCCTGCCTGTCACTATACCAATACCATGCAGTTTTTCTCACTATTGCTCTGTAATATAGCTTGAGGTCAGAGATGCTGATTCCCCAATAATTTTTTTTTTATTGTTGAAAACAGTTTTAGCTAATCTGGGTTTTTTGTTATTCCAGATGAATTTGCAAATTGCCCTTTCTGCCTCTATGAAGAACTGAGTTGGAATTTTGATGGGCATTGCATTAAATCTATAGACCGCTTTCAGCAATATAGCCATTTTTACTATATTAATTTTGCCAATCCATGAACATGGGAGATCTTTCCATCTTCTGAGGGCTTCTGTGATTTCTTTCTTCTGAACTTGAAGTTTTTGTCTTACAGATCTTTCAGATCTTACAGATCTTTGTTTGCTTAGAGGTACACCAAGGTATTTTATTTGTTTGTGATTATTGTGAAGAGTGTCATTTCCTAATTTCTTTCTCAGCCTATTAATCTTTTAAGTATACTAAGGCTACTGAATTGTTTGAGTTAATTTTATATCCAGACTCTTTGCTGAAGCTGTTTATCAGCTGTAGGAGTTCTCTGGTAGAGTTTTTGGGGTCACATAAGTCTACTATTATCATCTGCAAATAGTGATATTTTGACTTCTTTTTTTCCCAATTCGTATCCCTTTGACTTCCTTTTGTTGTCTAATCATTCTAGCTAGAACTTCAAGTACTATATTGAATAGATGGGGAAAAAGGGGTCAGCCTTGTCTAGTCTCTGATTTTAGTTGGATTGATTCAAGTTTCTCTCCATTTAGTTTGATGTTGGCTACTGGTTTGCCATATATTGCTTCTACTGTGTTTAGGTATGGGCCTTGAATTCCTGATCTTTCCAAGACTTTTAAAATGAAGGGATGTTGAATTTTGTCAAATGCTTTTTCAGCATCTAATGCAATGATCATCTTGGTTTTTTCTTTTAATTTGTTTATATAGTGAATTACAATGATGGATTTCCATATATTAAACCATCCCTACATCCCTGGAATGTTGCCTACTTGATTATGATGGATGATCGTTTTGATGTGTTCTTGGATTCAGTTTGCAAGAATTTTATTGAGTATTTTTGCATCGATTTGATAGGAGGCATGGAATTATTTTACTCTTCTTCTATCTGTGAGGTCCATTTTGTGACAGATTATGTGGTCAGTTTTGGAGAAGGTACCATGAGGTGCTGAGAAGAAGGTATATTCTTTTGATTTAGGATGAAATATTCTATAGATACCTGTTGAAATCATGTGGTCCATAACTTCTGTTAGTTTCACTGTGTCTTGGTTTAGTTTGTGTTTCCATGATCTGCCCATTGATGAGAGTGGGGTGTTAAAGTCTCCCACTCTTATTGTGTGAGGTATAATGTCTGCTTTGAGCTTTAGTAAAGTTTCTTTATGAATGTAGATGCCCTTGCATTTGGACCATAGATGTTCAGAATAGAGAGTTCTTCTTGGAAGATTTTTCCTTTGATGAGTATGAAGTGTTCTTCCTCATCTTTTTTGATGACTTTTGGTTGAAAATTGATTTTATCTGATATTAGAATGGCTATTCCAACTTGTTTCTTGGGACCATTTGCTTGGAAAATTGTTTTCCATCCTTTTACTCTGAGGCAGCGTTTTTCTTTGACACTGAGGTGTGTTTGCTGTATGCAGCAAAATTCTGGGTCTTGTTTACATATCCAGTCTGTTTTTCTTTATCTTTTTATTGGATAATTGAGTCCATTGATGTTAAGAGATATTAAGGAATAGTGATTGTTGCTTCCTGTTATTTTTGATGTTATTTTTATGTTCTTGTGGCTATCTTCCTTAGGGTTTGTTGAAAGAAGATTACTTTTTTCTTTTTCTAGGGTGTACTTTCCCTTCTTGTGTTGGTGTTTTCCATTTATTATCCTTTGTAGGGCTGGATTTGTCGACAGATATTATATATATATATTTAGTTTTGTCATGGAATATCTTGTTTTCTTCATCTATGGTAATTGAGAGTTTTGCTGGGTATAGTAGTCTGGGCTGGCATTTGTATTCTCTTAGGGTCTGTGTGACATCTGTCCAGGATCTTCTAACTTTTATAGTCTCTGGTGAGAAGTCTGATGAAATTCTGATAGGTCTGCCTTTATATGTTACTGGACCTTTTCCCCTTACTGCTTTTAATATTCTTTGTTTTGTGCATTTGGTGCTTTTTATTTTTATTATGTGATGGGAGGAATTTCTTTTCTGGTCCAGTTTATTTGGAGTTCTGTAGGCTTCTTGTATGTTCATGGGCATCTCTTTCTTTAGGTTAGGGAAGTTTTCTTCTATAATTTTGTTGATGATATTTCCAGGCACTTTTAGTTGGTAATATTCTATTCCTATTATTCTTAGGTTTGGTCTTCTCATTGTGTTCTGGATTTCCTGAATGTTTTGGGTTAGGAGCTTTGTGCATATTGCATTTTCTTTTCTGTTGTGTCAATGTTTTCTACGTTATCTTCTGCACCTGATAGTCTCTCTTCTATCTGTTGTATTCTGTTGGTGATGCTTACATCTATGACTCCTGATCTCTTTCCAATGTTTTTATCACCAGAGTTGTTTTCCTTTGATTTCTTTATCATTTCTATTTCCTTTTTTTAGATCCTGGATGGTTTTGTTCAGTTCCTTCGCCTGTTTGGTTGTTGTTTTCCTATAAATTTTTTTAAGGGTTTTTTTTTTGTGTGTTTCCTCTCTAAGAACTTCTACCTGTTTACCTGTGTTCTCTTGTATTTCTTTATGGAATTTTATGTGATTTTAAATCAGAGTCTTGCTTTTCATAGTTGTTGGGGTATCCAGGGCTCACTGTGGTGGAGAACTGGGTTCTGGTGCTTATGTTCTTGCCCTTGTCTTTTGCCATCTGATTATCTATGGTGTTAGCTGTTCTTGCTGTCTCTCACTGTGGCTTGTCCCTCCTGCAAGTCTCTGTGTCAGTACTCCTGGGAGACCAGTTCTCTCCTTGAAGAATTTAGGTATGGAGAGCTGTGGTACAGGGTCAGCTCTGGGGTGCAGACAGAAACCATAAGGATCCTGTCCCCAGCTGTTCCTTGGTTCCTGTGTTCTGATGGCTCTGGGAGGGTCCCACTTGGGCCAGGAATTTGAAGATCAGTGGTGGTCTTGCTTGTGCTTGCAGGTGTGTCTTCACTCCTGGAGACCAGCTCTCTCCTCGCGGTGTTTTTTTACGTAGCTCTGTGGCACAGGATCAGCTCTGGGCACAGAACAAACCAGAAGGCTCCTGTTCCAGGTTGCTCCTCAGTTCCTTTGTCCTAAGGGTTCTGAGAGGGACCCTCTGAGCAGCAGAGGTGGATTTACCTGTGCTTACAGGCTTGTCTGTACTCCCAGGAGGCTAGTTCTCTCCCGGCCCTATTTGGGTATGGAGCCCTGTGACAGAGGATCACTTCTGGGTACAGAAGCGTACATATCTTTCTTACTTTGCAGATAGCTGAGGGAGCTATATGGCTACATTCAACTTGAAGATTCTGGGGTATGCTTAATAAAAGTCTATACTTTAATATTTTTGTTCTACCTGACTTATAGCAGAACACATTTTAAGAACATGCTTTTATTAAATGTTAATTTAAGGTTAAAGAATAGCAAGAAGGAGGCATCTTTATTTAATCATTCAAATTCAAAGCTATGACAGGGACTTAAAGATTCTCATAGAAAAGCCATGTTTGATCTATTTGATACATTTTTTGTGACTATGTCTTACTTTGATCCTTTGTGAAATGGATGAATAACTTTTTAATGGTAGGATTTACATATGATAGGAGTTTTATTTTATGGGAGTAAAAAGATGATCAACTTTTAGAAAATAATCCCCAGAGTACAGCTCTAGGAGGTCTTTGGTATGTACTGATACACTTGCTGCAGGGGTATATTTAGTTTTTCTTGGACTTAAAGTTTTAATTTTCACCTCATCAGTCATTTCAAAAATGACAAGGAAGTTATAACTGAAATGGAAAAAAAAAGAAACAAAACAAAACCAGTTGACCTAGAAGAAAACAACTGGAGTCAAGTCCTATTCTTAGCATGAGCAGCTGTTTCTCCTCCAGCAAATGCCTTGATGACCAAGACCTCACACTTTTCTTTTTCCAAACAAAATAGTAAACAACTTGAGAGATTTCCAATGTAACTTTATACTCCATGGCTTGAAAGTAATGCTTTTGTGAAGACATTTTGACAGGCATTGAATCTCCTTATTTGGATGTCCAAGGAGATTCTGGACTTCTATGATGAGTATTCAGTTTAGCTCAGTCCATCACCATTTAGGTTACTTTTAGAACTATATAGTTAGGGCCACAGAACACATGCTGCTTTTCGGGGAAATATGTAGGCTTAGTATATTTGTATCATTTTGTTGAACTGGACTACTGTGATCAAGACACAGGGTTTGAAACTTAGAAACCATGTGCTTTTTTGTTGAATACCCATATAGGAACAATAAACATTTCTTTCCCTTCAAGCACTATTTACATACTTTGTCAGAAACATGATTTACCACACACAAGCCGGGAGGTGATGATACACTTCTGTGAGACCCACACAGAATAACCCAGAAGCCAAAATGCCCTATCACACAACTGTCAAGAGTGAGTTCATCACAGTGTTCTTTTTCCTCTAGGGAAGAATATATCTTTTAATGACTGAATAATTCATCTATTTTGATTTTTCAGACTAGATTATGATGTGAAGTTACTGTAGTAGTACGGGAAATCAAGTTTGATTTTGTAATATAGTCAAATGAGTACTTTAGAGTGCCATGTCTGCGATCAATAAGGAAGCTGTAACTACATTTACTGTCAGACGATGATATTGATGCAAAAACATAATGGTTGAAATTATAAAATCAATTTCATAATTTAATCAGAAATGTTTATTGATATTGTTAAAGTTGAATTCAATAGCTTCTAGTATGTAGTTAATTTCCTACCTGTCAGAAAAATGTATTAAAATGCTCTTTCTTGAAAATGGAGTTAATTCAGGAGAGAAAGTAGTAAACTTTCATGCTAAGAGAGAGAAGAAATTGTTCTCCAGTTTTTATTGGAGTCAAATATTGTAATCTTTAATACAAACACACACACACACACACACACACACACACACGATAAAAATGCCATCTGGCCCCAAATTGTTGTGATAACTGCCAAAGATATGGCTGAAGAGAAAGTTTTATGCTCTTGTAATGTTGCAGAGAAGCTCAAGCAGCATGTGTGTAGAGATATGCGGATGCTAAGTAGGTCTTTCTGGAATGATATTTAGTTTAAAAATGAACATAAAGATTTCACTCTAAGGACTGGGATCTTTGATACTTTTACTCCTTCACACAGTATCAGTTTTGGTCTGTTTTTCCACATTTCATTGAAACTATTTTAATTAAAGCAAAAGTTACTTAAGAGAGTATCTAGGTATGACTTGCTTGTAGTAAAGCTTCTGTGAACTTTGAGAGCCTGTCCTGATTATATGAGCTAAAGACCTACTTTATGGCTTAGCAATTGTGTGTCTTTGTGTTGTAGTAAGTAACATAAATTTTAAATTCTCTATGGTTATTCAGAAATTATCAGTTTTCCTATTGTGTAGTGAATGTAGTGACACTTTCTTATAACAGCAATCAAAGGATTTCAGTAGCTGGTTAAACTATTTTCTGGGTCATTTGCTTGCTATCCTGCTGCAGTCTCTACATTGGAAGTCAAACTTGCATTTCAACTGCCCTTCAAATGGGCCACATTCTTTATTTGGCCACCATATAATTCTCTATTATATTACCAACATGGCACTTTTAGCCTTGACTCACGTCAAGCACTGCCCTTTTCTTGCATGTTCTTTTTGGCATGTTTTGTTTCTCAAATGAAAGTGTTAGATTCCCAAAGACTGGTATTGTGTCAAATATCCCCAGAACATTAAGCAATTAGACAGCTGCATATCATACCATGGCTATCCAGTGTCTGATCAACTGAATGTTTCAAAATTTCTGAAGGTTAGAAAGCTAGATGCATCATTTCGAATACAAACATTTTGGACTTTGACATATGTTCCTTCGAATTAAATCTTAAGTGGAAACACAGAATTTTTGAAAATATTCTCATTGTCAAGTTCAGATAATTCTCATTATCCTAGACATTATTGAATTCCTGGCCTCTTGACACATACCCATTTGTCTTTTTTCTGTACCATTTTGATTCCTAGGAAATGAATTTTTATCTGATAAGGATAGAAAGAGGAGTCAAGTTGTTACAAAGAACAAAGTCCTTTGAGAAGAAGCAAATGCTCCAGAAGTATAGAGAATTGATGTCAGAATATATATATATAAAAAGGGTTTTATTTAAGTCTCTAAACATTTTTAGAGCTTTGGGTATGTCTTTTACTATAAGTGAATTCAGCATTTAACTACTTGAAAATATATACAGATGATAGCTAGGCATGACATTTTAACTATGGTTCTACCCCTAAACTTGAGGGGATTTTGCTTTCATAACCTCCTTCCCCTTTCAGTAGGGTTGCTCAAGGACCATGCTGAGCCTTCACCTAATTCCTGACCTTTGTCATTTCTGCAGTTTTGACTATACCCCAAGTATTTAAATTCAAGTTATTTTGTATCAACTGTTTATAAAAGACAAACTACTTGTATAAGGGTGAAAATATCAATAGGCAAGGAAGTATAAGCCTTCATCTAAAGCCAGAATGAGTCTACCTATAGAACCCAAAAGATTAAAAAGACAAATCCTATTATCTCCCAAACCTTTTGATATGTCTGTAAAACGAAATGGCTAATCACATGACTTAAGATGACCAAATCAATGTGATGATTCGTTGATTCACACAAAGATCATCATAGCATTTTGGTGATAATATCTACACTTCATTTAATGTTATCATGTTAGACTTTTGATAAGTGCTTTATGTACAATACTTAATTATCCCAATAACTTTATAGTATCTACATCATCACCTTACAAAAATAAACCTAACAAAATGCTCTTTGAAAATAGAGATGCTTGAATTTAATTCTCCTTTCCCAAGTTTATTAACAGTGAGGCCTTAATGAGTTTCTCATTCTAAACTTCAGTTTTCATGTTAAAATTGTTTTATAGTGTATTTGTGTGTGTACACACTTCTGTCATGCATACATATAGACGTCAAGAGTGACTTATAAGGAGTTGATTTCTTCCTTTTATCATTTAGGTTCTGGAATCAAATTCCATTTACCAGGACTGGCAGTAGTCATCTTTACCCACTGAACCCTCTTGTGGCTTCCTAAGCTTCAGTCTTGTTAAGTATGGAAAAGGGAAAAATTAGGGCTTATGACATAACAAGAGACTTGTTATGATAGCTTGTTGACCCAAATACCATACCCCAAACCCATGTAAAGGTGGAATGAGAGAACTAACTCATAAAGTTGATCTTTGACCTCTATACACATGTCTGTGCTTTCTTTCTCTCTCCCTCTCCCTCCCCCCTCTCCTCCTCCTCCTCTTCTACTTATCAAAATAATAAATAATTTTAAAAGGAGAAAACTAAAAACCATGGCATACATCTCACAGAATCATTGTGTTAAAATAGGGAATGCTTGCAGAGTGCTTAGCAAAGATATGGCTATTTGTATTATTTTTACTATAAACAGATAAGAAAGCATATTTTTAGTGAATTTAAGTAATTTTCTTCAGTTTCTAGAGAAAGTAAATGGAAGAACGCTAATTCGGATCCATATCTCTTCAAATTTTAGTGTCTTCTGGAATATTGTTTAGGCTTATGATGCTGCTGGGCAGTGAAACAGGGTAGGATAAATTAGTATGGAAATGAAAGAATATATGTTTGCAATATATGTTATGAAGAGAAAGACCACTAACATGTTATAACAAATGGGAGAATGACTGCATTATTCCAGGTTGTGAGCCTACAGTAATGGGAAGGGGTCTTCTGCTGTGCTTGGAATAAAATCCAGGAAAAAATTCCACCAGCACCTCAGATGCCTCAGACATCTGTATGAGAGGCTCCACACTCTGGAGGCAGGATCTCCCTCAACCCTGTTGTCTCAACACCATCTAGACTGTATGAGAGGCTCCACATTCTGGAGGCAGGAAACCCCTCACCCTTGCTGACACCTGGCTCTCAGAAACACTTAGCATCAGCTGTACCATGACATCTGAAGCAACAAAAACCATCAATGTATTGTCTCTGCTCCACCTCCTAAGTTTCCATTAGTTTCTCCAACACTATAATGTAACAAGTAGACATGTAGCAAAAATGTCTGAAAAGCGAATTTTGTAGGCATATGCCCTGGAAGTCCAGGGATGCACACAGGCCACATAAGTAGGCAAAGAGAAAAAGAACCAGCAGAGAAGGAGATGCTACAAAAGTCAGAATTTTAGGGAAGAAGGAATGGATAACACATAATACAGAAGGATAAGTACTTCTGCTCTCAGAAATTCATTCAAATAGGATTCATTATTTGTAGGAATAAACCTATAAAAGCTAATTAAATTTCATTATCTATGACCACATCTTAGCATACCAGAGAAGATTGCTAACTGAAGGAAAATATAATAAATGCACAAACACAGTAAGGGAGCTCTTACACTATTTCTTTTTCTTTCTTATTTTTAAAGAAACAATGATAACTTAATTTCTGGGCATAAAAACTAAAACCTAATCTTGTAATTCTTATTAAAATCTGATTCCTCCGGTGGTGAATCATTGCAGATCTGCCATGATACTGGGAAACTCTAGCTGCTACATTGTACTCCTGTGCTGTCCCAGTTCCTAAAGTCTTATCACTATTTCGTAGCAGGATTGTATTTTCTCTCATCTATAGAACCTTTAATAACTAGAGAGATTGTAATGATAAAAGTCCACGCACACATCAACTATAATTGGGTTGTTTCTTTGATATGATTTACATCGAGCATCCTTGGAGAGCAGAATACAGATGATTTGGCAAGGCTCTTCCTAGGAAACAACACTGTGCTTAAACATATAGTGAGTCTGCAAGTAAAGGGTCAACTCCTGCCTTTACTGACGTCCTCCATCTTCCTTCAGTTCATACAGTTAAAATCAAAAAGACCTACTGTGGGGTGCTCAGTTTTAAAAGGGCTATCATTAAAAAATATGTACCTAGGATTATCGCTTGAACATGAAATGCCCTCATAGATTCATGTATTTGCATACTTAGTGGTATTATTGGGGGTGGGGTGGTTAAGACCCTTTTGAAATAGAACCTAGAGGAAGTAGGTCACTGGGGGACAAGCTTAGAGGGTTGGACCCCTGGCTGTGAGCTAGATTCCCCTCTTCTGAACAGATGGAGACATGGCTTACCAACTTCCCCACCACTGTTATGCCATGCAGCCCCTGCATAAAACCGTGAAAGAAAATGAATCTGTCTTCAGTTGCATCTTGTGATGTCACTGTGACAAGGAAAGCAACTAGTACATAGATCAAATTTCAACATACTGTCTGGAGAAACAATTGTCCTTCCTATCTGTTCCAAAGACCACTTTTATGTGATGACTAAAGACATTTTCCACTGCCTGCATTTTGAAGTGTTTAAAAAGAAATAATTGGTGTCCTCACTGTTAATTATGAAACTATGATAGACTACATAGCAGGGGGTGTCCCTCAATTTGATAATATGTACTTAGATATAGTGGCAAGTTGATCTCTTCATTAACTTTAGGGAATGTACTAAAATAACTAATAGTGAATGCTTCATTAACCATTTAAAAGAGAAACACATTAGTTTTTAACATCTGTCCACTTTCCTAAATTGTTTTCTTTAATATCTAGAAAAGCAAAGCTTACTGTCTGCAGTAACTAAGAGAGAGGTATTGCCCATGCTTCCACCTGATACATCCTGAAGAGTTCCGCTCCTCAGCTAGAGAGCTCAAGTAAAGCACAACAGAGCTCCAGCTTTGTAACAGAACAGAATTTCAGGACAATGCACAATAAAACTGGAGTTTATTAAAACATGTATATTGAAAATTATTTATTTTATAACTACATGTTTCATTTCTAGTGCTTAATATTTTCTCCTTTTTAAAATGTGTATGAGAGAGAGAAAGAGAGAGAGAGAGAGTCTGTCTGCATGTGTGTATGTGCATCACATGTATGCAGTCCCGTGAAAGCCAGAAGAAGGCATCAGAACCCCATGAAAATGAAGTTACAGATGGTTGTGAATAGCCATGTGGGAGTGCTGGCTACAGGACCTGGGTCCTCTGCAGGAACAAGTGATCTTAACCACTAAGGCATCCCTTAAGTCCCTTCTTCAACTCTTAATGTAGTCTAGATATTACTCCTTGGCAAATGTATAGCTCACAGCATTTCCTCCACTCTGTAGCCTTTCACTCATCTTAGCACAGTCTTTTGTGCCGTGTTGGCACTTTTGTGATGTTATGATGTCGTATTGTCCATTGCTGTAATGAACAAAAGTTGTGGAGACCTTCCCTTCTTTAATTTTTATTATTTTTATATATTCACAGGGTAAAAATAGCTCAGAGTAGATGAACTTTAAATTCCTGCTTCAGTTGTCTGGTTCTTCACCTACTTAGAAACTTTGAGCACTTTCTACACCTCTCCATCTCCCCCTCTTCTTCCTCCTTCTATTCTTCTTCTCTTCCCCTCCCCTTCCACCAACCTCTTTCTCCTCCTGCTCCTCCTCCTCCTCATCCTCATCCTCTTTTTCCTCCTTCTTCTTCCTCTTCTTTGACAAGGACTCTTGTTGCCTAAACTGGTCCCAAATTTGCTGAGAACTCCTGGTCCTCCTTTATTTATTGCTAACTACAGCTGAGCATCACTGCAATGTATCATTTTTATTTCCTTTAAAACTTTTACTGACTATTCAAATCAGTGTGATCCCTGAGGCCTTTTAGGAAAGGGATTTAGAGAGAGACCCAGGGCTTTATGTTACTATAGTTAACATTGAACAGTGAAGGTGTTCCTGCCCTTATTTATCTTTTGTACAGCATAGAGATGAAGCCTCAAGCTTTGCATGTGCTAGGCAAACCCTCTTCCACTTAGGTATGTCCCTCTTTATCCAGTAAAGCAGTGGGTGATATTGAACACTTAGCAAAAACCCATATATTTCAAATGTTAATTGGTATTAGCAAACTTCATTTCCTATTCATACAGCGGATACTGCCCTTTGCAGATGTTAAATAATTTCCTAAATCCATACAGCAAATGAGTTGAATATTTCAAATATGAACCCATTTCTCTTTAAGTTTTGGTGTCTGACAGAATTTTGCAGGGGGCCTATAAACGATTGAGGGGTGAACAGGTCTTTATTCATCATCCCTTGCCAGCTTTTTACCTACAAGTTTCCTCCTACTGTCTCTTCATCTATAAGTCATGTGGTTCATATCCAGAGTTTGAATGTTCAAAATTCCCAATGCACATTCCATAAATCCTACATAACATGTAAATGAAATACATTCACAGTGACGAAAACCTATACTAACTGTGCTCACCAACCTCTGTCACATTTCCCTGGGGACATTCTTGGGCTCCAGTGAACCATGGGACAGGTTCTGAAGAGTAAGCAGATTCCTGGCTTCTAAAATCTCTCTTCTCTTGCTTTCCACTTTCTAGGTGGATAAAGAGAATTCAGTGAAGAACTGGAAGTCAAAACAGTTTCCCAGGTAGTTTCTTGAGCAGAGATAGCTGACCTATTTCAGTAATAAATTAACTATTTGTCAAGAAGCTGAGATATCACAATCATGTCACCACTGGCAGCCTAACTATCTAACTAGTATATACTTCTTGAAGGATATCCATTTTCCAAGTTAGAAATTGTAGCTGAAGGAGATGAGGCAGAAGCTGAGACATCCCTTTGTTGGCAGAGTGTTTGTCTAGCATATGTACAGTCATGATTTTTTCCTATCACCATATAAACTGGACATGGTTGTACAAGCAGTAGTACAACCATGTATGTATGTATAACAGGATCAGGAGTTCAAGGTCATTGCTGGCTATATAACAAGTTAGAAGCCATTTGACCTATGGGAAAATGTTTTAATGTCAATGACAATGGCAAAATTAAGTAGTTTCCTCAGTACCTTATACCTAAGTGTGGGGTAAGCCTCATCTTCTCTACAAGACTTAAATCAGCTACACCTCAAGACTTATGCTATTAATCAGTCCCACCCTGATTGCTATCAAGGGCCTTATGGCACATAACCTAGAGATATTTTAAATCAGTTATGGATGCCCACTATTTCACTGAAGAGCAAAGTGACTAGAGATACTCATGAGAAATATTGGATGAGAAAGAAAAAGCAAACACCTTTTCAGGATGTGCGCATCATCTTTCATCTTCCATGAAAGAGTATCAATATATCTTTTTCATTTCCATGGACACTGAGCTGAAAACCTCCAAGTGCTGCCTTTCATGCAGCTGTGAAGTAAACGGAGTTTCAGTGGTATACTTGAGAACAATCTGGGGCTGGTTGCTAACCTGGATGTGGTTGACAGGGTCAAGAAGCCCTAGGGAACCAGCTTCTATAGCCTTCTGCTTTAACAATATTCAAATTGAGACTCAATTTTTCCATTGGATAGTTAAGGAAATTAACTTAAAATAAAAGTCTTTTTTATTTATTTATTTTTTTAATCTGTGAGATGAAGGAAACACAAAGAGGTAGGGTAGGTTTTTCATCTGTTCTTGAAACTTCATCACTTAACTTAAATTGGCAGAAAAGTGAAATCAAACAAACTTGGACATTCTCTGTAGTCCATCGTCACCATCCTGCTTACAGCTTCTAGTTGTATATCTCTGTTGTCCAATTCTCTGTTTCTCAGTTTGGGGCAAAGATTCAAGGATTGCTTTGGGTTGTTCTTTTTAATGTATTTTATGTGTATGTATGCACAATGTACATGTTTCCTTGTGTCTGTGTGCATATGTATGTATACTGTGTGTGTATACTGTTTGTGTGTGTGTGTGTGTGTGTGTGTGTGTGTGTGTGTAATGCAGATGGTTGTATGCCTGGGTGTGTCTATGGAGATTAGAGGACATCCTCAGGTGATGGGCCCCACCCTCTTTAACATAGGGTGTTTTGTTGGTATTTTGCTGTATTTTACTGTTGCTTAGCCTACAAGCTGCCATGGATCCTCCTGTTGCCTTCTCCTTCTCCCCACAGGAGCACAGGGATTACAGATGCTTGTGTAACATGCCCAGTTTTTATGTGGGTTCCAGAGATTTAAGCTTGGGTCCTCATACCTTGCTTTTACCTACTGAGCCATCTCCCTAGGACTGCCTTGGCTCCTTTAAGTTTCATCTGTTCAGTCAACACTAAAATTTTTCCCAGCTTCTAAGTTGTGGAAGAAAATTCTATAGACTGGATTTATGATATTTTACTCTCTCCCCTGATACTCTCTCCCCATTTCAGCTCAAGATGAAAGAGCGTAAAGTATTGCATTCTGCACTCTGTGTTTTGCAAACAGCACTAGCCTTATGAGACCTTGTGCCTTACAGGTTCCCATTAAGTGCTGCCTTCCCTCCCAGATGCTATAGCATTTGTCACAAGCAGAACAAATGACTGCATTTTCCCCTACTCCATTAACAATGTGAAAGAGGCTCAGTCAGAGGCTAGTGCCTTTATCCCCGCACTCTGAAACTGAGCTCACTCTTTGCTGATGGTGATGTTTGGAGCTTGATGGGACACCAGATGTGCCAGCAGCCTTTCCTTAATGTGGAACTCCTATGATCTGAAAGTTGAGTGGCTTTATTTGCATAGGAAGCTATTCTCTATGGCAGTGCTGGGAATATTAAGTGGGTAAGTTCCAGGGAGCTCTGGAGACTTGAGTCCTTAGCAATGATTTAGGAAGACCTGTTGCAAACAACTCCAGTTAAATTAGCAATCCATGCAGTAGATAGTCTTGATATGGGCCTTAAGAGTATCTCTAAAGCCAACTAGAACTTATGACCGTGCATTTCCCTGAGTGCTCTAGAAATGGATAAAAAGAGGATGAAGATTCTACCCTAAGGGAACTTACATTTTAGTTATGTCAGATGCATACATTCTAAGGTGACATATGAGCAAGGTGAGAGCTGAGGCAGACTGTTGTATAAACACGGAGGGGAACTAGCAAGATGAAGAAATGTTGTCTTTCTACACATTAGATATCTCTTCATTGAATAAAACAGAGACATCGTTATTTGTTATAAACACTGTACTCACAATTTTCAAAGCTGAAAATAAGCCAAAGATTACACTTCTAATAACAGTCTATTAACATACACAAATGGAAATCACCTGTGTCCATTTTGGGGGGAATTGATGGTTTCTTTTTCTGTAAGTCCTCTGCATGCTTGGTGCCTATTTGAGTTCATTATTTTGGACAGTTTCTAAGTGATGAGTGACAAAATTTTTCTTGTCTTCTACATGTGCCAGCTACCATATTCTCATCAGGACCCTTTATTTTTGTAAAGCAATCCGAAGTGATTAAAAAGAAATATTCAGATGGAATGTGCGTTGTCAGATTTACAAATATCGGATGATCCGAAACTCTCAACTCTCATGAATCATCTAGCTGCAGGTTATTGTGCTATACTCTAGAATGATCTCCTTCGCAAGCATCACTGCTCTAGGAAGACACAAAGGCACATGGGTCATAAACCAATATAGACAGAAAAATGAGGTGCAGTGTAAAACACTGTCCAGGCTCACCAACCATCAAGGAGTGAAAGGATTTGGAGAGACAATGGGTTACAAGTCAAAAATGGTGCCACAATGTCAGCCAGAGCCTTGGCTACAGAAGCTGACTCTAATGGCAACGATAGGGTGTTTTTCTTAAGTCCCTGGTTAGAATACTTTGTTTGGGGTATCTGAATGAAGCCTAAGTCAACATTTGTTTCACAAGATTACAGTAGTTACTGAGATGCAGAAAGAAGAAAAGATACTGTTGAACTAGAACTGACAAAAATCAAGTGTGTGGATGGGCTTAATCTTTTAAATATATTTTTCAGGTGGATTGGAAAAACAGTACGACATTTCCAAACCTGTAGATAAATCTCCTGGTCAATCCTCGTGTCACCAATGACCCTTAAGATTGGCCCTCTACCTCTGTCACAAAAACATTTCACGGATACTTTATTTTCTCTTGAAAATGAAACACGTCCAGGCTTTGGAATTTGGGCTTTCTCATTCTGGGCTCAGGGTGAAGTGTGGTGTGTTTGGATTAAACCTTTACTATGGAGATGTTTGAAAATAAAGTTACAGGGTCTTTTTTATTAAATTTAAAATCATGGGCTACATGTTGATTGTCCTTCATTCTGTCTGTCCCCTTTGTTTGAATTCATCAAACAGTCACTCTGGAATTATTTCTAACAATTGGGATGACTTCATTTGTATTTGTTTTTCTTTTCTATTAATACATGACAAACTGTGAAATTTGCCATTTGACCATAACCAGGCCATGAAATTTGTCATCTCTCTCTGTAATTTACATGGAGCCTTGGCTCTAGATACATTTCAGTCAGAATGATTGCTTTCTGTCTGATGCAGAGAACAGAACAAAGGAGGAGTGCACACAGCCCGGAACGCAAGCAGTTTGGAACAGACATCAGGAGGGATTTCCATGCCTCCGGCCTTTACAGCTGCAAACCTGGACGTCACTGGACCTCACTGACTGTTGCCCAAGGAAGAGGTTGGTGGGATAAGCCAAGGCCCTGATGCCCAATCTGAGAAACAGTGCAATAACAATTCTGGGAGAGATTGCTTAAAAGCAAAGATGTTCTGACAAATGGGGAAGGGTTGGATAAATGTGGTAGGAAATATATTGCATAATGTTGGTAGTCCTTTGGATGTAGAGTGTCAGACACAAGCCACCAGAACAGTAAAAGGGCTTAAGTCTGTTTGCAAGCTCTTGTTCAAAGAGCCACGAATTTCCCCTTCTCTTTCTACTGCCTCCTCTCTAAAATTGAATTCAAATTAGGTTTTTCTATTTGAGATTCACAAAAAAAAATGTCTTTTGAAAATGTGTGGTTAAAGTTAGACTAGGCATTTTTTTTTTACAGGAAAGAGCCTGCATCTGTTTCTAATGATCTTCTTTCTTATAACAAGGAGGGAAAGCTTTCCTGCCCTTTGCTTAAAGAACAGTACCTCCCTGCCCTGTGCTCCAACAGACAGAAGAGCCAAGCCTCCCTCCCTACACAGTGCTCCCACAGCAGAGCCTCCCTGACAAGAACAGGACTCCATTGACCTGTGACTGATTTGCCAAATATCTGTGGGCGGTGGAGTCTGAGAAGTAAAGTTAAAATTATGATAATAACTAACCGCACACTTTAAAGGAGGGTCATGGAGCTAGTACACTTTATCATTTCACAGTGGATATGACTTTGGTGGAGTAATTTATTTTTAAACAATAAATATGACAGTGCTTGGGAGCAGAAATGAGGCTAAATAGGAAAGGGGTGAGAAGAAGGAGATACCCAAGCCATGGCTGACTCCCAAGTGTTCCTCTTTCTTCCTGAGCAGAAGGGAAGTTGAAGTAGGATGTCGGAGGTCATAGATTTCGCACAGCTGCTTGGTCTCCTGGAGACTGAAAAGGGTAATGTAGGCTCTGTTAGACTGTATTGTCATTTCCACCATCTGAGAGGGCTCTGGTTTTCTAGTGTGCAGAGTGACAGGCTGAAAGTGAACTCTTACTTCTAGGATGGACATAGTGCGGGAGCTGGTTGAAGAGAATGGAGCTGGACCAGTTGTCCCAGGGGACTCACGGTTAGCGTTGCCTGTAGCAGTAAGGCTTTCACAGACAGCAGGAAACCTCAGTGGCATGCTTAGTGATCATTTTATGGCCTCTTTCACTTTGAATTCTTCATAAACATGTTAGCTTTTGATTTTCTCAAGTCACTCATTACTACATAAACCACCTGCTTCTGGTGCATTTTAACCTATGCCTTATTTGCAAAACCTGACTTAGATAAATAGTTGGTTCTCATAATTAGGTAGGAAATACAGAGAAAACAAGGAAGAGCACCCTCAAACGTTTTCATTACGTACCAGTTGCTGTTCAAACACTGACTGCTTCCTTCTGCAGCTTTTCTAGTCACACATGTTTTATTCTTGCTATTGCTGCTTTTCTTATTGTGTTTTTGCTTGCTTGTTTCTGGTCATTGTTGTTGATTTGTTTCCTTTCATTTTATTTTCCAGACAGTCTTGCTATATAGCTGGAAGGTTCTGGAACTCACTGGGCAGTCCAGAGTGACCTTAAACTCTTCTTTTTTCTGTTTTTTTTTTACATTCATTTGTGTGTGTGTGTGTGTGTGTGTGTGTGTGTGTGTGTGTGTGTGTGTGTTTAGAGGCATGGATGCATGAAGCATATATGGAAGTCACAAGGCAACTTGTGGAAGTCCTTTTTTTCCTTCATCATGTGAGTTCTGGAGATCAAATTCTGGAGTCTCAGGTTTAGCAGCAAGTGCCATAATTGCTGAGCAATCTTGCTATCTAGCGTTGACCCTGAACTTTTAATTTTCCTGCTTCAGCTAGACTTTTGCTTAAAAGTATTTTAATAAACATAATATTTGTGGGTATATATGTATGATATTTCAATTCATGAATCTATCTATCTATCTATCTATCTATCTATCCATCTATGATTTTTAATTTTGAAAATAATGGTCGTTAGACTCTTGGAAGCTTAGGGGATTTAGTTAGGTAGAAGGGGAAACGTCTAATATGGTGTACTATAATAAGATAACTAAAGTAGACAAAAACAATTGTGCATTTGAAAAATGATGCTATAGAGAAAGTTTTGATTATTTGTGCTGGGAAACAAACCCAGGGTCTTATCCATGCTAAACAAGAGCTCTAGCACTGAGCTACATCCTAATACTCCTTAGATCATTTTGAATATATCCATACATTTTTACACAATTGAGAATTTTATATTGAAATATCAACATGTTTATAATTTTATCATGTTTCTTTTAACATGCCTTATTCAGAAGTAAAATATTTGATAACTTTATGTTATCCTATTAGACAAATAGATCCATATTTTCTTAAGATTCCTTCTGATTAAACTTTTGATTTATACTTATTTTTATGGTCATCCTATAATAACCATATTTATTTATAGGTATTTGTGAACATTTCTGACTATTTTGTAGAAAGATTTCGACACATTCATTAGTTAGGGATGTGGCTTTGGTATAGATTGAGTAAGGGATTTTGGGGTGTTGTTCTTGGAGTCCTCAGGTAGATAACTACTTCCTTCTTCTGGCTGCCGTGATACCATGGAAAAGCACAGAGGGTGCTATATTACTACAGAAAGACATAAGTTCAGCTTTGCTGGGGAGCACCATATCCCAGTGAGGCACTGATGGGCTACCTTTGGGTTGTAGTTGTCAAAGTAAGATAGTCAAGTGAGGAGGACCTCATAAAGGAGTAATACACTTTAACCTACAAACTCATTATTTAAGGAATTATTGTATAATATAATCTAAGAAAATGCCAGAAAGCCACGGAGGAAGAGTATTTATTTATTTATTTACTTATTTATTTATTCAAATCATGCTCCAGGATCTTTCACAGACTTGCAGATGCTGAGAACTGCACCTCTGTGTGCGTGTGTGCACTCGCTAGTACTTGCATGCAGGCACACTTGGATTCCAGAAGAGAATGTCAGCACTCCTGGAGCAAGAGTTACAGTGGATCCTGAGCCACCCACTGTGACTTCAGGAACTGAACCCTGGTCCTCTGCCAAAGCAGCAAGTGCTCTTAATCACTGAGGTACCTCTGCAGGCTGACATGTTTTGTTCTTTGAGCTTCCCTACTTACCAGGGGTCTTTATTCACTGTCTTCTGCACCTAGAATCTTTTCTCGAACCTTGATTTCATACCTCTTCACCTCAAGTCATTTACATTCAGATGTCATCTGCATGGAAAGTCTGTAGACTTAGATTTTTCAAATCTTATTTTAATAAAGGTTCTTAAATGATTTACCCTCCCTTATAGGCCACCATCTACCTAAGGTAGTGGAAAGGAAAGGTTAATATGGCAAAGGGGGAGTGTAAACATCTTTAGAAATAGTTCTTTGGGGAAATTCCAGTCTTTGTTGTCAGGATATCAGCAGTTCAGTTCACATGAATCAGCAGGAGTAGCTCCATCCATTCATGAAACAGCAACAGCAGTTCAATCCAGAAGAGACCTACAGGCACTGCCAATCGACCACAGTCTGAAGAAGCAGCAAGGAGCCACCGAAATATCACAAGAAGTTCTGTGGTGCATTTCTCTCTATGAAGTCATGACAAATGATGATCAGCGAAGAAGACAAAGTGAACCAATGCCACAGCATCATCAGGAAAGATCACAGCCAGCCTCAGTAAAGCCTGACGAAGATCAGCAAAGAATGCTACAGTGTCATCCACTGTCTGTTGCGTTATACTTATACCCTTTCCACGCATCATGTGTCCTCTTAAGCAAAAATCACATGCCCCCTTTCAAGGCAGCTTCCAACAAACAAAACAAAACAACAAAAAATGAAAACATCCCATGTGTGTTTTCAGCAAAATATCTTCCCATAACACAGTTTCCAGAAAAAAAAATCACATAACACAACTGAGTCTCAAAAACAAAATTTTCACTTCAGAGTCCTCACTGAATGATTCTAATCTGAGCACAACCTGCTCATATTCCCCACACTGCTGCCATTCTATTCCTTCCACCATCTGTAGCTGGCGCTATAAACTCAGTTGCTATCTGAACATTTCTATAAACTTCACCAAAGTAGGGATTTTATGTGTCTAATTTTCTGTGAAAAGATGTCTAAAATCATTCTGACATAAAGCAAATAACTCCTAATTCTAACAGATTTATGGACAAAATATTTAGGAAATGAATGACGGCATTCAGGTTTTATTGAGTCTGTAGCTAAATTCTGGGTCCTCTTTTCCCTCTAAGTCTGCTTGATGATTTGAAGTTGTCTACAGAATTCAGGAATTTTATCTTAAGAGCATAATTCTTCTGCACTAGAGTCTGATTGGAATCTACTAGCTCATTATATTTTCCTCCTTTGCATTTATGCTCTACTTTCTGTTGCCAAAGATTGTTCAAAATCTTTCTAGTCTGCACATCCTTATTTTAAAGGTCTGATGAAATGCAGGACTGTCTACTGTGATTCGCCTTGCTGGATTTCAGCAGATTAACTCAGTAGGCCTTGTTGTCCCCCTTACATTTGAAAACAACACATTAAGATGGAAAACCAACCAAACAACAAGAACAAAACTTTCCCTCCTAAGCATTTCTCTGAGTTTCACTTCCTTATGGGCCATTTTACCATTTCAGAAAACAAGCTTGGTATAGATGATGTGGTCAGAGAAGACTGACCACAGACACACTGAACACAGAGCAGATGGTTATCAATGGGGTGGCAAGCATACAATCTTGCAAATTTCAGAACGTGAAACAATTCTGCAGAATTCAAATAGTTTGATAAAGAATAATTTGAATAGTGAGACTGAGCAGATGGTTGTGCAGGCAGTTGGTTTTAATGATATCTTTTTGTCATGAGAGGCAATAGCATGCACACAGAACTTGGATCTGAGTGTGTACCATGCTTGAAACCCACCTCTCTCCTACCTACCTGCTTTCATTTTCCTTCTAGGAGTAGGATAAATACTATTGATATATTTTTAATTGTTTTAAATTTCAACATTTATTAAATAAATACAAACATAAGGTCTCCTAGCCTGCGCTTATTAGCACTAGAATTCCAAATGCACTACCATTCTAGGCTTGATATTCTGTCTTAATTTGATAAGGTTGTCACCAAAGTTATTCAAGGGTTTTAGAAGAAGGATGTTTTATGGGAAATTTGAAGTTGCCAAATGATGCCATTGATTTTAGTAGCGTCTCTGTATGCTCAAAATAATCAATTTTGTACAATATTTAACACTGAGTGATTTATTAACTCATGCTACAAACTATTGTAATATTTTCTGATAAATGTTTTAATGGATCCACATAATATTTTACGTAGGAAGTTAATTAAATTTCATATCAAAGCTAGATATTGACTTTATTATTCATGCAGCTATCCTAGTTAGACATCAAAATAAGTATTTTTCATTATATATAATGAGGTATAAATATTTATATCAATTATAAGTCGCTCTTCTTCTTACAAGAAGTGTGTAAACCTAAGGCCTTAACACTATTTTGTTTGGAAATAAGATCTGGAAGATGGCACCGTTCAGATGTCATGTAATGTGGGTGGCATGTAATGTCATGTAATGTGAGTGGCATATGATGTCATGCAATGTGGGTAGCATATAATGTCATGGGGCATCTCATCCCATCCCATGGACACAGTTGAAGGTGCTGTCCTGTACAAAGTTGGAAGCATATTTTGTATAGTTTTATCAGCATTTGGCAAACTTCATCTTAAATAGCAAAAATAACCCAAAAACTTAGTTTTTTGTTTGTTTGTTTTTTACTTCTGAAAATGCATGCCATCCTAGAGATTCCCCATTTAGATAATACCTTGTCTGTGTGTGCACATGTGTGACGGGGTATGCTCCATAGAGTAAACTGGAAATGACATACTGGAGTCAGAAATGAAGTTACAGTAACTGTTCATGCAGCCAGGAAGGGCATAAGCTTAATGATTTTTTAAGAAACCTGGTCCTCTGTGCCCACCCTCATGCTATCTCTTGAGAAAAGGTGTACCTCCTGTTCTTGATTCAGAGCTAAAGATACTGTGAATCCCAGGACTATGTCTCAGATGTGCACCCTGAGTGTATCCCTTCAGCCTGATCTTTGGAGAAACAGGCTGTGTGGGAGATTCTCCCTATGTAACTGTAAGTGTGATAGCTGTTGGAGAAGATGATGCTTACAGTAAGTGGTTAAAAACTAGTGAATGAAATACATTTTTCTGAGCACAGTGAAAATCAGCAATGATCATGCCTAACTATTTCAAGTGCTCAAACGAAATGTTTCAACATTGTAGTTGATATGAAAACAGCTTAGGTCTGTCATGCTAAAATATAAGCTTTAAAGACATTCTGCTACTATACACTAATTGTACATATTGTGTTTCATGGCAATATTTTCATATATGTATAGAATTCATTATGAGCACAGATACTCTCCATTACCTCACTCTACCCTCTTCCACTCCCATTGATCCTTTTCCTTATCTCAACTAGTGCTCCTAAGGCAGCCTTGCTTATTTTGTTCTGTTTTTGATGATCCCATGACATTAGAATTGCTCTCGGCAGCTCAGCAAGAGGTTGTTTACAGAAATGCAGGTAGCCTCTCAGTACAGCACTGAAATTAATGTTGTTTCTTTTCTGAGCATCCATTAACTTCACATAGCTCCTCAGAGAAGAGTGGGGCCTCTAGACTCCCCTCCCCAACTCTGTGACAGGATGTTAACTGGCCAGTCTTATGCAGATCTTACTCAGACCATCATGGCTGATTTGAGTTCAGAATTCTAAAGGCCATCATGCCTGGCAGTTGTCCATCCAAAGGACTCTCTGATGTCCTCCAGCTCTTATAGTCTTTCATCCCTTCCATGACGTTTCCTGAGCTGTGAGGTAGAACTGATATGGAAAAATACTGCTATATTTGTACTTTATTGGTGCTTTCTGATCAAGGATGTCCCTTTAACTCTGGATGTGCTCACCATGCCTGGTAAATTTTAGGCTTTCCTGTAAAAAGTGATCCATGAGAGCATTTAATTAAACCTCAAGCATGTCTGGATTTTAGGAAAATAAGGCATATCTAAGGTGGCAACAGGCAGACCATATGAGCTGCAACTGTGAGTAGTAAAACCACTGCTGGCACTTGTGATTGGTGACACCCGAGTGTCTTTGCAAGTAAACCATATCTCTAAAGTAGAAAACAAATGTGATCTGAGAGGTCCTTGGGGCTAAGAAAAACTGAGGGATTATATGACTCCCATAGTTAACAATGGGCACATGGAATTGATGTAGCCTGGTAAAATTGCCTCTGGACCAGGATAGCTTTTGACATTTTAGTTACCATTGTAATCAATAAGGATGAGTTATTTAAAGAAACGAAAACAATACCATGCCTATCTATATACTTATATTTATATCTGTTTATGTATATGCAAATATATTAATATAAATGATACATATATGTGAGAGCTTTTATGGAATTGGAAGCTGCAAAGTCAGAATTTTGCACATGGGTTTGCTGAATTGATACTGAAAGAGAAACTGATGTTGCAGTTCATACTCAAAAGCACCTTCTTATTCAGGGAAGATTAGCCATCACTCATAGTAAGGTCTTGAACTGATTAAATGAGGCCAACCCATAAAAAAATAATTTGTATTACTACTCATAATTCTGTAGTTTGAATGACTGGTCTAATTTGGAAAACACCTTCAAAGAATCATGTTTGACCTGGGAACTCTGGTTTAGCTAACGTGACACATACATAGACTATCACAGTGTGTCACATCACGTAGCCTAAATGCTACATATTTGCAGTATGTCAAAACCAAAGTATTTTCAGATGGGTAAAGGAGTGGTGTTTCAGGAATGTTTGAATCCTGACAAAACCCTGTGAGTTAATCAATACTCAGAAATCAATGCACTAATCTGAAATTTAGCTTCACCAAGCATCTGGGGCCTTGGAAAGTCTATTGGTTTCTTGGAATGTCAATTCTCTTAGTAGGAATATGGAATGATCAAAGTACCCACTGCAGAGGATTATTGGGAACTGTAAATGAATGACCTCATACCCCGTGCCTAGTCAATAGGAAATACACAGTTAGTGGGCTATTACTATCATAGAGGATGACAGCCCTGAGATTGGAGGTCAAGATGACTGTGGTCTACCTGCAACTTAGAGATTATATTAGGCTGTTCATCTCTGCATGTATCCAGCATGGTTATGAGCTGATTAAACAAGCATATCCTATCGGTGTAGTTTTAAGAATCCAAAGTTTTATTGGGTTCCAGTCTTCTTTGGTAATTCCAATGATGAATTTTACCAAATGAACATATTATGGTTAGTTTAATGTCAACTTACCACAAATTAGAAACACCTGGGCAGGGAGTCTTGCCTGAAGAAGTATCTGGGTGGTTTTTATTGATGTGGGAAGACCTATACTGACTATGGGCAGCACCTTTTAGTAACAGCATAGTAAAAAGGACTCTAAACTTGCCCTTTACTGGGCTTATGTTCTTCCTACTTCTGAGTTGATTTACCCAGTCATGACTGCGTATTCCTTTATACCAGAAATAGCATTTCCAGGCTTTCATCATGGTCAGTGACTCTTCAAAAACCCTACTGATTTCTGGTGCCAGACTGAGTAACACTGCATGGACTACTGGGGCACCCAGGTTCCCAGACCAAGTCACTCCTGGGTCCTTAGCTCTCAGGTGGAATTCTACCATTGTTACTATTTTAAAGTGCTCTCAATAAATTCATATACATATGATATATTCACACGTATGTATGTATGAACACACATATAAGAATATATATACATATATATATACATATTCTCTAGAGAATCATGAGTAATATAGAGAATATTAGAAGAAACTTGAAACTTGTGTATCTTCATTAATGCAACTGCTTTTGATTATCTTTATTGAATTGTTATTAAAAACAAACCATCTTATACACAAAGTTTGCTCTAATGACTATGGGAGAAAAAAGGGTGGGGCTGCATAAAAGATGCTAAGACTAAACACAGATGGTTTAAGACAGCCCAGTATGGGGGACTTCACTGGCTTCAGCTTTCCCAGGTTCATCTTTTCATTTCTCAGGCAGCAGGGAATATACCATATGAACAGTACAAAACATGGCGTTTGACTTCCTATGATGCTGGGTCACACTGAAAATCAACATGCATTCTGTTTCATTTTAGAGACTCTCAACAAGAATAGCCCGAAACACTCTTCAGTAGTTAATTCTATTGGCAGATAACCCTTGCTAATAGAGCTTAGGTTTCATGTCACACAGTCAGGGACCTTTTGGAACTGTGGTATTCCCAAGTCACAAGGAAACCATTAGTAAGATCTTTTGCTTTAAGCAACTTCTTAATTAAACATTTTTTTCTCTGTTGAGATTCCCAGCTTTTCCTTGTCTTTTAAAAACTGAACTCATATTCCATTTCGGTTTGCACACCACCTTTAACAATTTGATTCTCTTCCAAGTCTAGCCTTATTTTTTGTTCATTGGATGTATTAGTTTCTTTGCCTGGGGCTTTGGTTTATAAGCAAAGGTTTCAAAAACCTTTACACAATTGCTTTTTCTGACCTCAGTAGAGTCCTTCAGAATATTCTGTCTAGCTTGAAAACCCAAGATATCATGAGTATCACATAGTTGTTTTCTGCTTATGTGCTTAGCCTTTCTATTCTGAGTATGTAAAACCAATTAACACCCATAGCCAATTTTATGCTAACTAGGTTGAAATAGATTTTCCAAACAAAAAATCCAGTGCACCACAAAAGTCTAGTTACCTAAAATAATGAGCATAATATATAAAGTGTGATTCATAGATAAACAATATGATTTGCAACTGTTTTGAGTGTACATAAAGGCAAACTAGAGACACCTCTGACCATGAAAGGGCCTATCTGATGCTCCATTGTGATTGACAAATCCTACAGCCTTGAATCAGTTGTCACTTACTCCTTCTATGAATGTGGGTTGTGTGCTCAAAGTGAGAAAAGCATTTGCTGCATCAACCTGCTCAAAAACTTTTTTTCTCATTAAATATCTGGTATTTATATATTTAATAAGAACATTACATATTATCCACAAAATAAAAGTCAAATTAACTTGGCATTTATAAATTATTCAATAAAAATTCAGGATCATATATTTATAATTATAGAGCTTTTTCTCTTCTAAATGAAACAAATCTGTTCTCCTGCTGTTGATTTAAGAAAGTAACATAGTATAATACATGCCCTAATGTAAGTGGGGAATAAGGATTGATAATTTCAGGATTGAGTTACCTTCTAATTTTGCCTTGGCCTAAGCAAGGTCCCTATTTCTCTCTTTGAGCTTTGGGGAGTAAGAACATTTTCTCCACCTACTTGATATCTAAAAAATTATAACCATTTCCCTCCTTCAAAAAAATGAAATGGATTTAAAAGTTAAGAGCTATACTCAGACTTGTTAGCCAGTAGCTAATCCCAAGGAACTATATGGCTCTAAAAGACATCCTGGTTGTCCCTAACAGAAGAGTCTCTGGATTTCCACTGGCTCTTAAAAGGAAGGGCAAAACAGGTCAGAAGTCCCCACTGTGGTCCTATCTAAGCTAAGCTTCTGGGAATGCAGACCAAGTCCAACCCTTTATCCTATCATAACTTAGCTTCCCCTTCCCCCTGTCTGAAGACTTGAGAGCAGAGCATGTTGGTATCCTGACCCTGGTTCCCCCTGCTCCTGTTTGCTAAAGGCCCCCAGGAGTGTTAGCTTGGGTAGGAGTCCCATGGGAAGGATACAGCAAAGAGTCTTCCCTGAACTTGGAGGAGCATTGGCTCCAGATGGAGTTGATGGTCTAGTCAGTGGTTTCCTAACGTTTTTCAGCAAAAGAGCTCTTACTACAAATAAAATTTTACCCTGAACCCTGATACATGACATAGCGACAAGGGGAGCTGTTCTGACTGAGAGCAAACTCTGCAACCCTCCACTCCCTCATCCCCCTAAGGACTATAGAGGCAACCTTTAGAACACTTCGGAGCTCTGCTAACCAGTGTGAAAACCACTGGCCTAGTTTGTCCTGAGCAAGTCAGGGCATTTCAACTGCTTGCCACAGACAGCTTTGAGTTTCTTAGATCATCACCCTCAAAACAGACCAAAGAGCACATGCACTCTCCAACATCCCCCACAAACACTATTAAAAAGTGAAACCCTCTCTCAAAAGCAGAAGTCTGCACTAAACTCCTGAGGCCAATCTGGTCCCACATTCTAGCAAGCACCATACTCCGCCCCATTGTAGGGCCAAGTGAAAAGGCAAGTTAGCCATGGCCAGTGCTCAGGAGCTTTGCTGAAAAGCTTCATTTTCAAGCTTTAATCTACAATGTTTTGGGGAATACAAAAGTGTAATCAAGTGTAAATGTTTTATAGAGTATAATATTAAAACACTGTATAACTTATCAAAGTCAGGATTTTGTGTGTCTGTCTCTTTCTGCTTCTTTGTCTCTAACTCTTTGTGTGTCTCTGTCTTTTTGTCTGTCTGTGTCTTTGTCTCTCTCTCTCTCTCTCTCTCTCTCTCTCTCTCTCTCTCTCTCTCGTCATTCTAATATGGGGAAATGTAATAAATGTTAGAACATTCACTTTACAGACTCACTGTTTTTATTGGTGGTGGTGGTGTTGCTTTTATAGATTAGCCCAAGAGTGGAAATCCATGGCCATGAATTTAAAAAATTATTTTATACTTCATTTCATATACCCCTCTTTATTTTGATTCTTTGTGTTATATTTTGTGTATGATTCTGTGTAGGTCAATTAATATTATTAATTGACTGGGAGAATGAATAGAATTAATGTCACAAGCTTATCCAGGGTCACCTTTCCTGACTGCCATGGACTGCAAGAGGAACAGTGTGTATAGTAGCATCATGAATTGCTCCGCACAGCATCAGAGCTGTTGTTATTTGCCGAAAGCTTTATAATTTTTTTTAGGTCATGAAGCTTCCAATTCTTCAAACAATCTTTAAACTTCATTTAATACAGCAAACCACAAAAGGATCTGTGTTGAACTTTGCTGTGTGTAAGTTGGAAAGTAATAACTTTTCCCATCTCTTCTATAAGTGACTTGTACTGTGGGACAAATGCAGACCCTTCCCTCAGAAGGGTTTTCTGATATTATACAGTTATATCGAATAAGGTTAGAACCTTTAAAATGTAGCATTTAGTAATATACTGGAAATAGCTGCTCCTTGATTCTTTTAAAGGTCACTGCGTTTGCTTTCCAGGCATCGTGTTAGCTCAAGCCTCTCCTAGTTGAAACTAAGAACACACTTGGCCTTCAGTTTTGCCAAGCTTAAGAGGAAAATGGCAGTCTTTCATGGAAAGCAAGAGGTGTGGGTTCACATATGTGTTTATGTGTATGTGCATACACACACATGCTTATACTCTAGGCAGTTTAGATGTATACATGTATTATCAACATCTCTTAATGGTTGTTAAAGATATGCCCCTGATATTCCAATACAAAGTAGAGTAAGGCAACTACTCTCATCAGTCCAGTAGCCAAGCTTAAGAATGTAAAACAGGAAGAAAATCATTGGAGGAAATGCTGATTTTCTGCAGTTTGCCCCTCCACGTATCTTCTTACTAAGATACAACATGCTCTAAGAGTCCAGTCACACCCAATTAACATCAGTTTACAGCTTTGTTGATGTTTCACTAAAGGAACAGATTTATTAATCCATTCTACAATGCAAGAAAAAAGTCACCATGGTACTTCCATTAGAATTACTACTGGTTTGGTGTATTGAAATGAGAAGACAGTTCTCACTGACTAATGCAGATGAAGGTAAGAACACTTACTGCTCTAGCAAAGGATCTAAGTCCAGTTCCCAGCACCATAATGAGTGGATCACAACCCCCTGTGACTTCAGTATCTGGGGATTGACCCCCTTCTGGTGTCTGTATGCATCTATACTGCATATATATATATACATATATACATATATATATACATATATATACATATATACATATATATATGTATATATATATATATATATGGTAGATATACATACCCTCAGCTCCATGCATATACACATTAAAATATATGAATAAACATGACATTTTTTAAAAGGTGATTTTAACAATTGTTACCTCAAAGACTAATTCAAAAATACAGACACAGTTTTCCTCATATACAAACCTCATATTTGTGAGCACGTGTATGTGTGTGTCTGTGTGTGTGTGTGTGTGTGTGTGTGTGAGAGAGAGAGAGAGAGAGAGAGAGAGAGAGAGATGAAATTAGATAGGACATCTCTTAGAAGGGAAGAAAAGCTCTTAAGGTGGGGAAAGGTTATGACATATAGGTGACATGGAGCAGAATAGGAGCTTTTGTTGGGGGATCGGCAGGAGGAAGGTAGGGCTTGGGTAGGCAGTTCGGTAGGGAACAGATAAGAATAATTAAGTACCCTAGACACAATCAGCATATCAATAGATTTCTAAAAAGATGGAAGGAGAGACCCCTGGTCCTGGAAAGACTGGATGTAGGGGAACGCCAGGACAGAGTAATGAGAGGGGGTTGAACGGAGAAAAGAGGGAGGGAAGGGGGCTTATGGGACTTTCGGGGAGGGAGGAAACGGGAAAGGGGAAGTGATTTGGAATGTAAATTAAAAAAATAAAATAAAATTAAATTAAAAAAAAAAAAAAAAAAAAAAAAAGAATAATTAAGTGATGAGGATTCAGTAATGTGGTCCATTGCTTTGTTTAAAATAATGCAGAGATATATCTACAGTCCTTGTCAATGACACAATGCCGCCTATGCTTGTGGACCCATACACATACAAAATGTTTTGCTTAAGCTAGAAAAATAAACTTGTACCAGGTAGGTAGAAAAAACTCCTTGCCATATGAATACACATTTCACTTGGCTTGTGATTGGTTCCTTACTACAAATTTGGGAGAACATGGCACAGCCTTGAACTTTTCGTGCATGTTTGAATAAATGTGTATAAGACATTGGGGATATATAATACATTTTCTTGAGTTATTATTCAAAATGCCATCAGTAACTGAATCTGATGATGTTTCTACATTCAGATCTCACAAGGATAGAGCCACCAACATCTAAGCTTTAATTTCTAGAAGGCATATCTCCTAGTTGCAATAGAAACATTGTATACTAGAACAGTCCTCTGATTAAAAGAGAATTGAAAGAATTGAGAGCAAACTGAATTTTGGGGTGTTGTTTGCATTCTAATTCAAACAACAAATTTTAACACATTTAAAGTTTGTGGGACAATTGCTCATGTAAACCAGGACTACAAAGTAGGTTATTATTTATTGAATGTTATTAATGCTTAAGTTGTGACCATTTTAAGCTATGTTTTTAAAGATTCATTATATTCCAGGAACACATAATGAAATACTAATTAAATGATACCCTGTGTAATTTGATTCAAAATACGTGAGAAGGGCATGGCTAAAACCAGAATTTTGCTTGAGAAAACTGGTTATGAGGTGCTTCGTGAGTCACTGGACTACTCTGTACTAAAAGTCTGTTCTATAAAGGGGAATGTTAAATGAAATGTACGTAGACTAAGCATTTCATTTGTTCAAAGGAGGAAGTAGAGCTGCAATCTAGACATAGACCATCCTGCTCTGAGAGTAGGACTCTAAGTCTCATGGTCTACAGCAATTTCCCAAGTAAATACACAGGCAGGTCAAACTTGAGTGTTTCTATTTGTAAACAGCTGAGCCACTTCAAGGCCAAGCAGTGCACTAAACAGTGGGAAAATGGCTCCTATCTATTGGAAGCTGGCAATTTACTCTGAGAAATCTTAGTGTAAAAAAATCTAATTTCAACCATTTTTCTCAGAGGCTAAATTTTATCCCATTTCCTATTCACAAGGCTCTGTCATTAGCATCGCAAACTAATGAGTAAATCAATTATTTAAAACTGGCAATATTTTGTATCATGCCTAATTAAGTGTTTAATCAGAACAGTGTGGCCTGTAAGGCTTTATAAACAATGTTCTCCAGAAGACAATAGAAATAGCTGCCTGTATCTTTCCTAACCATGTGTTACACTGGCTGAAGAGGAAACTGGAGGCCTAGGTAAATGGGGACAAGACACAAAGAAGGCAGAAAATGACAACAACCCTTGCCCACTGTGGTGAGTGAAAACTGAGTGTATATCCTTCAAAAGACTGTTGGTCACACAGAAGAGTAACCACCATCCCAGCTTGGGGAACTTGTTCCTGAGGTCTCTAATGAACAATGAAATAGAGATTTAGCAGGTAAAGTAGTACTAGATTTTTTTTCTAGATTCTTCTAAAGTATCTGGCTAATTTAATTCTGCTATGATTTAGGACAAGTTGATGATGTAAGTACAAACTAAGCATATTTTCACTTATTTGATATGTACTAGGTTCATTTCTTTATGCTATCGTAACATTAAACATTTTAATGCTTAACCAGACTAAAATTGAGTCAATGTAAATCAATCAATCAATGCCAGGAAATATCTAAGAGCCACTCAAAGAAACAGAAAGCAAACAAGGAAGAAGTAAATTTAGGTAATTGTTCATTAATTCAGTGAATATTTAATTTGCTTATTCATCAGAAACCATTCCAGGCATCACTGGGAGTATAGAGAATGAGACATGCATGAAACTTCCTCTCTCAAAACTAGGAATGGACAAATTGGAAACAGCAATGTTGTGTGATAAACGTTAAGAGGAAAGTACTTTTTAATAAAGAGTAATATACAGGAAAATAGGCACTAGGAAAGTTTCTGAGAAAAAAAGTCATAAATACACACACACACACACACACACACACACACACACACACACACACACACACACACACACACACACACAGTGGGTACCAGAGTCTCCCTAGAGTGTGAAAATGCACTGATGATGAATACTTATGACCTCTGTGCCTTTCCTTCAAGAGACTGTAAGTAAAGACTCTCAGGTTTAAATAGAAGACAAAGATTGCCCCCCTCCCCCAAGAAATAATAATTTAAAGTAAAACCTCAAAATCTTAGAATCATGAACAGACCCAGCTTAGGTGATCCAAACCAAAGCTAAAACCAAAACCAAAGATACAATGTTGGCTTCAAAGAGTTTCAGGTTGACGAGCTTATGGCCTTCTAGGAAAGGTAAGCACAGTTCTTACCTAGGGAGCTTGCTTTTAGCCCATAGTATACAATACATGAAGAAATAAGGGACCAGAGTAAACGCTGAAAGAAAAGAAATTTAGCTTAACCAGATAATCAATAATTTCTAAATCAGGATTATCTAGAACCATAGTTACTATGTTAAACATAACAAACTTGGGCAATGCATATTGGGTACCGATAACTTAAAACAAGTAACCTTATTGACTTGAAATATAAAAGTTTCTAACAATTAATAATAAACAATCAATATTACAATCTTAACTGGATGGCTTTAGCTAAACTCTTTTTAATATGGGCCAGAAATGTGTCGTTAGAATGAAAAACAGAAAAAGAAACTAAGATGTAGAGGACAGGGAAGACTCCAAAACGTGGATACTCTGAAATACTGTGTACATGCAGAAAAAGACACAAAACAGGGCCAGGGGAGGGTCACACAAACCCTAGAGCTTCTTCCTAGAGACTAGTTCCTATTTTACTGGTTAATAGATTACAGCCAATGGGCATAATTGCTTGTGCCCTGTCCAGGCCCCATTCAAAAACCATGTGTGTTCCTCTGTGCTGTTTGTTCATCATGGCTAGCTTCCAAGAGATGACTTTGGAAAGCTGTATCCCTTCAACTGGTTTTCTTTCTTTTTAAAAAATTATTTGCTTTGAATTATGAAACAACCTTCAGAGAAATGTTTCATTACAGCATTTCTACGTGCATGTGTCATATGCCTGCTCCTATCCATGCTTTATGGCATTTTCATGTGCATGTGTCATATGCCTGTTTTTCCCTCTGTCCTTCACCATGCAGCTGCCTATCTCTACCTACTTTCCTGCCAACAGATTTTCATTTCTTTCTCTTTTCTCCCTAACTCTTAAGGTATCTTTCTTAATTCTCATGATATGCTTTCAAGTTTCATGACTTATATACACATGTATACATGGATACACACACACACACACACACACACACACACACACACACACACACACACACACTTCATGCCCAATTTTTAAAAATAAAATAAAATGTGGTATTTATCTTTTTGAGATTACCTTTCCTTATATAACACTTCCATTTGTTTGTTTTGCATTTTTATTACATATTTCTATTTTATTTATGTGATTTAATCTCATTCTGCCTTTCTCCAATCTCTCTCAGATCTTCCTCTATGCTTTCTCTAAGATTCACAGCCTTTCTTTTTTCTTTGTTATTTTTACACACGCACACACACATACATACATGAGCACACACACAGATGCACACACACATTTCTGTATCTTTGTGTGTACATTTTTTTTTGTCTTAGACTCATGTCTGATATGCCGGGGGCCAAGATTTTCCTACTCTGTAGTCAGTCTCTCCTCTCTGGTAATAGATTTTAAAGAAACTTTTCAATTTGATGTAATCCCAGTTATCTCCCCAGAGTATTTTCTGCATTAATATAATTTGTTTTAGAACTCCTTGTTTGTGTCTATATCTTAAAACATTTTATCTGTGTTTTCTCTAGAAGTTTCATTTCTTATATCATGGCAGTTCAAATCATTTTTAAATTGATTTTTGTGTAGAGTGATAGAAACACATCTAATTTTATTCTCCAACATGTAGAATTTGGTTTTTTTCAGCACTATTAATTAAAAATGCTGTTCTTTCCTCAACATATTCTTTTACCAGCTTTGTCCCAATTAGATGCCTGTAGCTATGTGGATTTATTTCTCGGTCCTCTATTCTAGTCCATTGTTTTATACATTTGTGCTAGTTGAGACTTTCTTTGAGTATGGATCATTGGAAGTTCCACGTGGTGCTGAGAAGAAATTGTTACTTTTAGTGTTTGGGTGGAATGTACTTTAGATGCCTCCTAGGTCTGTGTGACTCATAGTGTCCTTAGCTTCATGGTTTCTGAATTTAGTTCTTGGCCAGGTGATCTGTCTATTGGTGATTGTTGGGTATTGAAGTTACTTACTAGCACTGTTTTGGGAACTAATCTGTTATTTTGAATAATATATATTTTAATGAAGTTGGGAGAGTTTTGTAAGTATAGTTTTAGAATTAAAATATACTCTTGGTGTATTGTTTTGTTGAGGAGTATGAAGCTACCTTTCTTATGACTTTTGACTAGTTTTATTTAAAATCTATTTGTCAGATATTTAAATTACCCATTTGTTTGGAGTAACTTTTTATTATTTTAGTTGAAGTTTGGAATAAACTTTTCCAGACCGTTCAGGCTTTAAATGCTTCTGAATGATCAGGTCTTATGCTAGTGGGATTGCTTTTAGAAGTGACTTGGCCTTTTTCTCATTCAGAGTTCAGTTCCCTTTATTCTGTTTTTAATATTTTAATTATATTTTGTGGAAAGTTTCTTTTCTGGAGTTCTGTATGCCTTTTATGGCTTGATGGATATTTCTTTAAGTACATGTAGAACATTTCTTCTCTGATTTCATTGAAAATATTCATTCTACCTTCAGTATGACATCTCTCTCCTTCCTCTGTACCGATAATATGAAGGTTAGGTCTTTTCATGATGTTCCAAAGCTCTTCCATGCTCTGATTCTAGACTTCCATAAATTCATTTTTAACCTACTGAGTGAACCAATTTCTCTACCTCTCTTCCAGTCATAAAACTCTATTTCCCACATAATCCTTTCTGATTATGAATCTTTCTAGTGAGGTTTTTATTTATCTTATTTAGAGTTTAATTTTCAGCTTTATTTCAGTTGAGGTTTTCTTCAGCAAATCTATATCTTTACTGAATTTTATTTTTATTTTATATTGACTTATTTCATTCATCTCTTTGTTCTTATCTTCTTTGTGCTGTTTGGATATATTTATAATCCTTAATTTAGATATTGTCTTAGGGTTTCCAATGCTGTGAAGAGACACCATGAACAAGGCAACTCTTATACAGGACAACATTTAATTGGGGTTAGCTTACAGGTTCAGAGGATCAGTTCATTATCATCAAGGCAGGAAGAATGTGACAGCATCCAGGCAGACATGGTGCTGGGGAAGGACATGAGAGTTCTACATCTTGATCGGAAGGCAGCCAGGAGAACACTGACTCTTTCCCCACTGGGAAGCTTCAAACCCCACTCCCATAGTGACATACTCCTTCCAACAAGACCACACCTAAGAGTACCACTCCCTATGGGACAAGCATATTCAAGTCACCACAGATATTTACTTTCTATGCAGATATTTACTTTTTGTGAGAGAGTGTATGTATGTGCACACATGCTAACAGATGCCTGATGAAGTCAGAAAAGAGGCATTGAATCCCCTGCAGCTAGTGTTATAGATAGTTGCTAACTGCCATGTGGGTGCTGGGAATCAAACCCAGGTCCTCTGAAAAAGTAGAAAGTGACCATAAACAGGGAGCCGTCTCTCTAGTCATATATTCCTTGTTTTGAATTCTATATCTGAGTTCTCATTGGTGTCCAATTATTCCTGGTTAGAGGAGATTTGTTGTGTTAGATTTTCTTTATTTATTTTGTGGTGAGACTTTCACATATGGAGTTAGTTTAATTGGAAATGTAGACTTGGAGATGATAGTCTAGGGACCACTCACCTGTCCATGCTAGGAGCTAGGGAAACTATAAAGGACTTGGGAATCCTTTGACTGGTCCATCTCAGTAGCTTGGCAGAAAGCAGAAGTATGGGCCAAGTGGGTGGAAACTCATTAATAGGTATTTCACATTATTTGAATGATGCCAACACTTGCAAACAAGAATTTTGTGACAATGGTTAACAAATGAACAAACAACTAGAAAAGACAGATCTCTGAGGTATGAAGAAAAGGGAAGTAACCACTTTATATATTCAATGGGAGATGCCTAAGGCTGAAGGTTCACTAAACAATTCCTGGCTTGGGTGTTTTATAAGGCTGCTGAGTCTTCCCCTTTCTCATTTTAGTGCTGTTTAGATACTCTATTGTAGGGGGAAAGTGGCGTCCTGAGCAAATGTGTGTTATTGATATGAACTTAGCCATGTCTAGGACATCAATAAGCGTAACAAAGTCTTCTTCAGATGAAGCTCAGAGGGATGGCAATGCCTTCCTCTGGTCTAAATGACAGTGTGTACAGAGAGCACAACCATTGCTTTCTCCACCACTGTGTTTAGGGCCTGAAGACTGAACACTACCTCTGACAATATTAGCTAACCCTGCCTCTGTGTTCTGCTATCTCCAACAATCCTACTTCCTTAATCAGATGTATGCAATAACCCTACCTCCTTGCTCCAATGTATGTAGCTACCCTCACTCTGGCCTCATTCAGCAGGGTATAATAAACAAGCTGAGCTTCTGGATCTCTGTGGCTTCTCCATCAGAGAACCCAGACCACCTCATCTTGATTTTTCAGTATCCTCTTGGCACAGAATATGTCAAGAACTTCTTGGAAGTTTATGATTCACTTTGTTCTTTTGGGGTGATATATGTTGTCAATGTAGAACAACAAAGCATACCCACTGCTGTACTATATTTGATTATTATAGTATTTTGAGAAAAATCTCTTCATTAATAAAAATACTTGCTTCTGTTACTACTCTTTGGCTCATTTGAAGCTGAGGCTCTGTAGAAATGGTGAGACTTGCTCACATGTGCAAGTTGGTATGCTAGCCTGAGATGTAATTGAAGACACATTTCTCCATGGACTGAAGTGTTTTGTTTAGAAATACATTTCCCATTACATTTTTGCACATTTAATTTACTTTTTAGAAATAGTCCCTTTCATGGTTTCTTTTTCGGAAAAAAAAAATAATAGTGTGAAAGAAAGTCTGATGTGGTTTGGGTCTGGTTAAGTCAGTTTTGGCCCTCCAAGTATTCATGGATTGGAATAATCATATTCTCTTGTACTGGAAACCATTTAGTTTTCTTTTTAAAATTCAGAAGAGCTTGACTCTTCCATTTTCCTCAAATCTGGATCAATCAGAAATATACATCTCAGTCCTGAATCTCTTGGTGTGCACACCCTCCGCAGATGGATGCTCACTTGTGAGGAGTTCTCCATGAGTGAGGTGATTTTGCCACAGGGTGCTGCCCACCATATCCATTTTCTTGTGAGAGAGACACGTGTGCTAGAGAATGGCAAGATCAGGATGTGTCCTAGAAAGAAAAGCCACTCAGTCAGGGCATGTCTGGTTTCATTGCTCAGCCCCTCCTCTGGTCAACAGCGCTTCGCGTTGCTGGTGCAAATTCAAGCGTGAAGCCAATTTTTATGCTCTAGATGGCAAAAAAATGCAGGCAATTCTGAAGGGTTTCTCTCCCTTCCCTTGGCAGCTGGTATGTTTACACAGTGGGGATGAAAGAGCCGACATCTGTGTTTACATTGCTACGTTGCAGGGTCCCCCAAACTCACAGTTAGGACTCATTTATATCCAAGCACCTCTGCTCCAAGCATTACAACAGCAGAGTCTTTCAACTTCTCCTCCTCAAAGGCTTTGATCTCCTTGTGCAGAATAGTCTTTGATGAGTTGTGATTGGAGGAAGACTGGGAGGTTTTATTCTTACACAGCCCCTGCCAGCTCTACCCAGAGACATAAAGGAACATGACCCAGACCTTTGCGTATGGAAACAAGCTTTCTATAAAATCCATTGTGTCATCAGAACAAAAGTTAGTCCCTGGGGTGAACAAAGCAGTGAGTCTCAAAAGAATTTGCTAATTAATAAGCTCAGGAGTTCACTCTGATATCTAATTCCAGGTAGGTTAGACTCCGATGTATTTCTTATTAGATGAGAAAATTCCAGAATCCAAAGGGTGAGTCTAGAAGTCTGTATTTTTCACAAGATTCATCTTGGGCAATAGCATTATATAAGAACATAAGCAAGGGCTAAGAATTTGGCTCAGTTGGTAAAGTGTTTATTGCACTAGCATAAAGACTAGATAGAATTCAGATCTCCAGGATCTAAATAAAACAACAACAACAAACTGCTTACAGCTGCATGTGTATTTAATCCCAGTACTGGGGAAGCATAGATGAAAAGATACTTGCAGCCTGTTGTTCAGCCACTCTAGGCAAAAGTGAGCCCCAGGTCAGTAACTGAAAGACTCCATCTCAAAAAGAACAGTAAATGACTGAGAAACGCACGTAGGTGTCTCTTGCCTCCAGATGCAGATGCATAGTCATGGACATTTACCTTTCCATATGTGTGTACACAGAGAAAATAAAGAAACTTGAGTCCTATGCTAGGGTTGTATGTTTCAAGATACCACTGCATGTGAGACATCCTCTAACCCTTTCAGAGGAATTGAAGTGGGCTTCTCAACTGTTAGCTACTGTTATGTTGATGAGATGAAGTCATCTTCTTTGGATAATTGAATGGCCTACTGAAATGCTCCTTACCATATTTATTACTTTATATGTACAAACTTTTGGCTTATAAAATGTGACAAAGTAGTTCAGCAGATTAAAAAACAAAGTAGAAGTAAATAGAAGTAAAGCTTTTGAAATATGACTTTGGGCCTGTTGAAGTTTCATTACCATCTTTATTGGCCATGATGTTTTGTGCATCTCTGCTTCATATAGAAATTTTATTGACATAATTACAGATTCATATGAAGTTATAAGAAACCATACAGTGGGGGTGGTTTTGAGCCTTTGGTTTACCAATGATAATATGTTGATAATCAGTCATACAGTTTCACAACCAAAAAACAGACATTGCTGCAATTGACACATTTGGTGAGATTACCTGAGTTTTGCTTATATGGTAGTGTAGTTGGATAGTTGTGTCTTGTTCTCTATAGGTTTGAGGATGCACCACTACAGGCAAGATACTGCACAAACAGTTCCACCAATAAAAAGTTTCTTGGACTGTTCTGTTATAACCACACCCTTCTTCTTCCTGTCCCTTATCCAAACAAAGCCTTAGCAACCACTAATTGGGTCTCTGTTTCTAAAGCAAAACAAAGAAACAACCTAATCAACCAACCAAAACAACAACAACAACAAAAACCAAAAAATTATCAAATAATCCAAGTGAATTTAATTCATAAAATTCTTCTAGAATTCTAAAGACATATTTGCAAGGATCAAACACTTTAGCATTTTTCTATTATCAAAAAGCCTCTGGTGTTTCTTGCCTTCTCAGTGAGACTGGGAGCTGTTTAAAGGTGTAATTTTATCACATACCATGGTTGTACAGCCTGTATGGTATGAGAATTTTAGATATCATAAAACAAACCAATAAAATGCTTTTAAAGGTTTATATTGTATTACTTTTATTTTGTGTATATGTATCTTTTGCCTCAAGTATGTATATGAACCAGGTATGTGCCTGGTGCCCAGGGAGTCCAGAAGATGATTTTTAATGTTCTGTAACTGGAGTTACAGATAGTCATGAGCCATCATGTGGATTTGCGGAAATAAATATGGGTCCTCTATAAGAGCAGAAATTGCTCTTAATTGTTGTGCCATCTTTCCAGCCCCTCAAATAGGTGATTTTAAAAAGCTAATGTGGCTTATTTCAGTGCCCCATGGGATCAACACCATATTATGCTGGGTGAGTTGAAGAATGCAGAAACCTCTGTATCCACAGTAATGCTTATGCAACTGGAGACTATGTGTAGCTCTGACTTTGGTGACCACCATGGGAAGTAGATGGCATGGTTTAGTGTCTAAAGAAATGAGAGGATGTAAATCTTAAATCATCTGGAAAACATTGCAAATGTACACAAATTTCTGGAAAAGAAAAGATACTGGAAAGGAACAACTAGGAGCGCACAGGGCATATTATCTGTGCAGCTGCTGAGACAGGAGTCTTTCATTCCAGCCACCATTTGCAGCAGGGAACCAGACAGCTCCACAGCCTTCTGTGCACAGACCCTGCCAGAAGAGAGTTGGTCTCCCAGGAGTACAGACACAGGTTTACAGGCCCATAGGAGAAACAAGCTCCAGCCAGAAACAGCAAAACCAACTACCACCAGAGATAACTAGATGGCGAAAGGCAAACGCAAGAACCCTACCAACAGAAAACAAGGCTACTTGGCATCATCAGAGCCCAGTTCTCCCACCACAGCAAGTCCCAGATACCCCAACACACTGGAAAAGCAAGAGTTTGATTTAAAGTCTCATCTCACAATGCTGTTAGAGGGCATCAAGAAGGACATAAATAACCCCCTTAAAGAAATATAGGAGAACATGGGTCAAAACATAAAAGCCCTTAAAGAAGAAACACAAAAATCCCTTAAAACGTTATGGAAAAACACAAACAAACAAGTGAAGGAACTGAACAAAACCATCCAGGATCTAAAAATGGAAGTAGAAACAATAAAGAAATCACAAAGTGAGACATCTCTGGAGATAGAAAATCTTGGAAAGAATTCAGGAGTCATAGATGCAAGAATCAACAACAGAATACAAGAGATAGAAGAAAGAATCTCAGGGGCTGAAGATATCATAGAAAACATTTTTATACCTTCCATTTTATCTGTATAATTTTCCATGTAATAGTCAGTTTTAACATGTTTTCCTATATATTTCTTGAATTTTTTTCTGGAATATTTTCCTTGTAGATCTTCAATTTTATCAGAAAGTGTTTATAATTCCACTTTCAAAAAACTTAGGAATATTTTTATGCCTACCATTTTATCTGTATAATTTTTCCATAAAATACTCAATCTTAACATGTTTTTATATATTTCTTCAGTTTTATCAGAGATATTTTCCATGTAAATCTTCAAATTTATCAGAAAATGTTCATAATTTCACTTTCAATCAACTTAGAAATATTTTTATGCCTACCATTTTATCTGTATAATTTTCCATGATAATCTTCAATTTTAATGTTTTTCCATTTTTTTTTCAATTTTATCAGAAATATTTTCCATGTAAATCTTAAATTTTATCAGAAAATGTCTATAATTCTTTCAATCAACTTAGGAATATTTTAATTCCTACCAATTTATCTGTATAAATTTCTTCAGTTTTATCAGAGATATTTTCCATGTAAATCTTCAATTTTATCAGAAAATGTTTATAATTTCACTTCAATCAACTTAGAAATATTTTTATGCCTACCATTTTATCTGTATAATTTTCCATGATAATCTTCAATTTTAATGTTTTTCCATATTTTTTCAATTTTATCAGAAATGTTTTCCATGTAAATCTTCAATTTTATCAGAAAATGTCTATAATTCTTCTTTCAATCAACTTAGGAATATTTTAATTCCTACCAATTTATTTGTATAAATTTCTTCAGGTTTATCAGAGATATTTTCCATGTAAATCTTCAATTTTATCAGAAAATGTTTTTACTTCTACTTTCAATCAATTTAGGAATATTTTTATGCCTACCATCTTATCTGTATAGTTTTTCATGAAATTGTCAGTTTTAACGTGTTTTTCTATATATTTCTTGAGTTTTATCAGAAATATTTTCCTTGTAGATTTCCAATTTTATCAGAAAATGTTTATAATTCCATTTTCAATCAACTTAGGAAAAATTTTATGTCTACTATTTTATCTGTATAATTTTTCCATGAAATAGTCAATCTTAACATGTTTTTCTATATATTTCTTCAATTTTATCAGAGATATTTTCCATGTATATTTACACAATGGAATACTACTCAGCAATTAAAAACAATGAATTCATGAAATTCTTAGATAAATGGGGAACACGGGGAGGGAAGAGGGCTTATGGGGCTTTCAGGAAGGGGGGAAGCAGGAAAGGGGAAATCATTTGGAATGTAAATAAAGAATATAGAAAATAATAATAATAAATAATAATAATAATAAAGAATTATGTTAAATAATATATAACAACTCTTGACAGAACCTTGATATTTGTCCCAAAAACTTAAACTCTCTCATGGACAACAAGTGTCTGTACTAGTCAATTTGATTGACTGAAATCTAATTAAGTTGTTTTAGGGTAAAAGGAATTCACTGACGTATATAAATTCAAAGTCTGCTTTTATTAATTGTTTTCCATTGGATGCAACCAGGATTTAGAAACTGTTACCTAGTCGCTCTCCAAATTTCTTCCTTAGTTGTGGGCTACAGAGACGTGAACTATTAAAAATAAATATCAGTCTCATGATTGATTTTCATACACAAAAAAAAAGCCATCAAAAATAACAGGAAGCAACAATCACTATTCCTTAATATCTTATAACATCAATGGACTCAATTCCCCAACAGAAAGCATAGTCTAACAAAAATATTTTTCATGTAAATCTTCAATTTTATCAGAAAATATTTGTGATTCCTCTTTCAATTTAGTAATGTTTTTATGTCTATCATTTTAAGTGTATTATTTTCCATGATAATCCTTAATTTTAACATTTTTCTATGTATTTCTTCAATTTTATCAGAAATATTTTCCATGTAAATCTTCAATTTTATCAGAAAATGTTTATAATTCTACTTTCAAGCAACTTAGGAATATTTTTATTCCTACCAATTTATCTGTATAATTTTCCATGAAATAGTCAATTTTAACATGTTTTTCTATATATTTTTTGAATTTTATCAGAAATATTTCCCTTGTAGATCTTCAATTTTATCAGAAAATGTTTATAATTCCACTTTCAATCAACTTAGAAATATTTTTATGCCTACCATTTTAGTCTCTTCTGACCTGCATGCCACCAGAGATCCCCATCTCCTCTTGCAATCAACTCAGGGGTAAGGGCTTTAACATGTGAACTCTAAGATGGACGTCAATATCTGATCCACAATAGCTAGCTGCAGTCTCTTCATACTCTGTCTCTTCTGTCCTGATCACAATGATTATCTTTCAGTCTGCCACACAGCATTCCTAAGATGCCTTTCCTGCTTAGAATCTTTTCTTTTCTTTTTAATTTAATTTAATTTTATTTTTTTTTAATTTTTTATTGAAAAAGGAAGTAAAAACAGTTTATGATAAAATTAAAGATTTACGTGGAAAATGTTTCTGACAAGATTGAAGAAGCATATAGAAAAACACATTAATATTGACAATTTTCATGGAAAATTAAAGACTGTAAAGTTTAGGAGATCCAGAGACCTGTCTCACCGCTTGTCTACAGTGTGGTATTATGATGAGGAATCCTACTAGGCTTCAGCCTAGTAGGGTTCCTCATATGAACCTGACCACACTGAACCTCTAATCTTGAAATTCTAGCCTCCAGAAGTGTGAAAGATTAAATGATACTAACTGTTAATTCTATGTCAACCTGTTGAGTCATGTGTATTACAAGTGTGTACTTATTCTGTCTTCTCCATAAAGAATTTGTTTAAAAAATTAGCCAATAGGGATTACACATATTGGTCAGTGTGGCTGTGAGATTGGACTCTGTCAGCTTTAGGCCCCAATGATCATTTGATATTCTGCCTGTTTCTGATCTGCTAGGGAGTTTCTTGGTGCCGCAGATTCATTTCTGAACTGGTTCTTTGACTTGTACAGGACCAATGAGTGAGTTTTCTATTGTTCTGATGAAAAGCAATCACTAAAGCAATTTATAGAAAGCAGTATGTATTTTGGATTATAATTCCAAAGAGATAAGGATCCATCTTGGACAGCATTTTCAACAAATGGTGCTGGGAAAACTGGCAGTCAACATGTAGAAGGATGCATGCACATTGATCCATTCTTATCTCCCTGTACAAAGCTCAAGTCCAAGTGGACCAAGGACCTCCACATAAAACCAGATACACTGACTCTAATAGAAGAGAATGTGGGGAAGAACCTGGAGCACATGGGCACAGGGGCTAATTTCCTGAACAGAACACCATTTAGCATATGCTCTAAGATTAAGAGTTGACAAATTACAAAGCTTCTGTAAGGCAAAGGACACTGTCAATAGAACAAAATGGCAATCAACAGATTGGGAAAAGATCTTTACCAATCCTGCATCTGATAGAGGGTTAATATCCAATGTATACAAAGAACTCAAGAAGTTAGACTCCAAAGAACCAAATAATCCTATTAAAAATGGGGTACAGAGTTAAACAAAGAATTCTCAACTGAGGAATACCAGATGGCTGAGAAACACCTAAAGAAATGTTCAACATCCTTAATCATCAGAGAAAGGCAAATCAAAACAACCCTGAGATTCCACCTCATACCATTCAGAATGGCTAAGATCAAAAACTCAGGGACAGCAGATGCTGGAGAGGATGTGGAGAAAGAGGAACACTCCTCAGTTGCTGGTGGGATTTCAAGCTGGTAAAACCACTCTGGAAATCACTTTGGTGGTTCCTCAGAAAATTGGACCTGAGGACCTAGCTATACCACTCCAGGGCATACACCCAGAAGATGCTCCAACATGTAATATGGACACATGCTGCACTATGTTTACAGCAGTCTTATTTATAATAGCCAGAAGCTGTAAAGAACCCAGATGTTCCTCAACAGAGGAATGGATACAGAAAATGTGGTACATTTACAAATGGAGCACTACTCAGGTATTAAAAACAATGAATTCATGAAATTCTTAGGCAAATGGATGGAGCTAGAAAATATCATCCTGAGTCAGGTAACCCAATCACACAAGGACACACATGGTATGCACTTGCTGATAATTGGATATTAGCCCAAAAGCTCAGAATATCCAAGATACAACTCATAGGCCACATCAAGCTCAAGAAGAAGGAAGACCAAAGTGTGGATACTTTGATCCTTCTTGGAAGGTGGATCAATATACCCATGGCTCACAGACAACCAATAGACTTAGCATAGGTTCCCCAATAGAGCAGCTAGAGAAAGGACTCAAGGACCTGAAGTGGTTTGGAGCCCCACAGGAGGAACAATAATATGTACCAACCAGTACCTTCAGAGCTCCCAGGGACAAAACCCCCTACCACATGGAGTGACCCATGACTCCATTTACATATGTAGCAGAGGATGGTCATTTCAGACATCAATGAGAGAGAGAGACCATTGTTTCTGTGAAGGCTCAATGTAGGGGAAGTGGGGGAGGGAAGTGGGTAAGTAGGGGGAGGGGGAGAGGGTAGAGTTTTTTTGGAGAAGTAACAAGGAAATGAGATGCTATTTGAAATGTAAATAAAGCAAATATATAATAAAAATATTTTTAAAATTCTATAAGTAATAAAGTCACTTAAGCACCAAAAAAAAAAAAAAATTAAGAATCCATCTTGGAGTGAAGACATGGCTGCTGGTCACATCTCAACCACAAGTACAAAGCAGAGAGAGCAAACTAGAAATTGCATGAGGCTTTTAATTTCAAAGCCAGTCCCTAGTGGGTACTTCCTCCAGAATCTCTGTATCACCTCAACCTCTCCAAACAGCACTACCATCTAGGGACCAGGTATTCAAAGACCAGAGGGTCTGGGTCACCCAAACCTCTATAGCCAGCAACATCATTAGAATATAAATTGAGTCCACAGATTTCTTTTGCTCTAGTAGTTCTTAATTCAATCTAACTGCGATATAAACTCATAGGGAATTCTACCTGTGGAAAGCATCTGGTGTGACATCTCCATGAAGGACTAGACTGAGTGGCAGAGGGAGTGGGCCTCAAGTTGAGGGTGCATTGCTCCTCGCCAGTTCCTGTTATCCCCTTCTCCTTCTCCATCATAAAACATCTGAACAACCCTGCTCCAAAATGTCTCTGAAAAGAGATAATGGAGTTTTGCTATTGGGTTGGAGGTCCAATGGAGGGTCCATGGCTCTGAAGAACATAGTCCTGAGCCTACCATTGAGTGGCCCATGAGAGTCAGAAATCACAAGATCACTGAACTTTCTAAACTGATGCAAACATTGCTGCCACGTCACATCTGAGACTCCTTAGGAAAATATTTGGAAGGAGACCCCATGGAGTCCACCACTGTGCTATTGTTAGAGGAGTGACGTAAGGGCACTCATTTGGAAGGCAGGCTGGCAGTGACGAGTACTGCACATTCTGGCACTAAGGAAAGTGAAGAGTGAGTGACAGTGACACCTGTGCTTTAGATCCCAACTGTGCTGATCTGAGGCCCAGCTTCAGAAGACACATCTACCAAACACAGAGATGAGACTGTGTAGAGGGCTCTGATGATGGTTCAGTCCCTCACATACTTCCTTCCTTTCCATTATCAGCCATAAAGGAGCCATTTGTTAATACACTTAAAAAGCTTCATTTGTAATTTTAGATGCTTGCAATAAAGAAACGCTCATAGCCCAAAGGCCCCATAATAAAAAGCAAAATGTGTGTAATCCCCAAGTATGTATGGATTTTCTAAGACAAATTCACTTAGAGTATTACTGTCTTTAATGAAGACAGACATCTAACTTAAAATCAACGAATCATTGAATTTGCAGTAAAAGTGTAAGCAATGAACTAATTAATATACTTGCTGATTATTTTCCCAGATAAAGACATTGGCTGCTAAGTTTAATGATGCCTCAAAATCTAGCTAAACAATGGAAAAGGCAACCAGGCAGTTACTTGAAATCATTTACTTAAGAAGCAGTATCTTATTCCTCCCATCAGAATGAAAGAAATGGAGGTACAGCTCAGTGGTAGAGGACTTGCCTAGAGTGGACAAAACCCTCGTACTGCAAAATAATGAACCAACAGATAAATAAGAATGGAATCATAGTGGGAAATTTTGTTGTTATTGTTACTTTTGTTTTATCATTTGATCCAACTTTGTTAGTCTGGATGAAACCCAGCTCTCATCATACTTATTACTCAGAACTCAATTAATTAACAACCACCCTTTATTTGCACAAGCCTAATTTGGGTGCCCTAATAATCATTCCTTTAAAAAGAGACCCTTTATGAAAACAGCTTGTGAGTAACTCTGAACTCTTCCCTTCCTGCTTACTGCCTGATCTTGTTTTAGACAGAAGAAGTCCACGGTTTTAACAAAGCCCAACCATTCACATGTCACTATGAAAACCCTTGTCCTCATGCTCACACATACCACCAAAGTCTAATACTGCAGTTTATTAAGATGTGGATTGTTCAAGCACAATTCAAGTGACAACCTCAAGTTGCTGTATGACTCCAGGCCAAAGCAGGAGACGGTTCTCACATTCCTTGACATTACAGGGAGAAAGAAGTCCTACATACGCACTGTTGCTTTGTCAGAAACTTAATTCTTCTTGACAGCCTCCACTTGAAGACTACAATCAATCAGCGCTCTGGCACACACATCACCTTGGACAGCAGCTAGTCAACAGTAAAGAGACATCACTATATTAGGGGTTCACTGATTAGACGTGAGAAAAATTATAAACAGTCATTCACAAAGCATAATCCTAATTAAACAAAAGCTAAAGGTAAGCCCTCTGCGTGATGGGGACTTATCAAAATAATGGAAATTGGAATACACTGTGAACCCAGTTCCTCTTTAGCATCAGTTTGAATTTTTTACCTGGAATTCACTAGAGACGCATGGCTCCAGAGGTCTCTCATCTCTGTGTCCCTTCTGGCATAGACTCACCCCTTGTAGCAGTCAAGGTCCTGTCCTATATACAGGACTGATGTGACTTTTCTTAAGCCTTTGTGTGTTTTGCTTTGCTCCCTATCAGTGTCAGCATCTGAAAATTTCTTTTGATGAAATCTTCAGAGAAGTTGGCATCCAAGTGGTACCCTTAGGCGGCTACAATCCTGCATGTCACTGGTCTTGATACTATTGGCATATTGCACCTGCAGCCACAAGATCCTTAACCATGTCACTTAGTGAGAAGGGTAGGACTTCAAAACATCGCATGCAAATGACTTAAAACAGCCCTGTGTTCCCTTCCCCTGTTCTCTAGGCATCTGGCTTCCCACGATTAAACACAAGTAGGACCCAATGCAGCATGAACATTATCAGTACAGATGAGCATCCACCCTTTAAAGGCCCAATTGTACGGTTTTGAGGTTGTTATTGCTGTTTATTCAGTTTGCATCATTTAAACTTTAACTCTCATATAAGTTTTCACCTTAGTAAACAGGCTGCTAAGAGATCAATGACCTCAGGTCCTGTTGGCAGTGTTTGTTCTCCTTCTATCCCCTTTACCTTACTCAACCCACTAACAGCCTGCCTGTGCCCTGCACCATATCATAAATACAATATTCTTCCAAGATTCTCTAGTCACTACACTCAGTAGCAAAGTCTTTGAGTAGACTCCATTGCCTGTGGTCGTCTCTATCAAATATTTAATGGCTGTGATCACCATTACTGAAAGCACCTGCCTGACAAATTTCATCCAACACTCAAGTCCAGTCTTAAGCCAGACCCTTCTCTTAGCTGTCACTTTAGGATCTGCACAAGGTGAAGTACCACATGGCATCACATTACTTGTGTATTTTACTTTAACTGCAGCATGCTTGGTGTCCATAAGAAAAAACTCCTGATAATGCCACATGATATTACATTTTTTTGAACTCATGGATAATTCACTATAATCATAATCACAAAATATTAAATGAAAAAGTTCTTTAAACATTTTTAAGTACACAAACCCATAAGTATACCAATAACCCTTCCAATCTGAATCCTTTCTCTATGAATTTGCCTAAATGGCCATTTCCTATAAATGGAATTATATATTAGATGACCTTGTGTCTAGTTTCTTTTCCTTAGCATACATTTTCATGGATTTTCATATTATGCTGTGTATAGTTTCATCTTTTTCTAGCTAAATAACTAGGCACTGCTTTTGCACATCATGAATTTATATGTCCACCCATGAATGTATAATTGTTCCTACTTTCTTTTCTTTTTTATTTATTTTTTATATTTTTTAAATTTTTATTTTTATTTTTTATTATATTCAAAGCATATATTTTTATACCAATTATAAAAATGATGGACATGTTATTAAATGAATATAAAAAGAAAAAGTCTTTTTGTTTGTTTGTTTGTTTTGTTTTTAGTAGAGCTTAAAATCTTGGCTCTTACTGTGGTACAAACCCAAAATAAGTACAATTTTAGACATTGGAGTTCATTGTAATAAGGCTGTACTTCAATGTCCCTCACATTACCAAAGGATTTTACCTCCATAGTAGCTAGGAGTTCATAGTTCTGCTGCACCAAGGAATTAATTGTAGACACAATTATTTGGATACAGATTTCCTGCTATGGTCAAAGCTATTTGACTTGAATGATTGTAATCATTCTCAGCCCACAGGGAACAGACTACATTCATTTAAGAAATGGTATGTGTATTAAGATGGTCTATCCATGCTTCTGGGCTAATATCCACTTATCAGTGAGTGCATATCATGTGTGTTCTTTTGTGATTGGGTTACTTCATTCAGGATGATATTTTCTAGCTTGGAATACCCAAGATACAATTCACAGACCAAATGAAGCTCCAGAAGAAGGAAGAACAAAGTATGGATACTCTGGTCCTTCTTAGAAGGAGGAACAAAATATCCACAGGAGGAGATACAAAGACAAAGTATGGAGCAGAGACTGTGGGAAAGATCATCCAGAGACTGCCCCACCTAGTGATCCATCCCATATACAGTTACCAAACCCAGACACTATTGTGGATACCAATAAGTGCTTGCTGACAGGAGCCCAATATAGCTTTCACCTGGGAGGCTCTGCCAGTGCATGACAAATACAGAGGGGAACACTCATTGAACTGAGCACAGGGTCCCCAATGGAGGAGCTAGAGAAAGGACCCAAGGAGCTGAAGGGGTTTGCAGTGCCATAGGAGGAAAAATCAATATGAACCACCCTGTACCCTTAGAGCTCCCAGGGACTAAATCACCAACTGAAGAATACACATGAAGGGACCCATGGCTCCAGATGCATATGCAGCAGAGGATGGCCTTGTTGGACATCAAAGGGAGGAGAGGCCCTTGGTTCTGAGAAGGCTAGATGCCCCAGTAGAGGGGAATGTCAGGAGAGGGAAATGGGAGTGGGTGGGTTGGTGAGCAGTGGGGAGGGGGAGGGGTTAGGGGGTTTTCAGGCTGGAAATGAAGAAAGGGGACATTTGAGATGTAATAAAAAGAGGATATCTAATTTTAAAAAAGATGGTCTATCCATGAAGTCATTGATCACCTGTTTCAATGAACAGTGGTTCTGCTTGGAGAATGGCACAGACATTAGTTGGTAAGATTCTCCTTCATGGCGTAGCTTGTCAACTTGCCCTGCTGAAGTCCTCTCTCTTTGGTTGCACAAATGGGCTATGTCCTGTCACACACTGGGGAGTGGCTGAAAGGGCAGAGTCTCAATGGTCAGACAAGTTCATGCCTGTTGCCCAAGTCACATGACACAGAGCTGCAGAAAGAACATGTCACTGTGATTCTGAGACCTAATCTCCTGAGATCATTGTTCAGTTTGGGGATGCCACCTGTAGCCCAGGCCCACCTTTGTGATTTTTCTGAGCTGTCTTCTCTCTTCACTGGGCATGAAAGAGGTTTTGAAATAACCACTCTATTCTGTTCTTCATTATGGATCCATTGGGGACTTAATTAGTGGCAAATTCTTGAGCAACAATTGATTTGTTAAAACTGTTATTCAATCTCAAGTATTCTCTTTTTATTAAAAATACTTGAAAATTAGACACCAAGCTTTGGGTTTTCTTGCGTGAATTTCCATTTATACACTAGCCTTAGTGAATTTTCTAATTAGATTGTGTTTGTAAACTACTTCTGCTTGAAATTTGTTAAATTTTCATTTTATACTGATCTCTTAGATATGTGTAGATTCAGATAATGACACTAAAAAATACATTTGATTAGAATTGACAGCTTTGAGTTTTAGGAAAGTGTTTTGCCATTGACGAGGCCTGTGAAAAATTACTTCATGCGTATTCTAACTCCTGTTCCTATTAGTCTCCTTTGTATTTAGAGAAAAGTTGCAACCATATGTTTCTGATCCAGTTAAATTATCTTATTCAATCTTAGCTCAGAAAGCTATTGTTTTGAAGAAACATTTAGTTTACTATGATATATAAGCCATTTTAAGTTCTTTTCTTAAATATGTATGACTATAATTGCCAAACTTCACCTGAAAATAAAAAAAAGCTTTCTTATATGATGTTGGATCCTTGGACAGTACTAGATGCAAGTGGTGTATTGCACCTAGTTTTCTCTCTCTCTCTCAGACATACACACATATTCTCTCTCTCTCTCTCTTTCTCTCTCTCTCTCTCTCTCTCTCTCTCTCTCTCTCTCTCACACACACACACACACACACACAAACACACACATACACACACACACACATACACACAGACACACAACGGTGGTGGATTGGCATATCCAGAGGACATCCAATTCAGTCTGAGCTACAACATTGTATCCTTATCCCTTTAATCTGACCCTACTTTGGGAATTAGGGAAATTAGTAGTCTTTTGGCTATGTTCAACATAGAATACTCTATTAGATTTGAAATCCAGGTAAAAGATGGATAGGAGAACAAAATAGAAAGCTATTCATATCTACAATTCCAGAGAAGTATTTCTCTGGTATTTCTTTAGTCTTTTAATTCCAACTCATATCTATGCATATGCTTCATAATGAAAACTGAGTGCCCTAGCATGGAATTGACAAAGGTTTAAATTTTTTAATTAAGTATCATATCATATACATTTTATTGTTTTTCTGTAATGTTGTATTTTCAACTTCCTAAAAAGAGTTCAATAAAAATGTCGGCGATGGGTGATGGCACTAATTCCAGTGAGTAAAGTAGAATCCCCAAGCAGTATGTCCCATGACACCAGATTGTCATCTGATGATATTGAGCCTTCCCCACAGCTGTTAAGAAGATCATCCAACCACAGACTGATATCTCAAGACAGTTCTAGTAATGGGCCAAAGTGTGTTTCAATAATTAAATCTACCAAGTGAAAGCCCTCCAAATAAGTTTATTAGGCCAGTATTTTCAGCAGCTAATTATATATATACTGAAGGATTTGGCCAACAGTTATATGTAAATACTCTCATATTAACTGTTATGCATTCAGAAAGCGTATTCTAGAAAAGGCAATGATGTTTCAGAAAAGGGTGAAACTGTAAATAAAATCTGGCAACAAAAGTTCTTGGCAAAAGTCAAGTTTAAGTGAACATGTCTCATCCCGTGACTTAGAAACAAATTCTTCCTCAAAGTTCATATCTAGTGAACTGTGCATCCATCAGCAGAGTCTCCATTCTTCCCATGTAACTACTTTCAGTGTGATAATCCAAAGTGAATATAAACAGTTAAGGAAAAGAGTTGATTTTCATGGAGTTTCAGGAGAATTGAGTTTACAGTAATAAGACCACATAAATTTGCCAAGGGTGAAAGGAGTAATGGAAGACTTGCAACTGCTGAGACATTGACATCTTTGGGGCATTTGTATTACCCAGGTAAGACATCAAAGACTATATTAATTGAAACATTGTTGCTGCAACTATTGTTCATTCAGGTATAAATTTTCTGATCTCAAAGAATGAGCTAAAGTCTGAGTTGGCTTCTGGAATCATTATTGCTACATACTCTTGCCTTTAAAACTTCCATCCTACCAGAAGGATATGGAAACAATCTGTTTTCCATGTAGAAACCAATTTTGTTTTTATATCTTGGATTGATTTCCATATTTCGTTCATCTCTTTGTTTTTGTTCTCTTTACCTATACTCATATGCACTTTGAGTTGTTTGAACACAGTTATAGTCTTTCTTTTTAATTCTTTGTCTGGGAGTGCTTCCAGGTCATTCTTGATGGGTTTCATTACCATGGAAAATGTGAATCAGGAAAGAAGACATGTGTCTTTGAGGTGTTGTTGTTGTTGCTATTGTAACTGAGTTGGGAATTTTTCATCAGACGTAAGTAGTTTGTTAGTTGTATCTTTCTTCTTGAGCGAAAGACTTTTCATATTTCAGTGTAGACATCTATAATGTTCAGGGAAGGATTAAGTTGTAAGAGGGTTATGAAGTTGTTTCCTTTACAGACCTTATAACAAGAGTTGCAGGTTCCATCTCTAGCCTTGAGAACTTAATGTTGTCTGTGTGAACAGACACCTTTTTGGGTCAGCACTCTAGTCCTCCCCTCTGTAGTCTTATGCTTTGACTCTCTACTTCTCATTGTTCTACTTTGTGTATTTTCAGGTTGTGGGGCTGTGGAACATGAAAGGAAGTCTGGTAAGGTCGCACTAAAGGCTTGAATCCCTGGAGACCCTGAAGGGACAGTAGGAGCTGTGTCTGCTCCTGGCACTAGGCCCCATCACTAGCTGCAGCACCCCATAGATTTGTGGCCATCAATTGTGTAAGAACAACACCTCCAAGTCCTTCCACATGTAGATGAGGCATTCCTGATATCTTAGACCAAGAGAGTAAGAAAAGAAACATGACCAGAGTCAAGTAGGCTCAAAACAGAGTTCTCCATGCTAATGAGGTAACTAGAGGCCTAGAGGGTGTTGCCAAAGCTTCCCTTCCCAGACATTCCTCCCTGCAAAAGGTATTTAATCTTAGGCCTGCTTTGGAGCACAGATATTTTTCAGGTTTTTGTTGTTTAGCAACATGGCAAGTAGAAATTGAGAAAAGGAAAAATATTCCAAAAGGGCTGTTTATGTTTATACCTGCATATAAGAATAACACAGGCCTCTTCTGGATCATTCATCTGTAAATATATCAGAAGTTTGTTAGTAATTCACAGAGCATAGCACATAGTGGGCTATACTCAGCTTAGTAAATGATAGACTCTTTCCCTCTGCTGGTAGCTTTTGTCTAAAAGAGAGAACAAAAATTGTATATGAGAACGAAAACTCATAGTCTGATGTGGATGTGATGTCGATGACATGAGGTGTGTGTTTACATGAATCATATATACCTGAGACAGGAATTATAATGAGATGATTGTATTTGGATCTTTCTATGGTGTAGGGTGTTGGGCATACATTAGTCACCTGGGAATACTACAAGCAAACTCCATAATTTTTCTTCAACAAATTCTAGAGATAGAAACATTTAAAATGAGCACCTTTAAGGCCAGGAAGAAAAAAAAAGTGTAAGAGATTTTCTCCTGATTTCGTTTGTGTCATAGTAGTCATCCCATGAGGTTTGAGAAAAAGCCATTGTTCTCAAAACTTGGCAGTTATTTTCAGGAAATATGCAGCAATTTTCAACCTATGGTTTCATGGGACATGTTATGTTAAAAAAGAACATGAGTCTATTCTAAAGTCTTACTCTACATATATAGAGAAACACTTGGAATTGAAAGGAAAACCAATACAATAATTATAGTAGTAGTAGGAAATGTTCCTTTTGCTATGTGCTAATATTTAAATCATAAGGAGCTATTTCGGAAACAAAGAAGCATTAATAGATGTGAAATTATTTGAGAAATTTCATTCTCCATGATATAAAGAGAAATATCCTAATAGTTTGAATCTAAAGAGGAAAACTGGCCATGGTTCTCTATACACATAAGAAGGCCACCAAGCTTATTCTGAAGTTCTACTTTCCTCAGCACATTATGTGTCTACATGGTGACAGATGGCCCCAGCAGGGTTTTTGAGTTGTCAGTGCCACCAATGTGTCCAGATGGAATGTGACAAAAGTACTGATTTATGTCCTTTACATCTCAGATACTTGCCAAAATAAAAGGGTCTTTCTGGACACCTTTTATAAACAAAGCCACACTAGTCAGCCAAAGCTTGTGGGCAAGAAAGACATAAGCAGGTTTTATAAATCAATGACATCAGGAAGCCACAGTATGTTTAGTAAGCCTAAAAATACCTAGAAGAGTGGATAGGTTTCTTCCCATAAAAATTATTTGGATCAATCAACAAGCATTTATGGAATGTTCCATCTCTGCTCACAAGAAGGGAACACAACAGTATCTCTTATGTAAGTGATGTCTGAAGTCAAGAAATGGAACCAGATCTCCCGGACCTTGTGAAAAGGAAGAATGATCTGGGGTCAGGCTGGACCACATGGAGATGATGATACCCAATTTTTCTCACAGACTTCACTTTTTATTAAGTGAGTTTTCTGTTCTGCCTTAAGACATTTTGTATAAGAGGGATATGACATCTTTAGTAATATTTCACAAACAAGTTGTTACAATTTGTATATGGAATAGCTCCTCTTAGGCAATATTTTCAATGCTTATTTCAGTTTTTGGTACTTTGTTGGGTAACTGTCTCAGTTCTTTTCTGCTGATGTGATAAAATATCCCAAGTAAAGGGACTTACAGGAGGAAGAATCTCTTTAGCTCATGGTTCCAGGTTGCACTCCATTTTGACAGGAAGTCATGGTGGTGGGAACTTGAAGCAGCCGTTCCCATTATGTCCTCAAATGGATGTACACATGCTAATGCTCAGCTATCTATCTTTACTTATGGAGTCTACAATTAGGATTGTCTGCCCACATCAATTAGTGTAGTCAAGACAACCCTCCTCCCACCCCCAACCCCCCCCACACCCGGCATTTCCAGAAGCTCATCTCCCAGGTGATTCTGGATTCTTCCAAGTTGACAAATGAAGTCAATCATTGCAGAGGCTGTGGACACTTTAGGAGGTAGGATCTGGTGGTTGGAAGCAGGTTACAAGAGGCAGGTTTTTGACTAGAACCTGACCCTTGGTTTGGGACTTGCACTCTTTCCAGGCTGGTCTATTGTCAGATAAAGAAAGTCTTGTGCATGCCCCTGCTGTTGCTGCTGCTTCACAATCCATGCATTCCTTGCCATGGTGGACTGAAATCCCCTGGAACAATGAATTGAAACAAAGCTTTCATCCCCTGTGTTGTTCTGTCAAGGATTCTGTCACAGCACACCAAGTCAATGATCTCAGTGGAAGGAAAAGGGTACTGCTTCTCCATGATGTCTGAATTTCATCTCCCTGAGCTTTTCCTTCCTTCCTTTCTTTCTTTCTTTCTTTCTTTCTTTCTTTCTTTCTTTCTTTCTTTCTTTCTTTCTTTCTTTCTTTCTCTCATTTTTTTTTGTAGCAAGTGTTGAGCAGTAACACCTAGAAAGGGTGTTAGGAATTACTTTATTCACCACACTCCAGGATCAAATGCTTTGAAAAAGATGAACATGTCTCCTGTGGAAGCAGATTTTCTGAGAAATTGTTGCTGCTCCTAGATTTCATCAAAATTTATTGCCTTCCTAATTAACTATTTTAGTCATATACACCTTAAGTCCCTCAAGCAGCACTGTCATGGCTTTTATAGTCTTGAGTGGTTGAATAGTAGTTAATTACAAGTGTCATACAGTAGTGGTTATTGAATTATCACTTGTTTTTTTTTAACTCAATTTCTTCTAATTCCTTCTATGAATATGAATGCTTATAAATGAGTGTATTCAAAGGAACACTGTGAACTATGACTGTATTAAGCTAATTCCTTTCCTCTTTCTTCTATTCTATATCTTTCTTTGGATGTTGGCCAGCACCTGTGCAAGCTGTATCTGGGACTTTGGCCCTTTTCACTCTGTTCCTCTGGATCTGCACACCAAACCCTGATTGTATGCAGCTGCTTATAAGTAGCATGGCTTGCTTTCTTTCCCTTCTCCACTCTCCCTCCTAGAGAGTTAACAATGTTTACAGTTTACCTGTCTGGGTTTTTTTTAACTCAATAAAAATTTCCTTAAACTTTCTTCTACATCTGTTCTTGATTATATTTCTATTAACAAGACTAGAAACGTTAATGAAGAGCCCAAATTTCCCTAGTATCATTTAAGTGATACTACTACAGGTTGGCCTCATGACAGTACTATGCATCAGACATAAACTGAATGCTTTACCAAAGCCGTCTCTGTCACTCCATACATCAAGCCTCTGAGACAAGGTCAGTCCTTTCTGAACCATAAGAGAACTGAAACATAAGAGAAGTCTTTACACTAGACACCAGCATAATAAGCTAGTAGGGCTAGGATCTATGTAACAATACTAACATTTTTTACGCATATGGATGTGATACCTACCTTTAATGCTAATAAATTATTAGTGAGTTAATTCATCAACACACATCTTTTGTTTTAGTGAGGATCTCATAACTCAGGTTATCCCAGAACTCACTATATAGCAGAGGATAATCTTGAACTTCTGGTCCCCTGCATCCATCTCCCAAAGGCTTACACTATAGACTTAGATTACAGATGTATTCCAGAACAACAATTTATGTGATACTGATAATTGACCTCAAGGCTTCCTGTTTGTAAAGCAAGCACTCCTTTAACTGAACCCATCTTGAATTAACATGTTTTTAAAAATATAATTTAAAAGTATAACTATATAATTTAAAAATATAATTATATAAAAATATAATTTTTCAGTTTCTATATAGCGATTTTCACTCATGCTTAAAATTAAGGATTTTACACACTTTCCCAAATCTAACTCTTTGGAAGCCTTCATTTGATTTCTAATTCCACATTTGCAAATGTAATAGCTGGTGATATCTATATGTCCATTGTTTTCTCTTATAGTGAAATCTACAATTATGAGGCAGGAAACTCTCAACCTTATCTGGTCATTGGATTCACAGAAGCTTTAAATGACCTGACACTGGGCTTCACCAATGGCTACAAGCTCCATAAATGACTCCCACACAATTGCAGTGAGAATGTATGGTTTTAAAGGGCAATTTGAATAAGTACATTGTGAATATTGTATACATAGTCATTTTGTGTGCCCTATTTGTCTTTAGCTTATGAGACTGCAATGATGACTTTGACAGTTCCATGCTCATTCCCAAATGCTACCTTCTGACCTGTCTCTAACACACAGACTGAAACTAAACACTTTCTCCCTCTCACACTCCCTTGTAGCCAGTGGTATCGCATACTAAAGTGCTAGCCAAGACCAGAGGGTGACTATCTGCTGAGGGCTTCTGGAAAGCCCACACATCCAGGTGTTTCCAATAACTTTTAGTCTTCATGTTTCCATTTATCTACACACTTCCACAGACACAGAATGAAACTGTGACATGCCAAGGGTAATTTAAGAAGCCAAGGGAGCACTCTGTCTCTCTTGATTGATGTACCAACCTTTTTTGTTTCCTCATAAAGTCCTTGGAATCTGTGTCAAAGCATTCTGTAGAGAAGGGAAACGTAAGGAATGTGAGACCCTGAAGGTTTTCTTTGAAACTCTGTAGGGACGATTGGAAATCATCCACTAAATGATTCTTGAGTATAATGCCAATGTAGAACATGTGACAGTTATAAGGAGAAACCTAAGGACTTATAAGTAATATAGACTTTCATGGAAGAAAACTGAACCCTAAATATTTATGCTACATATGTAATACATTTAGCAACTTTAAATTTTATTTTGATTATTACTATATATATCATACACAAACTCACACTCAGCAGGTGTACACCTTTACTCATATGCACATATCATACAAAAACACATTCTCAGCATGTGTGCATGTGTATGTTATGTGCATATGAGTACATACATACATGTGCTGACTATGTGTTTGTATATGTTATTTGCATGTGAGTATAGATGCATACATGATGAATGTGTTTCTGGGTATGATATGTGCATGTGAGTACAGATGCACACATGTTGAGGTACATATGTAGAGATCAAAGAACAACCTTAGAAGGTGAATTCACTCCTTCCTTGGAGGGCCCGAGAGATCTAACTCACATCAGCAGTATGAGCTGTCCTTGTGCATGTCCATGTCTTTCAGTTACAAGAACATGACTACTGAGTCATCTTGTTGTCCCTTTACTAATTTCTCAATATTTAATGAATATGAAAAAGCACTGCCAAAGTTTTTGAAAGCACAACTTTGTGTCCAACTACCATACCAAGAGAGGGATATTTATCACAATCCTAAAGACCAGTTCTCCCTCTAATAACTAGAATCTTAACCAAGAATCACCATGAGGCTGTTATTCCCTTCATGTTTTGTGGGAAACAACCCACTGAGTGAACCTGCAAAGTCACCTTTTCTCCTGTTTGCAGATACTTTCTACTGAAGTAGGAAATCAAATCTGTACTATGGCACATTTGATTATGGGAAAATGAAAAGAAGGAAATAAAATTCAAAGCAACAAAGCAAAGATTTAAGTTGGCATTACTGTCTAATAATTGAGATACTGGGAGATACTCAATAAGCACACCAGCATTGTTGAAATGATTTAACAGTCAAATAGTTGATTGTAAAATATGATCGATGCAGGTGTCACAATTGATCTTTCTTGGGCCTCACTGCTGAAGAATGGGACTATAAGATGATCTCAACAAACAATCCTTGACAGAACAGCAAAGGCAACAAGGCACGGGGATAGACAGCTGACAAATGCAGTACAGGGCCATTAAAGCATGTGATGAATTTGCCAGGAAAGTATATATTTGTGCAAGAGGTGAGCTTATATCTCCCATAAATTTGTCAGCTTTGACACAGTGCTCTCTGTTTGGCATGAGTAATGCCTCGCTGTTTGCTGCCTTTGTCTGGCAAAAGCTCTATCAGTCATTCCAGGGTTATTTACAAAGAAACATGTCTATCAGTTACAAGGACATGACTTTGCTGTTAAAGATAACAAAAGAGGAAATCAAGCAATGGCTTCTCAGCAAGAGAGGCCTCTTCTCCAGACAAGCTCTGGACTGGAATGAATCAGACGGACAGCAATTGGCCAGCCTGGCCCTATGCCTAGCATGACCAGCCTCAGTGCATTTATCCACACTGATTAGATTAGGAATTATTAATAGCGGACTACAGAGTAAAGCAAAGGGTCATTTAGAGTTTAATTCTGTTCTCAGATAACTTCATTTAGGCTGATGGGATTGTTATTGTAGGGGTTTTATATGTTTATAGGAAACAATATACTCAATAATGAAGTCCTGCCTCCTTCTGCAAGGTCAGAAAAGCTATTGTGTAGCTAGATTGAAGTCTTCACAATCATGTTAATTAAGTAACAGTGATTGGACTTGGCCTACTCTTGAAACAAATTTAAGCAACTAAAAGCTGTTGAGAATGTATTCTTTAAATATAAATGTATAGCAAAGCATGGGAGACTAGAAAGCAGCCTGCGACTGAGTAAATAGAAGAACTGACACCAAGCTTTTATTTAAGGAAGGCAGGAGCATGGTTGCCAGATGGGACTTCTTGGGGCATGAATAAAAATATCTTGTCAGTTTAGGGTTAAATGTAATAGGTCCCTATTTCTTTCCTTGGGTCCAGATTAATATCCAAACACAAGGCTACGGGGTTTATACTGGTGTCATGTCCTGTCTTTTCAGTGACTCATCTCTCCAGCAGCCTTAGCTCAAGGCAGATGATCAGTGTGTAGAAAGAGTCACATAAAGGTCCATGTATTTGATCTTTCCTAACAGAGTAACGATGTTAGTAATGGGAGACTTAGTCCTTTCCTACACTGATTTCACTTGTTTAGGCTGCTTGTGAGTTGGATGCTGAAATGTGTGGAAAATAGTGACATTACTATTTGTCCCAAGTTCAAAGACAGCAGTTCATTTTAAGAGTGTGTGGAAAATTACAGAAGACTTTTGTGGCCCCATCTAAGGCTTCTATGCCACTCTATTAAGTCCATACACAGGGACAGCCCATGAGACCAAACTCCTGTGAAATGTGGTACTTGATCATCTTTCTAACTCTTCTCCGATTTACTTCCATGCAGAAGAACAGCACAATGAGGCAGAATCTGCTTTCTCCAGTAGAAGGAATATTGAATGGAGATGTCTTTATTAACACAAGCTTTAAAAATGCTTCTAATCCCACTAGTGATTCTCCACTAGGAGTGAGTTTTGCCGCCCTCCATGGGATATTTACAGTGTTCAAAGACTGGATTTGTTGTTGTTGTTATTGATGGTGCTGTTTTTTGCTTGGGGTTTTATTTGTTGTAATTTTTTGTCATATCAATTGGTATCTTGTGGATGGAAATCAAGGATGCTGCTAGATTTTCTATAGGATTCAAGACAGACGCCCACGAAGAGTTATGTAGTCTAAAATGAGAATGGTGTGAAATATCAGCAGTGAACTGCTTTGAAGAACCTTCAATCAGTGAGACTGTCTCTTTTATGGAGGTTACTTTTTTTCAGGGAATGGGGCAGTATACAGTTTCTATACACAAAAAATTATGGAAGCATAAAAATAAGAAAGCATATTAGAATTTGAAAAACAAAGTACTTCTTATAAAGTTACATATTTCAATGAAATATTTGGAGACATGGATTTTTGCCATTTCTTGTAACATGTATCATATCTTTATGGAGAGGCATATCAAGACTTGAAAGCATGTATGAAATATGCAAGAGGTGGCATGAAATATTGGAAAAGGGGCTGAGTTGACTTTTCAAATAGCTAAATGCAATCTGGCCAATGACTAAACATGAGCTTGATCAGGTTATTGAACCCACTGGGGACTTTGGTCACCGTTTCTGGCCAGACATTCAGACTGAGAGGGTTGATATCTTTGGCCATCCTTATTCTTAGAACACAGTGAGAGCTGAGGCAGCATTTGCCTTTATTGCAGGTGCTCCTAGTTAACCTTTCACTTATGTCTTCAGTTTGCTTCATTCTGATTTCATATGTGACTTGGTATAAAATTGTCTTGGCTGATGTTTAAGAATAGATTATATTATATATACACATATACTATGTATATATGACATATATTGCAAGATGTTGACTTCCTGTCTGTTTAAACCATGACTTTATTCATGTCCCTCATCACAAATTAGTGATTTCCCTTTGCCTCTAAGAATCACATATTTGGTATGACAAAGAAGTCCTTTTCTGATATTCTCAAGAATATTTTCCCTATTTGTCCCAGGTGCTTGCCTTAACTGCATCTTTATTGTCTCCATTACACTCATTTATTAATACTCATCTTCTTGATGATAGACACCAGGCTACAGGCACAACCACCTTCACTATGGCATTAGGCTGCATTCTGATGATGCAACTGTAAGGTCATTTGGGGCATTCCAATGAACTATTGTGAGCCATAGTGAAGACAATGGGTCCTGTTAGCCTACTAAGTTTAAATGAGCTTCTAGAACTTGGTCATGAATTTAAAAACAATTATCTATATTACTTCATTGCTAAGTGATGCTGGGAATTTTTATTTTATTTTGTCAGCTTGTTTGCTTTGTTTAGTTTCTTTAGTAGGCTGGACACAGATGCAATATGTAGTTTTCTAGTCATAGATGCATCAAATTACTCTTTTGAGACTGAGGAGATGGTTCAGTTGGTAAAGTTCCCACAAAGCAAGCATGAAGACTTATGCTCAGATCATAAATATTGTGGTACATGCCTATAATCAAAAGTATGGGAAAAGGGGAATTCAGAGAGGTATATTCCTCAGGATCATTGGCAAGTCATCCTAAGTAATTTGGTAAGCTTCAAATTAAATGAGATACCCTGTCTCAGAAACTAAAGGTAGAGATAAAATAAAGACAACTGGTACTGAAATCAGTAAGGGAAAAAGGTCAAGTAACATATAAAGGCAGACCTATCAGAATTTCACCAGGAACTATGAAAGCTAGAAGATCCTGGGCAGATGCCATACAGACCCTAAGAGATCATAAATGTCAGCCCAGGCTACTATACCCAGCAAAATTCTCAATTACCATAGAGAGAGAAAACAAGATATTCCATGATAAAAACAAATTTATAAAATATCTTTCCACAAACCCAGCTCTACACATGATAATGGGTGGAAAATACCAACACAAGAAATAACAGGAAGTAACAATCACTTTTCCTTAATATCTCTTAAGATCAATGGACTCAATTCCCCAATAAAAAGACATAGACTAACAGACTGGATATGTAAACAGGACGCAACATTTTGTTGCATACAAGAAACCTACCTCAGTGACAAAGAGAGTCACTACCTCAGAGTCAAAGGTTGGAAAACAATTTTCCAAGCAAATGGCTCCAAGAAACTGGAGTGACCATTCCTATATCAGATAAAATTGAATTGCAACCAAAAGTTGTCAAAAAAGATAAGGAAGGACACTTCATACTGGTCAAAGGAAAAATCTACCACGATGAACTTTCAATTCTGAATATCTAACAGATATTTATAGAACATTTCATCTTAAAGTAAAAGAATATACATTCTTCTCAGCACCTCATGATACCTTCTCCCAAACTGACCATATAATGGTCACCAAACAGGCCTCAACAGATACAGGAATATTGAAAAATTCCGTGCACCCTCTCAGATCATCACAGTCGAAGGCTGGTCTTAAGTTCCAACAAAACAACAGAAAACCCACACACACATGGAAGCTGAGCAATGCTCTACTCAGTGATAGCTTGGTCAAGGAAGAAATAAAGAAAGAAATCAAAGACTTTTTAGAATTTAATGAAAATGAAGACACATCATACAAAAACATATGGGACACAATGAAGGCAGTGCTAAGAGGAAAACTCATAGCTCTAAGTGCCTCCAAAAAGAAAATGGAGATAGCTTGCACTAACAGCTTGACATCACAACTGAAAACTCTAGAACAAAAAGAAGCAAATACACCCAAGAAGAGTAGAAGGCAGGAAATAATCAAACTCAGGGAAGCAATCAACCAAATAGAAACATAAAGAACTATAAAAAGAATCAGCAAAACCAGGAGCTGATTCTTTAAGAAAATCAACAATATAGATAAACCCTTACCCAGACTAACCAGAGGGCACAGAGGCACTACCCAAAATAATAAAATCAAAAAATGAAAAGGGAGACATAACAATGGAAACTGTGGAAATTCAAAAATCATCAGATCCTACTACAAAAGCTTATACTCAAAAACATTGGAAAATCTAGACAAAATGGATAATTTTCTAGACACACACAAGGTACCAATGTTAAAATAGGATCATATAAACCATCTAAATAGTCCCATAAGTCCTCAGGAAATAGAAGCAGTTGTTAATAGTCTCCCAACCAAAAAAAAAAAAAAAAGCCAGGACCAGATGGGCTTAGGGGGAAATTCTATCAGATATTCAAAGAAGACCTAACACCAATAATCTTCAAACTATTCCAAAAAATAGAAACACAAGGAACACTACACAATTCATTCTATGAAGCCACAAAAATTCTAATACCTAAATCAAACAAAGACCAAACAAGGAAAGAGAACTTCAGACCAATTTCCCTTATGAACATTGATGTAAAAGTACTCAATAAAATTCTTGCCAACCAAATCCAAGAATAAAACAAAGTGATAATTCACCACGATCAAGTAGACTTCATCCCAGGGATGCAAGAATGGTTCAATATACAAAATTCATCAATGTAATCCACTACATAAACAAACTCAAAGAAAAAAAACCACATGATCATTTCATTAGATGCTGAAAAAGCATTTAACAAAATTCAGCATCCCTTCATGTTAAAAGTCTTGGAGAGATCAGGAATTCAAGGCCCATACCTAAACATAGTAAAAGCAATATACAGCAAACCAGTAGCCAACATCAACCTAAATGGAGAAAAACTTGAAGCAATCCCACTAAAATCAGGGACCAGACAAGGCTGCCCACTCTCTCCCTATCTATTCAATACAGTACTTGAAGTTCTAGCTAGAGCAATTAGATAACAAAAGGAGATCAAAGGTATACAAATTCGAAAGGAGGAAGTCAAAATATCACTATTTGCAGATGATACGATCATATACTTAAATGACTCCAAAAATTGCACCAGAGAAATCCTAAAGCTAATAAACAACTACAACAAAGTGTCTGGATATAAAATTAACTCAAACAAATCAGTAGCCTTCCACTACTCAAAGGAGAAACAAGCCGAGAAAGAAATTAGGTAAATGACACCCTTCACAATAGTCACAAATAATATTACATACCTTGGTGTGACTCCAAGCAAGTGAAAGATCTGTATGACAAGAACTTCAAGCCTCTGAAGAAAGGAATCGAAGAAGATCTCAGAAGATGGAAGGATCTCCCATGCTCATGAATTGGCAGGATTATTATAGTAAAAATGGCCATCTTGCAGAAAGCGATCAACAGATTCAATGCAATTCCCATCAAAGTTCCAAAACAATTCTTCTTAGAGCTAGAAAGAGCAATCTGCAAATTCATTTGGACTAACAAAAAACCCAGGATAGCTAAAACTATTCTGTACAGCGAAAGAACTTCTGGGGGAATCACCATCCCTGACCTCAAGCTCTACTACAAAGCAATAGTCATAAAAAACTGTATGGTATTGTTACAGAGATAGGCAGGAAGATCAATGGAATAGAATTGAAGACCCAGAAATGAACTCACACACTAATGGTCACTTGATATCTGACAAAGGAGCTAAAAACATCCAGTGGAACAAAGACAGCATTTTTACCAAATGGTCCTGGATCAACTGGAGGTCAGCATGTAGAAAAATGCAAATTGACCCATTCTTATCTACTTTTACACAGCTCAAGTCCAAGTGGATCAAGGACCTACACATAAAACCAGATACACTGAAGCTTATAGAGGAGAAAGTGGGGAAGAGCCTTGAACACATGGGTACAGGGGAATTTTCCTGAACAGAGCACCATTAAATTATGCTCTAAGATCAAGAATTGACAAATGGGACCTCATAAAACTGCAAAACTTCTGTAAAGCAAAGGACACTGTCAATAGGACAAAACGGCCACCAACAGAGTAGGAAAAGATCTTTACCAATCCTACATCCGATAGAGGGCTAATATCCAATATATATAAAGAACTCAAGAAATTAGACTCCAGAGAGTCAAATAACCCTATTAAAAAATGGAATACAGAGCTAAACAGAGAATGCTTAACTGAGGAAACTCAAATGCCTGTGAAGCACCTAAAGAAATGTTCAACGTCCTTAGATATCAGGGAAATGCAAATCAAAACAACCTTGAGATTCCACCTCACAGCAGTCAGAATGGCTAAGATGAAAAACTCAGGGGACAACAGATGCTGGTGAGGATGTGAAGAAATAGGAACACTCCTCCATTGCTGGTTGGATTGCAAGCTCGTAAAACCACTCTGGAAATCAGTTTGGCAGTTCCTCAGAAAATTAGCCATAATACTACCTGAGGACCCAGGTATACCACTTCTGGGCATATACCCAGAAGATACTCGAACATGTAATAAGGACACATACTCCACTATGTTCATAGCAGCCTTATTTATAATAGCCAGAAGCTGGAAAGAACCCAGATGTCATTCAATAGAGGAATGGAAACAGAAAATGTGATATATTTACACAAGGGAGTACTAGTCAGCTATTAAAAACAATGAATTTTTGAAATTCTTAGGCAAATGGATAGAACTAGAAAGTGTCATCTTGAGTGAGATAACCCGATCACAAAAGAACACACACAGTATGCACTCACTGATAAGTGCATATTAGCCCAAAACTCAGAATAAACAAGATATGATTCACAGACCACAAGAAGTTCAAGAAGTAGGAAGACCAAAGTGTGGGTGCTTCCATTTTTTCTGAGAAAGGGGGCAAAATACTCACAGGAGCAATTATGGAGACAAAGTCTGGGGCAGAGACTAAAGGAAAGGCCATCCAGAGACTGTCCTACCTGGAGATTCATCCTATAAACAGTCACCAAACCCCGACACTATTGTGGATACCAAGAAGTGCATGCTGAAAGGAGACTCTTATGGCTGTCTCCTGAGGGCCTCTGCAAGAGCCTTGCAGATACAGAGGCAGTTGCTAGCAGCCAAGCATTGGACTGAACGCGGGGTCCTCAGTGGAGGTGTTGAAGGGAGGACTGGAAGGGCTGAAGAGGTTTGCATCCTCTTGGGAAGAAAGACGATGTCGGCCAACTATACCCCCAGGGCTCCCAGGGACTAAGCCATCAACCAAAGGGTGCACATGGTTCCAGCCACAATTATGGTGGAGGAATGCCTTATGGGGCATCAGTGGGAGGAGAGGTCCTGGGTTCTATGAAGGCTAGATAGATGCCCCAGTATGGGGGGCGGGGGTAGGGAAGGAGGGGTAGGTGGGAATGGGTTGAGTGGAGAGGCATCTTGTACGCAGGGGGAGGGAGGATGGGTTGGGGATTTTCTGGGAGTGGGGGAAAAAGGGAAAGGGTATAACATTTGAAATGTAAATGAAGAATATATTCAAAAAATAAGGACAACTGGTATTTACCTCTGACCTCTACACACATGTACATATATGTGTACACAATAGTGTTAACAAAAACATAACACCATACATATAAACTAATATACTTATATGTACAAAAATGTCATTTTACTTTTTCCCTCCAAACTTCAGCATATATAGAATTAGCGTTTCCTAGTTTCTGCTTATGGTATAACTTTCATCTTGCCGCGCCTATAAAAGTTATTTCCTGTTATCTTCTTTTTTAGATTTCCAGAGTCTCATCCTAGCATCTCTATACAACATTCACGTCAACATTTCCAGGTTCCAACTATGGTTAATTTTTTACATATATGGAGTCACCATTTTTCTGGAGCTAAATACTAAAGATATCGCCTATAAAGTTATTTTGTTTTTGAAATCTAAAACTAACAATGAACAGAGTTGGTTTCTATTTTAACAATAATCTAATTTCTTGAAGCCTGCCTGATTTTCTTTTCCTGCCTTGGGAAAGTGAACCAATACTTAGTCTTTGGGCTAGTATAGTTGATATGAGCATGGATTGGGGTCTGTTTTTGCCCTGTCTCTAGTGATGGATCATTCTTGTTTGTTCTAGATGCTTCTGGACTTGTTATCCTGGGTGTTTTCTAACTGGTGCCAGGTTTTGACAAATGATACATCAAGACATGGGCCTACCTATTTTCCCTGAGTGTTCAGACATATGATTTTAAAGATGACCACAAAGCTAATGAGTCTTTCTGCTAGGAGTGTAGCACAGGAGTCATTACTAACCAATCAAACACCTTCTTGGAAAATGGTTGAAGTGGGAAAAAGTAAGATGAATGAGCGTGTGTGCATTGTGTTCCTGGGGAATTGAATAGAGGATTTATGGTACTCTCTTCCTTAACATGTTTCACACACGTCATGTTGGCACATTGAGTTATACTCTGCTGCCCATGGGGCTTTAGATGATGTTTCAGAAACAGGAAATAGATGTCTCTTTGCCACACTCCTACTTTGTAGCAAAAAATCTAATACTAAACGTAATGGCTAAGTGGACACTGTCCCTATTGACCAGACACAAAGGAACGTCTCTGCTCTCTGTGCCTTCATTAGTCCCAGGTCCTTACCTAGACACACAGTGACTTTCTTTGACTAGGTTGCTTCACCTGAAATAACAGTGTAACTTCAAGTCAATGTTGTTTCTATATGTACAATTTAGCATGCAGAGCAATAATTGGTGGCTGTGAGGGCAGCCATGGTGCAGTAGAAATAACATTGATTAACCGTCTTGAGCTTTCTAATTTAAGCTAGCTTGGCTCTAGACCTTCTGTCCATGAACTTAGAAGAATCTCTCATGGGTACACCAACTGCCTTGTCTGTCACAAGATAAAAAACAAAAATAAAAATAAAACAAAACAAAACGAACAAACGAAAAAACCTTCTTGACCATTTCCTACCAGGGTCAAATTTGAGAATTCATTTTGAAAAGTGTATTTTCTATATAACTTATGGAAGTGAGAGAAGATTACCTAACTGACTATTCATGTGGCAGTTACAATATAAATGTTATTTGTAATCAGCTTAGAGAAACAGAGCCTTCAAGAGAGCAAGTTTGCACCAGTCATGTTCTAAATGATGGACAAATCAAGTCTGTCTTCTGAAGGTGCGTTGAAAGTCTCATATCTATCTTAAACCCACACTTCAGACTCAAAGAACGATGATAGATGACATAAAAAAGCAGGTACACTGCAGTCAGGTTTTGAGGGAGTTTGCTGATCTTTCAGTAATAATTCTGCATGAGACTTTGAAAGATGTGACCCCATGAATGGCTATTACCAAATCTCAGAGTTCATTCAGCAAATGTTTTTAATAAAGGCTTCTTGTAAATGCAACAAGTGGCCTTCTGTCAGTAGTGAGTGACAGCATGAGGGATTAGGTTTTCATGCTCAGTATTTCTGGATCATTGTTGTATACATAGTGACTTCATCTGAATTTCACAAAGAGCAAAAACTTCATTATTTCTAAACCATTAACCCAAATGCCCTCCGTCAGAGCTCATTAAATATGGACTCATCAAATTTAAGTAAAAACAGGTAGAAACCATAGGTTTCTAGAGTAGGAGGAAGAGAAAACTCTCAGACCATATTATTGCATAAATTGGGACCCTGGAATACATTATCCATTGCAACTGACTGTATCCAGTCTCCAACTTCATATCACTGAGGCAGTTCAGAGATTGTGTAAGGATATGTGTTGTTCTAGCAAGCCCTGGTATTAGATACAATGATGCTATAGACTCTGACAGTGCTTCCCTTCAATCTTGTGTTTTACATACACAGCCCAGAATTTTTACTTTCTAATTGATACTATAAGAGTAGTACCAGCTTCATCATCCTCATCAAAAGATCACAAAGCGGGGAGGGGCATGACAAGAGGCCATGCATGAGGGGATGGCTGTGCAACTCTGGAGCCACCAGTGTCTGAGTCTCATTCAAGCATGTACTCTGGGTTTGCTCCCTGTTGGGTTCATGAACAGAGAACAGATACCATCATAACATTGACCTATAAACATAAATCAAAGTGATTTGATTTTTATATAACTAACTCTACTTTCAAGTAATTATCCATTGCCTTATGGACAAAAATTAAAACTACACTCAATAATTCAAAACAAAACAGTTTTATTGTCACATATGGTTTAGGAATCCTGACACCACTCACCTGTGTCTTCTACTTCATGATTACTTCTTAAAAAATACTTTTATATTTATTCATTGTATTTTATGTGGTTGAGTATATATATACATATATATATATGTATATATGTGTATACATATATATATATGTATATATATATATACACACACACACACATATATACACACACATATATATGTAGGTGTCTATGCATAGTTGTAAATCACTGTAGTTGCTAGGAACCAAATCTGGGTCCTGGATTAAAAACAACAAGTGCACTTAACTGCTGAGTCAACTCTCTAGTCCCACTTCATTATTTAATAGAAGGCAAAAAGGATTATTCTGGATTTTGGAAGAATCTGCTTGCTCACATGGTTAGTAAAGCGACTTGCTACCACTTAGAGTATTGAACTGGAAGTTTCAATTCCTTACTGGTCACTGCCTAGTTCTGTGCTTCTGGGCCTTTCCAACAATAGATTTCATCTTCAAAGAACAAACACAAAAGGCTACCATGGGCCCCATGGAATATCAGCTCTCTAAACTTTATACATTATATGCCAATCCCCATCATGGTGGTGGTACTAGGAAGTGCTGTCTTTGAGATGTGATTAGGTTATAAGGATGAAGTACTTGTGAGTAGTGCAAAAGAAAATTGACAAAAGTTCTTGTCTTATGCACCCTGGAAGCAATCCTTCATCATACACTGAATCTAATTGTCTCTTGATCTTAGATTGCCTGCTTCCAGCAGTGGAAGAAATAAAATTTTATTGTTTATAAGCCACCCACCCTACTATATTTGGTTAGAGTAACCTGAATGGACCAATTCAAAAGAAATAGAAAGAATTGTCAGCTACACAGAAGCCAAATCTTTTGCAACCTGATCATAGATGTGGCATCTGCTCACATTCACCTCCCTCTATTAGCAACAAATCAGTAGGTCCAGCAGTTTCCAAGAGGAAGTCACTGTCTAACAACATGGATACCAGGGAATGGGGGCTTTTGGCAGCCATATGAGAGTTCTGACTACTTCTGGAGGGAGAATCCATCTGTTTATTGCTTGTGTTTCGATAAAATTATAAGCAGAATCAAGGTAATTGCCCAGAGAACTTACAATGGGTGGAAGTTTGTCCAACTTACATGTTTGCTTTTAAAATATTTATTTGTAGAGAGTCTAACTTACTATTACTTTTAGTATGTTGGGACCCCTTACTGGTGTACAATTCTCCTCCTTTTCTAACTGGCTTTCCTCATACATTAACTGGAGTCTATTGATCTTGGTGAAGCCTGGTCATTGGTTGAGCTTGTGATTTTGTATCACTGAGGACGTAGAGTTAATGTGAGGAAATAGAAAAATGACTCTCAAATTTGGAGATGCATAGCTTACCTCGTACCTCATCCCTTCCATTTTTAAGCTGCATGTTCTAGTATGTATCTAATTAGTTCTTAGGTAGTAACAATACGGCTTAGAGATAGGAGGATTGTGGGTGAAAGTGAGTTCTTTACAGTAAATACCCTAAAAAAAAATACTCAATCCATTTAATTAAAATTGCCAGCTGCAAAGGTATTTACTTTCTCTGTTGTATTACTACTGTTTGATGTCAGGCCCTGGTCATATCTTACCCTGTTACCCTCTCCCTCTATTCATGCTACAGAAGCCATGAAAATGCTTCACACAAATATGGCCATATGTCTCTTCGAGTTTAATGTCTTCTACTTTAGTAATATGGAAAATTGGCACAGTATAGAATTGGGCTTTGTAAAAGGAAGTTTTGGTTTTTTTCCTGTTAGGTTTTTTTATTTTTTTTTTTTAGTTAGGTTGTTTTGTTTTTGTTGGTGGTGGTGGTGGTGGTGGTGTTTTTTCATATTGTCTATAATTGTGGGTTCTGTTTGCCACATGTCATTGTGATCACAGTAACTAACAGGAGGAAAACTCATTTTGACCTGCAAAGTCAGGAGATTTTCAAAACAATCTGGTGGATAGTTGGTGGCAGAGATTTTTCATATTACAGCATGACCAAGAAGCAGAGAATATAAAAGCATAAACAAGATATCATAGTTTGAATATACTTGGCCTACAGGGAATGGTATTGTTAGGAGGTATGGCCTTGTTGGAGGAAGTGTATCACTGCGGGCATGGGCTTTGGAACTGCCCAGTACAGAAGAGTCAGTTTTTCCTGTCTGCAGTCAGATCAAGATGCAGAACCCTCAGGTCCTCCAGTACCATGCCTGCCTAGACACTGCCATGCTTCCTGCTATGACAATAATGGATTGTACCTCTGAATTTATAAGCCAGCCTCAATTAAATATTGTCCCTTATACGAGTTGCCTTGTTCATGATGTCTTTCATAGCAATGGAAACCTTAAATAAGACACAGGCATTGAATATAACTTTTGAAGGCCAGCTCCTTATGACCACTGCTAGCAGCAGAGCCCACCACACTGAAAGTCCAGCAGGCTTCTGAATAGCACTGGAGAAATAGCATTCAAAACTGGAGCCGAAAGGTGACATGTCAGGTTTAAACCATCACAACAAGTATATAATATTTTCTAATAAATACTCAAGAATCTATGAAGCTGGAGAGATGACATTGTGGGTTAAAGAAGTATGCTTGCTGCTTCTGCAGAGAATCAGCGTTCAGTTCCCAGGATCAACATGGTGGTTTACAGCTTGCCTATAACTCCAGATCCTGGCCTCCTTGGACTTCTGCATGTATATGATGCACATAAAACTACACTTGCACACACACACACACACACACACACACACACACACTCACACACACAAACACACACACATTAAATTAAATTAAATAAGTCTTTAGGAAACCTGTATCACTGATTACCATGACTAAGGGAAGGTGGGAAGAGAAGTTCTTAAATTATAAACTTTTAGTATTTTTCAGTTTTGTACCATGTGATTGAATTTAAAACAACAAATGTAAACCTCTCTCATGAACAGTTATCCAGGAAATTTCAATTCCTTACATGGAACATTGGTGTTGCTTGCTGTTCTTGCAGAGAACCAAGGTTCAGTTCCTGGCACCAACAAGTTGGTTTGCAACGTGTGTATAATTCCAGTTCCTGGAGATCTAACACCCTCTTCTGGCCTGCTTGGAATTCTGCTCATGGCAGAAATGGCCTCTGGCTCATTTCCCACTGCCCATTGGTAGTCACTTCATGGTCCCCTTCGCCACATGCTACTGCTGGTCCCAACACCCTCAAGCATGCTTTTCTGCTATCAAACACTTCCAATTGTCTATAGCAAACTGACTGAGCACAGTACAGGTCCCTATGTGTGGCTCTGCTTTATCTCTGCACTTGGATCATCTCTGTCTTCATGGCATGATTTTTGCCACTTCATCTGTAAACTATCCCCAGGAAGTAATTTGCGATCCCTTCACAGAGACCCCAGGTACCACCTACACATGTTGAAGCATTATTGTATCATATTTTATCAGTTGACAGATTCAAGCTATGTTCTCAGAGATGCAAGAAACCTAACTTTGCTTATTTTCTCTAAGTTTATGTTCTTGAAAGACAAGAGTTGTCTTAGGTCAGACCTATATGCTGAGATTGGGGATTTGTAGGTTTGTTTATGAGGAATTTATTGAGGAAGGGAATCCCAGGAGAAGCCAAGAAAGGAAAAATCAAGGAAGGGTACTACTTTGGGCAAAGTCCCAGAGATGGTGAGTGTAGCCTAACCCTACAGAGAAACATATAGTAAGTAATTTCTAATTCTAGTTCATGACTTATTATTTGTGTCTTCTTTAAAAAACACAATCCACAAGAGTGCAGGAATTTTTTGTTGTTGTTTGAGAATCTATTCCAAGCAACTAGAACAGTATCTGCAAATGGTAATTATTCTATTTCAATTAAATCATTTCAGGATAACTCTCTCCTGCTACCTCAACAAATGTAAAGAAGCATCTTTATTTATTCATTGGACAAATTATGATCACTTATGTCTTAAGCAACAGTGAACAAAATAGTTAAGAGTTTTCCCTCCAGATATGTGGAAGCTTTTGACTTTCAGTGCAATTGTACATAGAGGAACGTTAAGAGCAACCCAATTTAAACTGCAGGTACATCTGTAGCCTTCTCTTCTAAATCCATCCTAACCTAGAGATGTCAGGTGACAAGAAGCCTCCCACAATCCAGGCTTTCCCCTGATGATCTCACCTAGCCTCAGTCTTTAAATACTAGCCACAGGATAATAGGGTAGATTCATTTCCACTCTGGGACCTACCTTCAAACAGTAGCAGTCCATAAAAGAAAGAGCTGTGTTTATCATCTCATTTGCTCTTGCTTTGTCTTCTCATAAGGTCTGTTCTTAGATCTTTCTGAAGGATCACACAGACCAGTTTATATTTGTTTTAATTTTTTTACTTTTTCCTCGTGTGTCTCTCTTTTCTAGCTGGAGACTGTCTCTTTGAGAGCATGGTAGTTGTGGGTGGGAAGAGAAGGAGGACTGAAATGAATTCATCATCAAGTTTCCCTATTTCACATGACACACTATCTATGCTCTGTGTGAGTAGACCCTTGGTTACACACACACACACACAAACACACACCATATACACATACACATACACATGCATGTACACATACATATTCATTCCCATTACAGATGGTTGTAAGCCACTGCTTGGTTGCTTTGAACTGAATTCAGGATGTCTAAAGGAGCAGATACTCACTTCTCTTAATCACTGAGCCATCTCTTTAGTCCCCTCATCTTTTTCTTTACTAAATTTTGACCTTATAGCAAAAGAAGGAAAACTTTTAAGGTCCTTAAACCTGCTCTCCCCTCCCTTTCCTTCCTTTCTTCTTCCTTCCTCACCACCCCTCTGTGTAGCCTAGGAGCCTGGTCTCAAACTCCTGTGTTCTGCCTGAGTGAGTGTCAGGGTTATAGATATGTACCATGATACTAGTTCCTAATTTTTAAAACTCCTCTGTCATTGGCAACCTAGTCGAATTTGCTTCTCCATAACTTTCAAGTAAAATTTCCCCCCTTTGGAAAGACATACTGTGCTCTCTTCCCCAGATAAGTATCTCTGTTCTGTTTCCCCTGTGACTGGTATTCTTCCATCTTTTATAACATGCATCTCACCACTTATAAAGGATTTGTTATCTTCCCTCTGAATTGGCATGTGCCCTGTTGCTCATATTCATCCATTTCCTCCACCAGATGAATGGCATACATGGATAGAGACCCCTTGGCTATTTACCACTCTCTGTACGAGCATGAACTTGGAGACTTTCATCTCCCAGGGCTTTCCTTTCCACTCCTGGGGTAAATCTTGCCCATAACAAATGGTATCTCAGTAAATATGTAGTTCACTAGGGAAAGGATGCTTTTGAAGGTTTGTGCTCTTTTTGAAATGCATTTTAGCATGATTCATCTTCCTTGAGCCACAGAACCTCAAAATGGGGACTCACATGAACCTTTCTTTTCCATCCCTTCTTCAACTGCCTTGCTTTTCTCACTCTTGTTTTTGTTTCATCCATCTCAGCTCCTACCATGCCTGTGTAGGCAAATAGACGGGATCCTGCTGACACTGCTGGCACTATGGAAAGTGCAATATATCTACTGGCATCAAAATATAGTAATGGCAATTCTTCAAAATGACAATCGCAGACAGCCTGGGGCAGCCAGGGGTTTTCTACTTGCTGCTTGCTGTAACTGCTAGTGTTTTTCTTTGATTATTTTAAAGCACAGATCATGATATTCTGCTTTCCCTGAGAGGTGCTGGTGTGCTGGCATTTAACTCACAGCGCCTATATTCCTGTGGTGCAGAGCAGGTGAGTAGAGGGGTGCTTTGTGCCCCATCTCACAGATTCTCACAGAGAATGATCTCCTGTTTGCAAACAGTTACTCAGCTGCTTTCCTGTTTGTAATTGTGTTGACAAGGAAAAGGTTCCATTTCTGGCAACGTCTCTCAGGCTCCTGAGCTGCCTCAGGCACATAGACAATGCGGGAGGCACATGCTGATGTGGTTGCCACCTGCCACCTCTTCTGCTTACGTCAGTCCAGAACACCCATCTGCAGTACATGAGCTGCATCCTAATAAGGCAGCTGGTTTCTGGATCTCCCTTGGTCTTCTCCTAGGGTCTCCTGCTTCCTCTCTGCCCCTCACTGGCTCTCCCTTGGACTTTAGGGTCTGCTGCTCCCTCTCAGCCCAGCATCCAGGACACAGAGAAGACAGCTACACTTCCCAGTCTTGGGACAGACCATGTCCACCTCCAAAGTAGAGAACCAGCACTGAGGTTTTGGGATGGGGACATGCTTTTTGTTTTTTCTTTATCTTCTCTTCTCAGCTGGGGAAAGGAAAGTCTGAGATCTTAATTTTAAGTACTGCCCCCCAAAACATCAAACTTGGATTCTACAACACTGACTTAAAATTTAATGTTGTTTATGGCATTTTAAAAAGTAACTTCACATCAGTTGAGGCCAGGTAGTTAGTTAAAGAAGTGATAAATTATCTTGGATATTTCTTGATGCTCAGCCAGCTATGTCAAATCAGTATTAAATTGCTTACAATTGAATAAACATGAATGGATTAGTTTTTTTTTCTGAAAATACACTGGACAGAAAACATTAACAAAAACAGGCTTGAATTAGTGTTCTCTCTGGTACTGGGAACAGAGATTATGAGGGCTAAACATGGGGCTTTGCTCCTTGGGCTGCTGTGGGGCCTGGTACACATGGGCTTTCTCAGTTTTTGTATGTGTGATAGGATACAGGAGATGCTTCTTTCTACATATTTTCTAACATGAGCATTTGATCACCGACTGTTATGGTGCGCACACACACACACAGAGGGAGGGAGGGGGAGGGAGAGGAAGAGGGAGAGGGAGAGAAAGGGAAGGAGGGAGAGAGAGGGAGAGAAAGAGAGAGAGAGAGAGAGAGAGAGAGAGAGAGAGAGAGAGAGAGAGAGAGAGAGAGAGAGAGAAAGAGAGAGAGAGAGAGAGAGAGAGAGAAACAATGAAGATCCATCCAATCTTGATCCTCAGGGTCATGATGAGGGGTGTCTGCTCTCCTCCTGTGTTTCTTGGAAAGGTAGGATGGCACTGCCTGATCATGCAGGGGAGTCAGGTTCTTAAATGCGCCTGGCAACCAAGTGGAGGCAAAGCCAATTAATAAGTACTCAGCCTCATTTTCTTTGGCTCAATAAATGTGTTTTGAAGTATATTTTAAACTGTGCTATACAGAATGTCTAGTATGAGTATGCTTGGCTGTCTATAATGGTAACTCTTTCAATAGTCGTTTATCTCTTCTTCAGTCTTTGATTCTTCCATATTCTTGCTTTCTAGGATAACCATAAAAGTATATTATCTGTATCTAAACCCATTTCTCAGGTTTTTCTTCAATGAAATCCAAATAATGTCACACAGTATGTTCCTATTGTATGCAATTCAAACATAGACAAAATTAAATTTTTACAGAGGCATTGCACATAAGGTAAGACTACTAGGGAAAGAAAGAGAGTAGTTTATATAAAATTAGTATAATATACTCACCCTGGGGAAAGTGAAGGAAGGCTGTACCCTCAGAAAGACATACAGAGAATTCCACAAACCCAGGCTTCTTTTATTTTTCAAGCTGTGTTGTAATATGTGCATGCGTGAGTGTGTGTGTGTGTGTGTGTGTGTGTGTGTGTGTGTGTGTTTTGCATCCACCTGAACATCTCCTCCATCTGTGAGCTGCTGGAATAAGTGGAGGAGTCAGTGCTGCAGAACCAGATCCAGGAACAAGTCATTGCCATCCAGAAGCGTGGCCATGCGGGAAACCAGCACCAGCTTCTATGCAGCAACTCCTTCTGAGAGACCCATGGAAGTCTCCAGGGGAGATGAAACAGGCAGCAACGGAGGTATCTTCAGAGCCTCCAGTGTCCCCAGAAAAATTATAGATGGTCAGGTCTATGGGAAGGTGCTTTTTAAAAGTGAATACAGTGAAGGTGGTTCTAATAGGCAAGTTCATAGCCTTGCCTACAGGAATAACTAAGAGATCTCATACTAGGAACTTAACAACACTCCTGAAAACTTTGGAACAAAAAGAGGAAATCACACCAAAAGTGATACATGACAAGAAGTCATCAATAAATAGATAAATAAATAAATAAATAAACAAAAAGTTGATACTTTGAGAAAATCAGTAAGACTGACCAACCCTTATTCAAATGAACTAAATGGTAGAAAAAGACTAAAAATTAACACAATTAGACATGAAAATGGGGATGTTACAATAGACACCAAGGAAATTCAGAGAATCCTAAGGACATACTTTAAAAAGTTTTAAGCCATTGAATTGGAAAATCTAAAACAGAGGGATAGTTTTCTAAATATACAGCAACCTCCCTAAGTTAAATCAAGATTAGATAAGCAATTTAAACAAACCATTATGCCCTAATGAAAAATAAGCAATGCTTAAAATTTCTTAACAAAAAAAAAAATCCCAGGGCCAGAGCATTCTACCAGACTTTCGAAGAAGAGTTAATGGCAATACTCCTTAAATTAATCTACAAACCAAAAGGGAACTGCCCAATTTGTTTTACAGGGCCAGTCACCTTGATACTCAAACCACATAAAGACTCAACAAAGAAAGAGAATTGCAGACCAATTTCTCTCATGAACATAGATAAAATAATTCTCAAATAAAATTGCAAACTGAATCCAAGAACACATCAAAAAGATCATCCACCATGATTGAGTACACTTCATTCCAGAGATGTAGGAATGGTTCAACTTGTATAAATCGATAAGTGTAATCAATCTACCACATAAACCATCCAAAAGACAAAAAATCACGTGATTATCTCATGAGAGGCAGAAAAGTCCTTTGGCAAAATCCAACACCCTCTGGTAATAAAAGCCCTGGAGAGATTACGGATACAATGTACCCATCTACACATAATAAAGGCAGTTACAGAAAGCCTATAGCAAACATCAATTTAAATGAAGAGAAACGCAAAGCAATGCCACTAAATTCAGGAAGAAGACATGGTTGTTCACCCTCTACAGGTATCTTTGATATAGTACTTGAGGCAGTAAGACAACTGAAGGAGACCAAGAGGATATGAATTGGAAAGAAAAAAAGTATCTTTATCTGAACATGATATAACAGTATACATAAGTGGCCCTGAAAAATCCACTGGGGAACTCTTATAGCTGATCTAAACTGAATTCTCAAAAGAGGAAATTCAAATGTCTGAGAAACACTTAAAAAAAGTTCAAGATCCTTAGTCATAAATAAAATTGAAAGGAAAGATGGCAAAACAGAGCCTGGTGAGCAGGGAAAGATGGAAAAAATACAGGCAGGATCATGTTGTGATCCATGCTGTAGTCAGAAACCATGTTCAAGAAGTTGTTTATGAATCTTGAAGTTCAAGAGCCATATTGCTGTTAGCTATCAGGGCAAGGAACTTTGTTTTGCAGTGGTATGGACAACTGCAGACTCACAGTCTATGGAAGACAAAATATGTTTCCATGACAACCTCTTTCCCTCACCTCCTATCCCCCCAACCCCCCCCAAAAAAATCCAGCTAGACAGGAAGCCATTGAAAAGAGCTCTTTAAAATTGTGATAAGAATGGTGAAGTGAAGCAATTGACGTTTTCTGGCAGGGGTGGCCATGGGGAAGGGATCATTTATCTTTAAGGAGCTAGCCACTAGGAGTTTGACTATGCTCCAGTGAGTATATGGGGAATACAAAATGGACCTGGTCATTTTTTCTTTTGTTTTGGGAGAAGATAAAAGGAGGGGTGAACCTAGAAGGAATAGCGAATGAATAGTATTAGGGTGCATTGTGTGAAATAAAAAAAAAATCAATAGGAAAACCCATTCAGTTAAAAAAAATGCTATCAATAAACTGTCAGTACTTTGATAGATCAAAATAAAAATCATATGGAAATGTCCTAATCTAACACAGCACCATGTATAATGAATATATGCAATTTTATTTTTTAATTATTTATTTATTTACATCTCAAATGCTACTTCCTCTCACAAAGTCCCTCCCGCCAACCTCTTAGCCTTTTGCTCTAAGAAGCTGGGCCCTCCTCAGGTCCCCCCACCCCCACCCCAGAGCATCAATTCCCTGCAGGGTTAGGCCCATCCTCACCCACTGAGGCCATACAAGGCAGCCATGGGCACTGAGCTGCATGTCTGCAATGGGTGTTTTAAATTCAGTGGTCTTCTTGAGTGCTGAATATGTTTTATTCATGTATGGCATGGCCCAGGAAATAAATGATTCATTGCATTAGATAGTTCCATGTTGACATGCACACCCCTATATCAAAATCACTCCATCAATACCTCCAATGATAACATCAAAAACGCTTTGAAATATTGGGAAAATTCAGGCTTACAGAGAAGTATGTACACATTTTACAAAGTTCCAATTGTTTGTATGAAAACAGAAGAGCAAATACCGACGGTCATTTTCCTTTCGGGGTCAGATTTACATGACACATTCAGAAGAAAGTCTACAAAAGGCACAAACTGAGGAATAAGAGTCCGCAACTTTCATTCATTCTTCCCATGAAGCAGCTGGCTCATATCTGTGCATGTGTAGATGTGCCTTCCACTGAAAGACACCACCACACATCAGTGTGTGGAAGCGACTTATGTACAAGTCCCATTTTGCTCTGGACTTGAATCAAAATTTAATAAAAATCATTTTCACATCTTTATTCATGTTCTGAGATGACGCTTGCATTCCTTGACCCTGAAGGCTTACTGTAAAGAGGAGCTGACAGTGACTCTCAGTGCAGCTTTGTACCATTGCCTTTAGTCAGGGGGCCAACAATTTACTGAGCATTGTCACTACATCATCAGAGAAAACATCCAAAAAGTGAAAAGAGGCATGCAATGTCTTAATACTGCACAAGAAAAAGACCCTAAACTAGCCATTATAAATATCTTAGAGATCCTTCAGGAGGAAATGAATAAATCCCTTAAAGAAGGCCATGAGAATGCAAAGAGTGGTAGGAAATAAATAAATTAGTTCAAGACCTGATAAAGGAAATAGAATCAGTGCAGGAAACCCAAACTGAGGGAAACTGGGAAACAAAAAATTTTGGAATTAGAACTGCTCCTCAGAGGCAGCAGGTGTTCCTGACAGAGTGCAAGATGTGAAAGAGAGAATCACAGGCATTGAAGATGTGATTGAAGAAATAGACACCTCTGTCAAAGAAACTGTTAAATCTAAAAATCTTCAGGAACAAAACATCCATGAAATCTGGGAAATTATAAAAGGACCAATTCAAAGAATACTAGAAATAGAGGGAGGAGATGAAACCAGGTCAAATGCACAGAAAATGTGTTCAACAAAATCATAGAAAAATTGCCTTTATCCAAAAAAGTGGATGCCTATAAAAGTACAAAAGCTTACAGAACAACAAATAGATTGGACCAGAAAATTAAAGTTCCTATATCACATAATTATCAAAGCACTAAACATACTGAACAAAGAAAGAATATTAAAGGTGCAAGGGGAAAAGGCCAAGTAGCATATAAAGGCCTATTAGAATTATACTTGACTTCTAAATAGATATTCTAAAAATCCAGAAGGGCCTAGACAGATGTACTGTGGACTTTAAGTGACCACAAATGCCAGATAAGACTACTATACCCAGAAAAACTTTTAATATAGTCTTATACCTATTAGAATAGGTAAGATAAGTAAAATAAGTGACAACACATGCTAGCAGGGATGTAGAATAAGGGAAACAATCATCTATTGATGTTTGGAGTGCAAATTTGTGCAGACACAATGGAAATAAGTGTAGCAGTTCATCAAGAGTTGATCTATCTCAAGGTCCAGCTGTGCAACTCTTGGGCATACACCCAAAGGAAGCTTTATTAAGGTGATAAACCACGGATATACTTGCTCAACTATGTTCATTGATGATCTAATCATAATATCCAGAAATTGGCAACAACCCAAATGTTTGTCAACAGAAGAATAGATTTTTTAATGTGGTACATTTGCACAATTGAATATTATTCAGAGGTTACAAAATTTAAGTCACGAAATTCACATGATGGAAATAAAAACAATTTTTCTCATGGAGTGGGCCTTAAGTCAAATCATATATTGGTTGGTTACAACCTCGAGATTTGTGCCACCTTTGTTTTAATGTCTCTTTTGATAGCTTGAAGAGTACCTTCCTGTACAAAAGATGCTAGAATATAGGAGTGAAGGCTCTATGTAGGCACAAGCTTGACCTCTCCATATTCAGTAAGTTGTATAGGTGTTCAGCAATGGGACCTTACCATAAGTTTATGGAAAGAAACTATAATCTTGGAAACTCTAAGTATCCCAGAACAAGAAAGACAAATACAATATATATTTGCTTATTTGGGATATCAGGTGTTACGTCAATGCTGACCAAGCTATAGTCTCTAGTACCTCAGAGATTAGATATAGAATAAGAGACTTGGTGGGGTAAGGGAAACAGAAAAGATAATTACTGATGGGTCTGGAAATGAGAGATTACCTGGGGAAGAAGTAGGTCAGAGTAGGAAATAGAGAGAGACAGCTAAAATTAAGAGCAATTTGAGGGGTAATATGGAAACCCAAGAGTAGACAATTACTAAAATTTGCACATATATGAAGGTGACCTTATGGAAATCAAGTAACAGAATTGACAGAAAGTGAAATGGGTATCTCTTATTACCAAATGAACTTGCAGCTCATGAATTGGGTTACTTGCATCTACTTGAGTTGCTGGCTAAAGGAGTCCCATGGGAATTCCCAATCAATACTGTTGCCAAAAGTATAACTGTTTGCTTGCTTATTTTTGAGACAAGACTTCTTCATGTAGTCCTGGATGTCCTGGAACTAGGTCTGTAGATCAGGCTGGCCTCAAACTCAAAGGCCCACATGCCTCCGCCTCCTAAGTGCTGGAATTAAAAGCATGCTCCACCACTGTCAGTCTGAAACTGGATTTTTATCTCTTACTCTGAGCAAGAATTAACTCCAAGTACATTTAATATCTTAACGTAAAATGTAAATATCTGAGCTGAGCTGTTAGAGAAAAAAATAGGGAAAGCTTTTCAAGATAGAGGCATAGGCAAAGGCTTTCTGGAGAGGATGCTAGTTGACCAGGAAGCAAGCTTCTACACAGCAAAGGAAACAGTTAATCAAGTGAAGACACAGTCTACAAAGTGTGAGAAAAATCTTTTCAGACTCTATATCCAACATATGGTTAATATCCAGCCGATACAAAGAACTAAAAGTAAAAAACCACCAGACACCCCGACATAAATCTAGTCAATAAGTGAACCAAAGAAATGAACTGACAGTTCTTATAAGTTGAAACATGAATGGCCAATAAGCATGGGAAAAAGTACTCAACCTCATTAGCATTCAGAGAAACACAAGTTAAAGCTAAATTAAGATTCTAGAATTTCATTCATTGAGAAAATCAACAGCAACGACTGACACAGATATGGACAAGGAAGGTCAGAATGTAAATTAGCCAAGTTGCTAGAGTATGGTGGGATCTCAAGGAACTACAACTAGGCCCAGGTTTATCATGCTGCCTCTTTACCCAAGTTGACACAGCACAGAGACAACTGTCACAACAGTGTTTACCCAGTGTTTCTCCACAATAACTGAGTCATGGAACCAACAAGAGAGGAATTTATAAGGAGCATGTAGTGTGTACACATATTGTGGGTACATGAACTAGAAAGAAGGATGAAGTTATGTCATTTGTGGGAAAATAGATGCAAATGTAGACAATCATATTAGGGAAATTAAGTCAACCTCTGGAAGACAAATACCATATGCTCTCTCTCATGTGTAGCCTCTAGATGTTGTGCTATCATATAAAATCATTTGTGTATGTATATACTAAAGAAATTGAGTTGTCTAGACAATCAAAAGGACTAATAGGAGAAGCGAGGGGCACAAAGGGAAGCCAGTGGGCATGTACTCATACAATATCTTTAAGAAAATATAAAAATATAAAATTAAGAAAACATCTGGGCCGGGCGGTGGTGGCGCACGCCTTTAATCCCAGCACTTGGGAGGCAGAGGCAGGAGGATTTCTGAGTTCGAGGCCAGCCTGGTCTACAAAGTGAGTTCCAGAACAGCCAGGGCTACACAGAGAAACCCTGTCTCGAAAAACAAAAAACAAAAAAACAAAACAAAACAAAAAAAACAAAAACAAAGAATTTATTTATAAGCCGGGCGGTGGTGGCGCACGCCTTTAATCCCAGCGCTTGGGAGGCAGAGGCAGGCGGATTTCTGAGTTCGAGGCTAGCCTGGTCTACAGAGTGAGTTCCAGGATAGCCAGGGCTACACAGAGAAACCCTGCCTCGAAAAACCAAAAAAAAAAAAAAAAAAAAAGAAAACATCTATGTGGAGCATTTGGGTCAATAGGCATTTTCAGCTTATTTGGGACTGCTGAGCGATATAACACTGTTTAATTTAGCATCAAGATGCTTCACCATCTTTCACAGAGATTGGACCAGAGCTCATCCATCAGAAATTCCAAGCATTGCTGTGGGGTCACCTCCTCCTCAGACGTGGGTATCACTGGCCTACAGATTAGCAGCATTCAGATAGGGGTGTGATGCTTTTAATTTGAAATTCTGTAGTGATATTTGAAGCTTAATAAACTTTAATATTTTTTGCTGTCTATATACACTCTTTGGAATAATATCCATGATTTTTTTCCATTCTTTGAAAATTGTTGGTTCACCATTGAGTTTACAAAGTTCTTTGTAATTCTGGATAACATGTATCTATTAAATATATTTTGTAAATATTTTCTCTTTATCTTAGGCTTACTCTTTGCATACTTTTGACACTACCTTTCACAGAATATAGTGTTTAATTATAGCAAAGTACATATTATCAATCATTTCTTTTGTAGGTGATCTCTTCAACATTGTACCTAAAAGGTCACCACCAGAACCAATGTTACTTAATGTTCTTGCCAAACTATCTTCTAGAAATTGTAGTTTTTTCAGCTTTACATTTAGGTTTGCAACCTATTATGAGTTATTTTTTATGAAGCATATTAAACTCATGTCTAGTATGTTTTCTAAGCACATAAATATCTAATTGTTCCAGGACTGTCTGTTGTAAAGACCAGTCCATTATACTACCTTTGCTCTTTTGTCACAGACCACTGGACTCTGCATGTCTATTCTTGGGATCTTTGTTCTTAAAGTTGGGTAGCACAGCCACTCTTCAACTAAGATTGTGGGGGTAGTAGCCCTCTTCATCCACAACTCCAGTTTTATTGTGTCTGAAACCCTTGTTTGACATCTTCAGACACTAAACATACATGTGGTATACATACATATGTGCAGGCAAGATACACATAAAATAAGATGGATAATCTAATAATTAAAAATAATAATCTTCAGAGTTTTAGTTAATCAAAGATTTTAGCAGACACTTTAACATTTTACCAATAAAGTATAATGAAAGAAATTTGTATATCATCATCCTAGTAATTAAAGGGAAGTAACTATTTTAGCTTAACCGTTTAAGAAAGTTGGCAACTACCCAGAGACTGTCCTACCTGGGGATTTATCTTATAAACAGTCACCAAACCCTGAAACTACTATGGATGACAAGTGTGTACCGAAAGGAGCCATTTGTGGTTGTCTTTTGGAGGGGCCCTGCCAGAGCCTTACAGATACAAAGGTGAATACTAGCAGCCAACCATTGGTCTGAGGGTGGGGTTCACTATAGAGGAGCTGGAGGGCAACCTGGAGGAGCTGGAGTGGGGGGGAGTTGCAGCCCCATGGGAAGAACGAAAATGTCGGCCAACCAGACACCCCAGGGCTCCCAGGGACTAAGCCATCCACCAAGGGGTACATATGTTTCCAGCCAAAAGACTGGCGGAGGAATGCCTTATCAGGCATCAGTGGGAGGAGAGATCTTTGGTCCTGTGAAGGCTCAATAGAGGCCCCAGTGTGGGGAATTGAGTGGGGGTCATGGGAGTGGGTTGGGTGGAGGAGCATATTCTTGGAGGCAGGAGGTGGGAGGATGGGTTGGGGGTTTTGGGGGAGGGGGAAACTGGGAGGGGGTATAACATTTGAAATATAAATGAAAAATATATTCAATTTAAAAAAAAGAAAGAAAAGAAAGTTGGCAACTATGTGACCTGTGTCAAAAGATTTCATTAGGATTTCCCATTTGGGAACTTGTTGCTATGGCAATGAATGCTGGTGCTGAAATTTAGTCTGAAATAAATTCAGTGTAGCTCAAGTGCCCCAGTTGGTAAACCTCAGAGTATATAGATATGATTTTTGAATTCCCTAACTATGAGGTCTTCATTTCTTGCTGTGCCGTGAGCCAGAAGCTGTAGATGTTTTACCCTGGTTGCTTTTCTCTCTGGTGTTCCTGACTCTGAGGTAAGTATGGACTTATTTAGGCTCTTCCAGCTCATGAACTTCACATCTCCCATTTGTTTCTGGAGTAAATACTTCTTGTAGATTTCCAGGATCATTTTTAATAATGCCCTATTACGCCAACATTTTCCATGCTTAGTTTCAAGCCTTGGAATAATGTTTTTGGACTGCTTGTTCAATGATTTTGGCCTCTCAGTGGGCCAAAGTTAATCCAACAACAATAATAAATTGGTGATCATGTGCCATGACTTAACCATGTGTGTTGCTCACTCAGAATATCTCTTGGATGATTTCTGGAAAAACAAATTAAAAAGTAATGAATTTCTAAATGAGTAGGCATTGCATTTTTGTATGTAATATTCCTTTAACTGTGACACTTAGAGAGTTGATCCTAATGTTTAATCCAAAATTTCATACTAGTGTTTGCTAGTAATGTATCCTTATAAATCTCTTCCCATGACTACAGTGCTTTTAAACACACAAAGTTAGGTTTTAGTTCACACTGTAATTATAGGTGTCTGCCTTTATAACAGTTTGAGGTTCTAGATCTAAGAATTTAACACACACATTTTGCTTAGTGCTGTTTTTATTTGTTAGCTGTGTTCATTTTGTAGTAGTCTGATTTGTGTTTTTATTTTGTTTTGTTTTTTATGTCCCCCTCACTGTTTTAGGCTTGCTCTCTGGAAACAAAACCAAAACAAAGTAGACCTATCAAAAATCACTCACCATCTATGCCTTATTTCTAATGAACTCTTCAGTGGTTCTTCTGTGACTTAATATTGACTGAAATATTACCTCTTGGGATACCCTGATTCCACAGGAATTTGGCAAATTGAGTAAAGCTTACTTTTTATGATATTTTGACACCTGTCTTTGAGTGCACAAGTTTGCAAAATTGGCAAGTTTTTTTTCAAAGAGCTATTTTACTACTTGAGTGATGGCTTTGTTGAAAACTATGTGCTTAAGACTCCTTATTTCAGATTATTGCCCAGGAGCTATCCCAGAGCCCTGGGATGACTGAGTCTTGTACCTATCACCATGGCTCTTCATTTTTAAAAAATGAGTCTAGTAACACTGAAAGGTGGCACAGAGCAGTGTAGAACACTATCTTCAAGACAGAAGTCCCAAACTTCACATTTCATATCTTTGCAATTTACTGGCTATCATGGTACAAACAAATCTTTAACCCAAGATTTAGTTTTAATCAAGCAGCTGTTGTGGAGGTTGAATATTATTTACTGTGTTGCTGTGGCATCAGCACAATATTAATCCTAACACTTGTGAAAGGCAGTGCAATTCTAACAGGATAGTCTAAGTTTTCTCTCCTGATGTTCCTTCCTTCTGCACTGCCCTAAACAGGAATATACTGTATAAGATAGTGAAATGCTTCCTGAATTTTACCAAAGAAATTCCATAGGAATTTCCACTGTTCAATTCTGGAGCTTAATTGTAGACAATTTAGGTCCACTCCCCCCAGAAGGGAGAAAAGTGGTCCATGTGTCTCTGCAGGTGCATAGTCCTTTCTGCCTCTTGTCCCTCCCTCCTCTGTGAGCAGGTGTCAGCACATCATCAGACATTACCCACACATTTGTTCTCTCCCAAGGAATCACACTATATACCTAGCCTACTGAATCAGCTTTTGTTGTAATTTTGGCCAGTTTCAAATTGGCATTGATCATTTTTTGGACTCCTAGGGTTTCAAACCCTGCATTAAGAAAAAGTTGGACAAACTCAGGAAAATGAGTAGTCTCAAAGCAGTAGTTTATGCACTTTGTAATGAATGCTGAGACCACAAGAGCTCTACACATTTCTTTAAGCTAGGGTGTCCACATCAGAAGCATCATGTGATGGAGCAAGAACAATGGTTCAGCAGCTAAGAGCACTTGTTGTTCTTCCAGAAACAACAGAACAGGTTCAGTTCCCAAGACCTACAGATAGCTGCAACGCCAAGTCCAGGGGAATCATCTCCTTCTAGCCTCCGTGGGCACCTACATGTACACACGTGTTCCAGAGTGAACACGCACACACACATACACACACACACACACGCACACACCATATGCATACATACCACACACACACACACACCACACACACATATACCATACACACAGACCATGCACACATGCACACACCATACACACACACATACATGCACACAACAGACACATATATACCACACACATACATACACACCACACACACATACACCATACACACATACCATGCATACATGCACACACTATACACACACGCGCACACACGCACACACACACACACACACACACACACCATACACATACACCATACACATACACATACACCATACACATACACATACACAACATACACACATGCAAATTAAAACAAAAATTAACAGGCCCTGAAGTGAAAACCAGCAACTAGCCGGTAGGCAATTCCTAAAGCTCTGGAGCTGCCAGCCACTACCAGGGCTCTCCAGACTATGAGTGAAAGTTTCAGGGACATTCTAAGGCTCGGAAGTGTAAGTTTCTTTACTCAAAATAAGAGTATTGAGCTCTGGTTCTCTCTTAACTGCTCTGTTTCCTTTTCATTGTAACTTTGTCTCCTAAACAAATCTTACCACGAGTCCTCCTAATATATAATAACAAGGTTCAAAGTACAAATACTTTGGTTAAAGTCAAGGATGAGTAATGGAAATACTGTAGTGAAAAATCTCTCATCATTGCTAAAATTTAATTTGATCAATGCAAAACCTTGGAATAGATCATCTCTAAGGTATGCCCACATCAAGCTCCACAAAGTTGAGGACCCTTACTCAGGCACCCCAAATACCCAGGCCATCCATTTGTGGTTTGCACAAGGTGAGAAGAGAGAAGGGAAATCTTCATATACAAATATGCATATATATATATATATATATATGTATGTATATATATATATGATAAATGGGTAGATAAAGCTGAGTTATTTTTTAATTTTCTTAATTGTTTCATCCATCTTATACATCCCAAATGATATCCTACTTCCCAGTTACCCCCCACACCACATGTTCCCCATGACCTGTATGAGGGTACTCCCCCATCCATTCACTCCCTCCCACCCCACTGCTCCAGCCTCCCTTTATGCTGGGACATCAAACCACCCCAGGACCAAGGGCCTCCCCTCTCACTGCTGTCAGGCAAGGCCATCCTCCTCTACACATGTATGTGGAGCCAGGGATCCCTCCAGGTGCACTCCTTGGTTAGTGGTCTAGTCTCTGGGAGAACTGGTTGATCAGGCCAGCCTATGTTGTTTTCCAATGGGGTTGCAATCCCCCTCCACTCCTCCAGTCCTTCCACCAGCTCCCCCACCAGATTCCTCTAGCTCAGTCTGATGGTTGGCTCCAAATATCCACATGTGCATTGGTTAGTTGCTGGCAGGACCTCCAGCCATACCAGGTACCTGTCAGCAAGAGTCTCTTGAGCACAGCAACAGTATTGGGTTTGGTGTCTGCAGATAAGATGGATCCCCAGGTGGGCAGTCATCAGATGGCTCTTCCTTCAGTGTTTCTTCCATTTTTTGTCTCTGTTCTTCCTTTGGGCAGGAACATATCTGGGATAAAACATTTGAGATGGGTGGGTGGCCCCATCCCTTGACAGGGGTCTGTGCTTGTCTACTGGAAGTGGTCTCCTCAGGTTCTATCTCCCCTTCTCTTGGCATTTTGGCTAAAGTCATTCCCATTGGGTCCTGGGAGCCTCACATTTCCCTGGTGTCTGAGACCCTCCAGTGGCTATCCCCAGTTCCTTATCCCTCCCTGCTTCATATTTTTGTTCTATTTCCTGACCCTCTGTACCTCTCCCTCATTTCCTCCAGTTCCTGATCCTGCCCCCTTATTTCCTCTCCCTCCACTCTCTCTACCATGTTCCTCTCTCCCTCCAACTCCCATGATCATCCTGTTCCCCACTCAATGCAGGACTGAAATATCCACACCCTGGTCTTCTTTCTAAGATCCATATGATGTGTGGGTTGTATCATGGGCATTGTAAGCTTTTGGGCTACTATCCACTTATCAGTCAGTACATACCATGTGTGTTCTTCTGTGTTTGGGTTACCTTCCTCAGGATGATATTTCTAGTTATATCCATTTGCCTGTAAATATCATGAAGTCATTGCTTTTAATAGCTGAGTAGTACTTCATTGTGTAAAGGTACCACATTTTCTGTGTCCATTCTTCTGTTGAGGGACATCCAGGTTCTTTCCAGCTTCTTCAGGCTATTATAAATAAGGCTGCTTTGAACATAGTGGAGCATGTGTCCTTGTTATATGTTGGACCATTTTTTGGGTATATACCCAGGAGTGGTATAGCTGGGTTTTCAGGTATAATTATTTCTAATTTTCTCAGGAACTGCCAGACTAATTTCCAGAGTGGTTGTACCAGTTTGCAATCCCACCAACAATGAAGGAGTGTTCCTCTTTCTCCACAACCTCACCAACATCTACTGTCACCTGCATTTTTCTTTTCTTTTTTTTTTTGATACAACCATTTTATTTTTTTTTCTAAGTTTTTTTTATTTACATTCAAAATCATTTCCCCTTTCCCGTTTCCTCCCTCCCCGAAAGTCCCATAAGCCCCCTTCCCTCCCTCTTTTCCTCATTCAACCCCCCCTCGCTTCTCTGTCCTGGCATTCCCCTACATCCAGTCTTTCCAGGACCAGGGGTCTCTCCTTCCAACTTCTTGGAAATCTATTGATATGCGAATTGTGTCTAGGGTATTCCGGGATTCTGGGTTAATATCCCCTTATCAGTGACTGCATACCATGTGTGTTCTTTTGTGATTGGGTTACTTCACTAAGGATGATATTTTCAAGTTCTGACCATTTGCCTAGGAATTTCGTGAATTCATTGTTTTTAATTGCAGAGTAGTATTCCATTGTGTAAATATACCACATCTTCTGAATCCATTCCTCCGTTGAGAGACATCTGGGTTCTTTCCAGCTTCTGGCTATTATAAATAAGGCTGCTATGAACATAGTGGAGCATGTGTCCTTATTGCATGCAGGTAAAGCCTCTGGGTATATGCCCAGGAGTGGTATAGCTGGATCCTCCGGGAGTGTCATGCCCAGTTTTCTGAGGAACCACCAGACTGCTTTCCAGAGTGGTTGTACCAGCATTTTTCATCTTAGCCCTTCTGATTGGTGTGAGGTGGGATCTCAGGACTATTTTGATTTGCATTTCCCTGATGACTAAGGATGTCTAATATTTCTTTAAGTGCTTCTCAGCCATTCAAGATTCCTTGGTTGAGAATTCTCTGTACTCCACTTTTTAGTAGGTTATTTGGTTCTCTGGAGTCAACCTTCCTGAGTTGTTTGTATATTTTGGATATTAGTCCTCTATTGGATATAGGGTTGGTAAGTATCTTTTCCCAAACTGTAGGTTGCCATTTTGTCCTATTGACACTGTCCTTTGCCTTACAGAAGATTTTCAATTTTATAAGGTCCCATTTGTCAATTGTTGATCTTAAAGCATAAGCCACTGGTGTTCTGTTCAGGAAGTTTTCCCCTGTGCCCAAGTATTTGAGGTTCTTCCCCACTTTCTCTTTTATTAGATTCAACATACCTGGTTTTATGTGGAGGTCCTTGATCCACTTGGATTTGAGCTTTGTGCAAGAAGATAAGAATGGATCAATTTGCATTCTCTTCCATGAAGACCGACAGTTGAACCAGCACCATTTGTTGAAAATGCTGTCTTTTTTCCACTGGATGATTTTAGCTCCTTTGTCAAAGATCAAGTGACCATAGGTGTGTGGGTTCATTTCTGGGTCTTCAGTTCTGTTCCATTGATTTACTTGACTCACTCTGTACGAATACCATGCAGTTTTTATCACATTTGCTCTATAGTATAGCTTGAGGTCAGCGATGATGATTCCCCCAGAACTTCTTTTATTGTTAAGAATAGTTTTCACTATCCTCATTTTTTTGTTATTCCAAATGAATTTGAGGATTGCTCTTTCTAACTCTATGAAGAATTGAGTTGGGATTTTATGGGGATTTTATTGAATTTGTACATTACTTTCTATTAGATGGCCATTTTTACTATATTAATCCTGCTAATCCATGAGCATGGGAGATCTTTTCATCTTCTGAAGTCTTCTTCAATTTATTTCTTCAGGGATTTGAAGTTCTTGACATACAGATCTTTTCCTTGCTTGGTTAGGGTCACACCAAGATATTTAATATTCTTTGTGACTATTGTGAAGGGTATTGTTTCCCTAATTTCTTTCTCAGCCCTTTTATCCTTTGAGTAGAGGAAGGATACTGATTTGTTAGAGTTATTTTATATCCAGCCACTTTGCTGAAATTGTTTATCAGCTGTAGGAGCTCTTTGGTAGAATTTTGGGGGTCACTTAAGTATACTATCATATCATCTGCAAATAGTGATATCTTGACTTCCTCCTTCTCAATTTGTATACATTTGACCTCCTTTTGTTGTCTAATTCCTCTGGCTAGAACTTTGAGTACTATATTGAATAGGTAGGGAGAGAGTGGACTTGTCTTGTCCCTGATTTTAATGGGATTGCTTTGAGTTTCTATGTCTCCTTGTTTGAGATTTTTAACTTCTTTTGCCGATAGATTTGAATTTTAAGCCATCACCTTCCTTTCTGCATGATCTATTTCTCCCCAGGACTTTTCTCTGTCTGCCCACATATGAAAGCTCAACCTTAACCCCAGCTTTGGAAGCACCAAATGTAAATGTCTCTTACAAGTGGAGCTGGCTTGGAATAATTGCTTCAGTTTGTTGTCTCCTTTATAGCAAAACTGAGCAAGCAGATTAGTCACCCTTCACATTAAGGATCTGAAGGCCAGGTTTTTCTTGTCTTTGGTCCTGTGGACAAGTAAAGTACTTTCCCTTGTGCTTTGTACTAAGTGGAAACTAGGAAACAAAATTACAAAACCAAACTCCTAAACTCTGATCTTTCGCCATGATCTCATTAAATAGTTCAGTACCGTGGATGTGTTCATCCCTTGTGTTCCCAGGGTGGGACCAGTAAGAGAAGAGGGGTACCAGGGTAAAGCTACTATAAGCAAAAGATCCTCATTGCTGTCTTTCTCTATCATTCCTCCCCAAGGAGATCTGATGTTAAATATGAATCCTGCCAACTAAAGCAGGGCTGTTGACTTTGTTTGGATCCAGGAGGAAGCCATCAAGTGATGGGTCTACCAACAAGGCTTCTAGCCACCTGCCTTCATTACTGTTTATCATGATGTCTGCTATTTTAAAAAAAACTTTAATCACTTAACACTAGTTTTATTGGGCTGTCAGAATGTGAGGGAGTGTGGGTGGGGATTCATTTCATGTCTTGTGGAATGCTATTTTGGTAAAATATTAGGACAAGTCTATACCTTCCTCCTTCGGAAAATAAGATACAAAACCAATTAAAGTTAAATGATTACTGAAATGCATCTAATTAGTATTAACATACACATGTCAAGCTGTGATTGACAGCTTCCACTGCAGAAATTTTGTTTGGTGTTGATAGAGAAGATAATTGGTATCGCCCAGGCCTCTTCTTCCCAGACAATTGCTTAGGAAAGCACCTTCACAGCTCACAGCCTTCCCTCCCTTCAAGTCAGTGTACATTTTCCTCAACCTGACAAGATCTGTCACATATTATCTGACAATTGATCACCAACCCCTTGCAAGTCTTAATCTATTGTTTGATCACACATCAAGAAAAATGGCTTTTTATGTCTTATTTCTTGGCCATGAGGAAGGATGAGAAGGCAGGGACATAGGCTTCTGGCTCCAGCTCATTACATTTTTCAGATGATAGATGGGTAACTAGGCAATTTAACTTTAAAATGATCTCTCTCCTTCTCAATAATCAAATGCAAGGAGTTCCTTGGTGCAAGCTAAGTGGAAAGGGAGTTTGCCGCTCCTTTTGTATCTGATAAGAAGTGCTCCTGTCTGTGAAGAAGCACATGGGGTAGCAGGTATGTGTTCACTTGGAGTTTCTGCATCTGCTTCCAAATAATAAGATTTTAAATGGACACACATGGAGACTAATTGAAACTCTCTAGGATATTGCTATAGTCACTTTACCCATTTCTTTTACAACACTTGCTATATATAAAATCATTTAAAGTAACTTCCAGTATATAAAGAAATCAGAAGGAAGGAAACACCCATGCATATTATAAAATGGCATAGCAAAATCAATCCCTAATGGGAAAAGAATTGTTTCCTTGTTTCCAGTTTGGATCTGGAATGTTCCACATTGTTAGGCCCTTGTGCTGAAGACTTGGCTCCAGCTGGCAGTCCTATTGGAAGGCAAATGCCTGGTTAGTGGAAGCAGTCACTGGGAAAAGCCTTTGAAGAGGATATTGGGACCCTAGACTTATACCCACTTCGGCTTTTTAGATATCATGAGATGGGCAACTTTGCTCCAGCACATGTTCCCCAATACAACACCCTGCCTTGCCTCAGACTCAGAAACAATGGAGCCAAGCAAACACCATTGAAATCTATGAAACTAGAAGCCAAAAGAATCCTTCTTCCTGTTAATTCAATTTATGCAGGTATCTCATCCCAGAGACACACTAACACAGTCCCCTAACATGAATCCATTTATGCTACAGTTCAAGTCTTCACTTTGAGCAGTATACATTTTAGTTTTCTCAGGAAGGCTCAAAATCTGATGGAGGAATTAATATTGTTTAGTAGATTGCTATTCACTATCAAAAGTGAAAAGCACTTAAAAAGTATTAGTTAGAGAATGGCTAAACCAGAAAAGGTATTGAAAGATTGGTTTTATGTTTGTTTTAGCTCCCGATAACCTTAAAGTATCCAACTACACCCTGTGAAGGGGTTGGAATTACGTTCTCTTAGCAAGTCTTTTCTCCCTGTGTTGGTTACTTTTCTTATCATTGTGACCAAGTACCAGAAAAAAAAAGTAACTTAAGGCAAGTTTGAGAAAATGGAGCCCATCGCATTAGGGAAGACATGGTGACATTCATGGTGATGGAAGCGAGAACTCCTCACAGATTGCCAGATCTGGAAGTAGAGTGCTAGGATGCAGCTGGACTATAATGGATGAGTCCCCCTTCACCAACAACCCAATCCCTCCACCTAGGCCCCACCGCTTAAAGGTTTCAGAACTCCCAAGGACAGTTCCCCAAGCTGAAAGTCCAGTGTTCATCAAATCTTTGGGGGACATTTCAAATTCAAATCATAGCACTATCTCTTTCATAAAACATACACTTCTAAGAATCTTGTGTTATACATAATCAGTCATTTGAAGACACAAATAATCCTTTGCCTGCCTGAATGATATGACAGGGTCCCAGATATTTGTAAGATATGCTTCTATTGTCATAGGAAGTACTACAAGTATTTACAAGTGCAGCCTTGGTGTCCTCCTGCTTTGAATCTAGCTGTCCTTCCTAGTGGAAGAAATTAGTGAAATTAGTTCATCTTTTTGTACCTTAGTTTTCCCATTTGCAAAATAAAGAAAATAACTGTGAATCACTAACAGGAACATAATTATTATGAGAATTTTTGGGTGAATCCCAAGAATGGCCCATCAACATTCAATGCATGTGACTATTACTCTCCCATGAAGTCTCTTCATCTGTCTCTTTGCCACTGCCTCAATACCCCTCTTCCTTCTTCTAAAAGTTCAGAGTGGGGATTTGTATTTACTTTTCAGAATCTTAAAACTCGCCTTGAATATTTCCCCAAATCTTTTGAAAACAGTGGGAGCTGAGAAATAAGGTGTTCCAAAACAGTGTCATCAAAGAAATCTGATACAGAGAAGCATACACTTCTGACTCTCTTAATCAAATTACTCTTTGGATGAAGAGCAATTTATTCCCAGGGCTCAGACATGGGAAATTTTAGGGTAGATTTGAAGTCTAAGGTAGATGTCATGCTACCAAGAAAGATGGACTTAGAAACATGTCTGAATATTCATTTCATTGTTTTACTTCAGCAAATTAAAGCTGAATATTGATGTTGCCTAACCACAGCTTGTGGTGCTAAATGTGATCTTTATAAGCATAAATATTCCATAAGACTTATGTTTTGTATGTATGTATACATATACATATATATATATATACATATACATATACATTATGTTTTGAAAAGTGGATTTCCCCAGCATTTTTTTAAAGGATCTATGAACACTTGACCTAATGACATCCTAATTGCAATCAAACGGCATGCAATCTACCTGCCTTTCCTCATTAGAGACCTGAGATAATGAAAACTTGTCGCATGGGTTCCATCTCATCAGCTCTACAGATGGAGACTTAAACCAATTACACTTTGGCATCGTTTATTAAGTTTGAGATGTTTTCCAAAAGCATGTAGAACAAACAGTGAGTCATAGCTAAATCCAATGTAGGTGAGCAGTAGATTCAGATTAGTAGAGATAAAATTAAATTTTTATGTAGCATAAATGAAATATCTATTTGGAACTTCTTGGGTGACCTTCGGGTTCCGCAAAATTTTGAATTAAAACTTCTAACTTGAAAGACACGGGCTCAAAGCCTGGCCATATGCATTTCAAGTGCCATGGAAGAAGAGGCCCAGCCAGTCACAGTAAACAAATGTAACTAGTTTGGGAGAAATGCTATTGACAGTATAATTCTAATTTTCCTCCAGCTCCCAGAACAGATGTACCTCCGAGTCCGTAGACTGCAATACTTAACTGCAGCTACTCAGCTGTGACCTTCAGCCCCAGGCTCACTGCAATAAAATTTTCATGCAACCATATGGAAGAATATTTTAATAGAGATTTACTGTCAGTAACTGTCCCAAAGGAGCAAATAAGGAAGCTGTAACATATTGCGTACAGTAAATCAAGGGGACTTCGATGGAAAAACGAACCCTCCCGGAGGCAAGCATCTTTAAAATTACAGGCAACACTTTGTACAAATATGTATACAAAGGACTAGATTTGCGCTTGGTTAAGTAGCTCAAAATGCTTTCATTTTGCAGATTTATTTATTTAGAATTTATTTATTGGATTTGGTAAGTGGTAAGCATTTACCTACCAGGGATGAATATGTATGCATCTCCCTACCCTGGGGCAAAACGGAAGTGAGGGAGGGCAATTTTAACTGCAAATCTCATCCAACCAGGGAATGTGGCAGGCAGCACAAAGCCCCCCACCCCCAACCCCAGTCAGATTTACTTCAATCTGGACTCAGGCATTAACACCAAAGACAGAATATTCCAGTAGCCAGCACATTAAAAAAGTATGTGATGAGATAGCTGAATAGTTAAAAGTTCAGCTTAAGTAATTGGGCCAAAATACTCATTAAAATTCCCACTAGAGCATTCCAAGCCTCTCATGAATCTTGAATTATATTTTACCACACATTGAGAGAGAGAGAGAGAGAGAGAGAGAGAGAGAGAGAGAGAGAGAGAGAGAACTATTATTCTTTATATTGTAAATCTATGAAGTAGCAATTTTGATCTAAATAGGTCTTGGGCTGGTGGCATCTGTAAATAAGATCTAACCATCCTGTGACTCCACCGCACAGGGTCAAGGTGAACTAGGAGTGGTCCCTGAGCATGCCACCAACCACACAGCTCCGTACTTGGGCTCTCCTAGTTTCACCCTGACATTCTTCCTTGCTCAGCTTCAGCCTTTATTGTTAACATTTCAGCTCCATCCAGCGCTCCCCTACTCTGTTGATGAAAACTCTCACATGAGGGACAGTAATTCAGAGATAAATAGACCAAACACTGTTCATGACAGTCATATTTTACAACAGAGAAAAGACTTAAAGCCTAAAAAGCTCATGTGTAGGAGGCATAGCACAAATGTCTCATCCATGTGTGGTACATAACGGAGAAACATGTCTTGGCATTAAACTAAAGATCAAAATGTCCAAGTGACCGTGAATAAGAGAATCGGGTGATAAATCTTTATGTTTTGTTAAATGACTGGGTTGTGGCATTTGACAAAGAGTGACAAGAGAATTTTCATAGCTGATAAAAGTATGTTAGGCATTCCATCCTTGTCTCAAAGTCATTCTGTTTTCACACGACACAAGTAAGGCATACAGAACTCAAATAGGATAGATTACATAGTAAAAAGGGATTGTGTGAACCTAAATGGAAATTATAATGCAATAGACAAAAGTAGGAGATGTTCCTTCATGCTGTTAGATTACTGTTTAAATCATATGGCATGACAAGCAACTACTTAGTGACCCACCAAGTTTCTTGGTGTTCCCACTGATGTGTGCTTTTTACATGATTGCATAGCTGAATCACCAGAGCTGTACTCTGTAGATGAAATAAAAGCTAGATATAGATTTAAAATGTAAATGTAGGGTCTAGCCGTGGTGGCACATACATTTCATCCTAGTCCTAGAAGGGAAGAGGCAAGTGGATCTTTGTGAATTGAATGCCAGCCTGGTCTACATAGCAAGTTCTAGGCTAGTCGGAGCTGCATGGTAAGACCCTGTCTCAAAATGACCGCCACAATGACAACAACCAAAACAAAGCAAAACCCGATGGAAAACTCTTAAGATAAACCTCATGAGTACCTGTTTTACTTTGCTGTCACCAGTTTTTGAACCATTCTTTCTGTTTTTATATAGAATACAATAGACATATAAAGACAATTTTCTTCCATATTTAATTCTGTAAATTTACTAAAAATATGTGCCGTACCCTCTTTTATTGATCCTATCTCTAAAACAGGTGATATCAGAATGCTTATTCATTAAAGACTTACGTTTTCTGTCCAACTCTCAGAGAATTCAGTGAACCCTTCCCTCCCCATCAACTTTCCACCTAGTCTGGTAATGGATACAAGAAAATGCTCTTTATCCTTCACCTCTCAGTTTACTCTCTATTTCAGGCAAATCTGCTTTCTCACTGTGCTCAGTGTATTCTACACTTAATCCCTACAAAGCTTTGAGTTATGACACTAAAATATAGTTACTGTCTTTCCTCTACATGCTTGTAAACCTTGACTGTCTTCTAAGACTTGGTTCAAGGGTCCCTGCACATCGATAAATCCTATCTAACCATTCTAGGTTTATCAGTAAATGTTAAGGCCAAGATACATTGCACTGAGTAGATGGTATAATCTGAGAGCATTGATTATCATTTAATCAACAGTCCCTGATGGTTGATTGGTTAATCTTTTGATCTTTTCTTTTTGCCTCCCAAAACACTGCCACCACCTAGAGACCAAAATTTCAACACAGGGGCTTGGGAAAGGGAAAAATGGGGAGTGGACATTTCTTATTCAAACCATAGTCAAGTCTGGTTGGTTGAAGATAGAAATTTTGTGATAGAGGTGGTTTAAAAAGCCAGCTGGAAACTATGTATAGCATGCATACATTTCATTTAAGAAACATATGCAAGACTCAGAAAGAGTTCATTTCTTTGTAACAATTTAGAAAATTTTAAATTATAGGTCTTTAAAACTTAATGCAGTGCTGTTGCTTTCAAATGAGCAGAGATGGTAGATGATTTGTGGGTATCTTACAAGAAAGCATGTCTGTTGCTTATAAATAAATGCTTATAGTAAATAAGTGCTTGAGAGAGTTCATTCACTCATGCTAACCATTGCTTTGGGAATTATTTTTGCACTTCTGATTGGGAAGCACTACTTTTCCCATAGGGAATATAAAAGGAAATGTCTCCCTTACCTAAGAAATTTACAATTTTTGTGTTAGCAATGTGTGATTCCAAACTGTGGTGCCTGGAATACTCACAGTTTAAAGTTACATACAGAAAGGTAGAGATGCTTTGCATTGGATATGATTTGATATCATGTGACTTCTTCAGGTCTATGGTTCCCTAACTCACACATAACTCAGGAGTTCTTAATGAATTTAGTTGATATTGCTTTCTTTTATATTTTAAGCTCCCAGATCCATTAGAGTGAAGCAATGTGGATGATATGTTAGCAGGAGAATCTGAAATCTGGCAATTAAGAAGAAGTGAATTCAGTCCACTGTGCTAACCTGTGGCAACAATGACTAACTCAACCCATGAGAAGTCTTGGTTCCTTTGGGGAAAGGGTTTTATATCAGCCAGGAAAGACAATGACATTGCAAACTTTCTTCTTCATAAAGGCATTGTGATTGTGGCAAATAATTATGTGGCCTTTCATGCACAGCTCCTTCGTGTGGATGAAATAGCTAATCTCTAAGGTAACATAAGTTTCAGTCTATCTTTTCAGAGTTATCTGCCTGAATCACTTTTAACATAAATCAAACAATTCTGAAAACTAGAGGAATCATTGAGACAAACTGACTTGGTCATGTTATAATCATCTATGAGACAGACAGCCCATAAAATTTCAGAGTGAAACCAATCTTCAGCAAGATCTCCTTGACTCTGTCCATGTGCACTGCTTTTCAACTCATAGTCCCAGACCAAAAGTAACAAGATTTCACTTGCCTTGAAACCCTCACAGAAATTCACAGCAGTAAGAACCTTTCCATTGTTGGTCAGGATGGTGTCCAGTAAAGCCAACAAATGAATGGGAAATGAGATTTTCAGTAAAACCATCATGAATGCTCTTAATTACAAAATTCCATTTTCCTATAACTCAATTATTCAATTTTTATCTCTCATGTTAGATAATATTCTGAATCAGCTTAGAGTCTTTTAATATCATTATATTTAGCTGATGTTGAAGACAATGAAACAAACTATGTGAGAAATTGGAGTTGAACTTCCCTGGACAGCAAAAGAACATAAAGCCTCATAAGATGACAATTAGTAGAGAAATAATTATACCCTAACTTCTGTTCTCAGAAATATTTGGCTTCATTATTAAAAATGTTAATCCTCAACTCTTGAATGCTTAATATAATCATCTATTTAAAATACAATCAATTTCAAGAGGTTAAAAAATAAGACGAGAAATATATATAGATGCACGGTGAGAACAAAGCTTCCCCACACACTCTGTTATTATCAACAATATTAGCAAGTACTTGTCATGTGCTCAAAGATAGGAAATGTTGGGAAATCTGCATATGTTTTCACTTGTTCTTATTTGTTGAATGGCTATGCTGTCCTCTGGGCCAAGGCTTTAGAGTCATTAATTCAGATCCTGGGAAGATAGTGGTGAGCAAAGAAGCTGAAACAAGTTAAGTTTCTGCGGTGAAGCGGGAGCAATAAGCAAGACTAGAATAAGACAGATAATGATCAAGGGAGGAGCTGGTTGGCCTGGGAAGAAAGAACACAATAGCAGAGCATTCTTCCCTTCTTTAATTTCCATTCTTCTTACTGATGGGTAAAATTAAAAGTTCACCTTAACCTAACCTTACAGACATGTGTTTGGAGATGTGTGTTAAAGCAATATATGATCATGCTGATTTTTTGCTATAATGTGGTGACAAAAATTTCCAATGTGTGCTCATCCCTGCCAGGTGATGCCTATAGCCACTGTGTTGCATTTCCTTTCAGATGACAAAGGTCATAGATAAGAAAAATCCTAGGAAATTCATTCCCAGATATGACATCTAGCAAAATGTCCATGAAAATGCTGTGGCCACATTATTAATAGCTACTTCTTCTCTGGACTTGCTGATTGTTTTATTTAGTCAATCTGTGGAAGCAGTAATTGGACAGCAAGGATTCAACTGTTCTCTCACTGTGGTCCATATGCCATAAAACATGGTAGAGCAATGAGAGGTCAGAGTGCTGGAATGGTCTAAAGCACATGATTTAACAGGAAACCTGTATAAATTCACAGACCAATCCATTGGTTGGATATCTCAATAATATAATAAAAATTATGTACACATATAGGTATTTTTATCAAGTATCTTATGCCAACTATAACTCATTGTTGGATTAACTTTTGCAACTTTTTTCCAGATTTGTAGTGAAATACAGAAATCCCAAGAAGGCTAATTGCTATATATTTTTGCAGTTATGTGAATACACTGTATTGTGGCTTGGATTTGAAATGTACCCTATTGGATCAAGCCATAAATACTTGACCCACAACTAGCAAGGCTAATTTTGAACATTTTGGAGGTGAGGCTGAACTGTAGGAAGGAGATCACTAAGGGATGGCCTTTGAAGGTTATATCTGGTACTTGGATCTTCTTTCTCTCTGTCTCTCTGTCTCTCTGTCTCTGTCTCTCTGTCTCTCTGACTCTCTCTCTGTCTCTCTCTGTCTCTGTCTCTCTCTGTCTCTCTCTCTCTGTCTCTCTCTCTCTCTCTCTCTCTCTCTCTCTCTCTCTCTCTCTCTCTCTCTCTCTCTCTCTCTCTCTCTCTCTCACCTGCTCTACTACCATGAAGAACCCCTGCCATGTTCTACCACCACCACAGATCCAGTCACTCCATCTTGTTGGTTTTAGATGGTGGGCTGTAATCCCTTATATGGTACTTTTGGTCAACCTTACACAAACTACAGTTACTTGGGAAGAGGAAACCCAGCTGATGAACTGACTGTATCAGACTGGACTGTGAACAAGTCTATGGGGCATTTTCTTGATTACTGATTGATACAGGAGTAAGTCAGGAGATAAATTACTGATTGATAAATGAGTAAGTCAGGAGAGAGTAGGCAAGTAAGCACTGTTCCCCTAAGGTCTCTGTTGCAGCTCCTGCCTCTAGGTTCCTGCCTTGAGCCCTTGCTCTCTTTTCCCTCATGATGAACTGAACACTGTGGGATTAAATAAGATAAAATAAACTATTTCCTCTCCAAAGTTGGTTTGGATCATGGTGTTTATCTCAGCAACAGAAAACTAACTAGGATACCCCTGAAACTATAAGACAAAATAAATCCTTCCTCCATTAACTTGTTTTTGTCAGATGTTTTGGTCACAGCAAAGTGAATCCCTCGAAAATTTGAAATTACACAGAGAAAAAAATAAACAGATGTAGATTCCTCCTGGTGTCAAAGAATGGGTGATTGTTTTCAAGGTAGGGGACTTAGAGTAGTTCTCACTTCCCTATTTCTATGGCTACAGCCTCTCATAAGTCCTGGGTCCTTTATCTGTGGGGTTCTGAGGTGGTAGATAGAAAGTGGCTTCATATTTATGTTTCAATGAGATAATTTGGGGTCTTAGCATCTGTGGACATATTCTATATCCTTTGGGCAACAATTAGCTCTTCTTGTTCTCAGTCAAGTCATTCCATAAGCAACATGGAAGGAAATGTTTGTTTACTAAATCTTCCTGTTGGCTTCACACAGCCACAAACAAAGCTCTGGAGAAAATTCAGGAACTCAATGTCTCTAGAACTCTGCTAGCTTGTGATTTGTTTGGCTGCAAATGTTGCCTTATGGTCTTGAATTGTTTTGAATTGAAGCATCTCTACAGAAGAAGCAACAATGTCAAATCATATGTTAGGACAATGACCTAAATGAGGAACAGAGAGATCCGCTCTCATTCAGGGAACTGATCTACAAAAGCTACTTTTTCTCACTGTTCTACCTTTCCCACCTAGAGGTGGACAAAGCTTCTTGACTGGGAGAATCTCCTCATAAACGGAGAGCCACTGTCAGGATTAAATGAAGGTGAGAAATCGCTAGTGTCTCCTAGTACAGACCGACCTGATGAGGTTTCTCCCAAGTGTGAACCATTCTCCCAGAACCTTTTCTCACCAGCTCAGTGTCCTGCTCAAGAGTCTTCCAGAGCTCTTGTCACAAGAACTTCTGTCTCTTGGGTGCTGTGTCTGCTTACTATTACAAATGTTCCTAGATATTCTTCCCTTCCAAGGCTGACTTGTCATTTCTGAAATATGCTCCCAATTGTTTTGTTCCCTTGTCTCTGTCCATTGCTTCTCTTCCACTGGGCACACTAGTCCCCAAACACACTCTCTACCACTGCTTGTCAATTTGAGGTTCTGTGTCCAGTGGAAATGTCATTTTAAACCTGTGAGATACCAGAAACCTCTCACTGCAGTCACCAAGGCATTCCCTTCACATATGCTCTCTGCTTCATTGGCTGTGCCTAGGGTGTCTCCACCTGCAAAGTAGATGGTTCCCTGAGATAGGTTTCCAAGGAAACATTGTCCATCCTTGAATCTTCCATTCTTCTGAGCAAAGAGCTGCGCATGCTGCATGCTCCACACAAGTGTATTATATTTGGTTGGTGTCATTGATGAGCAGGTAGGGGCAGAAAAAGCTTGATAGAGAGGTATTCTGCAGGAGTGTTGGAAGCATGCTCTTGGAGTTGAAGAATTAATATTGTGGAAATGGCCATCCTATTAAAAAGTAGTCTATAGATTCACTGGGATCCCAATCAAAATTACAACTATGTTGTCCACAGAAATAGAAAGGACAAGCTTAAAATTTATACAGAAACACAAAAGATCCCACATAGCCAAATAACTATTGATCAAAAGAATATTGCTGCAGGTATTATCTTGCTTGATTTTAATCTATACTACAGGGCTATAGTAATAAAATACTATACAAAAATAGTATACTAAACAAAAATAGACACATATATCAGTGGAATAGAAGACCTAGATATAGACCCACATAACTACAACCACCTGATTTTTTAACAAATTTTGAAAATTTTTGTACAAAATTGACACTGGAGAAAAGATAGCATCTTCAACAAACAATGCTAGAAAAAATTGGGTGTCAACATATAACAGAATGGGTGTCTGTAGTGGTTTGTCTTGGCTTTCAACTCCATTAGACCTAAAATTAACTAAAACCAAACATCTGGCCTGGCTGTGAAGAATTTTCTTGATGGGATTATTTCAAGTGGGAAGACCCAGCCTAATGTGGGTGACGCTTTCTGGTGACAGACCAGGGAAAAGCACATGAAGGAAGAATGCTTCGCTTTCTGCATATGTGAGTTCACTCCAGCAGGCCAGCTGAAGCTCATTTCCCTCCTCATACAGCAACCTAGCTTCTTTGGGCTTCCAACATGGATTGAAGGCCACAAGTTCTCCAGGAATCTTCTGTGACTTTTGCATCTGGGTGGTGCTTCCCAGCCAGTCCTCCCTCTAGGACTTTTTTTCTTGCTTTTTTCCAGTGTGAGACAAACATTGTCAGACTATCCACATCATATCAGTAAGCAACTTGAATAAGTCCTGTTCTAATATATATTCATTCTATTGATTCTTAAACCCTAAAGAACTCTCACTAATACAATGCATAATGCTTCTCTCAGAAGTCATGGTCTTTTTAAAGACAAAACAACAAAATAAACTCATTACCAAGGATACCTCTCTATGAGTTGCTAAAGGGTTCCTAGAAGTCCCTGAAAAAGAATACTAGCTATTTTCCTAGTTCTTTGTTGCCCGTGAGAACTACATGGTAAGACCCTATTGTTGAAGAGCCATGCACTTGGTCTACAAGAACACCAAAAAATTAGTTTAGAACTGAATTGGAAGTTCATTCCTTGCTTGGTAGTATTCATAGTACCAGAAGGTGCTCTGTACTCTGCTAGAGAAGAAAACACATCAGTGGTCTCGCCCAGGTATAGACCATGTTTTCTATAATAATGACCCACCATAAAAGATATGCCCACTTGTACAATAATGGCATCACCATAATGGAAGTAATCTAATTGCTTTATGATTAGATTAGATTGCAAGACTTTTTCATGAGAGTAAACACAATTCTGATACTATAAATCTGTCCAAAATCTATGGTCCATAAGGTCATGGGCCCAAAGAAAAATATACTACCATTATTTCCCAAATTGACATGTTTTCAAAGCTCCTTGTAAATATTTATGTTTGTACTCATAAACTCATGCCATTTCAGGATGGAGCAAAGAAGCTCCCTTTGGCAAAGGATGCTGGTTAATAAAAGGACTAATATCAGATCAAAGAACTTGGAGTAAGAGACTATTGAACACTCAGACCTAAACGGTACACCTATATTATCAGCCCCATGGACAGCCAGTGTCTAGGGAACACCACGGAAGAGAAAATGAAAATAATATTATAATGCAGAGAATGGGAAAAAGATATTTCCCCTGTTAATGAAACACTGATAGGTATACTTGCCATATAATAATTTCCATTATTCGGACTTCGTATTTTGAGTCTATAGTAAAAGGATTATATTTCAAATATTTTCAGAAGTGTTGGGAAAATACCTCCAACTTGTCCATAAAATTTACCACTTGATAAATAAACAAATAAACAAAATTGAGGTTGAAGAGCTGGAGTATTGGCTCAGTGGTTAAAAGCACTTGATGCTCTTTCAGAGAAGCCAGTTTTAGTTTCCATTGTCCATTGGCATCTCAAAATCATCTACAGTTACTCTGGGATCCAATGCCTTTTTCTGACCTCTGTAGGTACCAAGCAAGCATGTGGTACATATACAGTCACACAGCAAAACACTTTTACTTTCATAAAATATTGGAGAACAATTTTCTTTTACAGGCTATATAACACTTTATGTACATTTTATAAACATTATAAAAGTATAAAACACTTTTATAAAATCTTTTATGAAATAAAAATAAATAAGTCTTTTTAAAACTGTGTTTGATGAAGGTGTTACATATTTTACACACACATGCATACACACACAGAGAGAACCTAAATATAAACTGCTCAATGTGTATAATGTTATTTGGATGTATGTTTCTTAGGGCTCATCATTTGGTATTGGATAAGAACTTGGTGGGCTCTTGAGGAAAGCTATTTCTCCCACTGTCAGCATTTCTTAGTTGTCTGTAGTTCTTTGTGTATGGTTGAGGTCACATGGTCTTCCCCGTCCACTTAGGTATGTTTGTGGTTGCTCTTGTTCAGTTCTTATTTAGGTGAGCATTTTTGTTACACTCCATGGGTGTAGATTCTGACACTACTAGAAAACAGTCTCACAGCAAACTCTATGATCTCCTGGCTTTCTGCCCTCCCTTCTGCTATGCTCCCTAAGCCTTAGGACACCAAGGGAACCTCAGACACTGAGACTAGACTCCAAAACTTAGTGTTTTCATTGGTTGTAGTTTTCTGTAGTGATGTCCATCTTTTGCAAAGAGTTGTTTCCTTGAGGACAAGTGGGATGTGAGTATAAGGAAAAATACTTAGAATATAGTTAGGAATTATATTAGTTTGATAAAATGGTTGTTCTACCTTCTCCTCCAAGATCTGTGACTTCACTTACCCTGAGGAGTTGCCTAGGTTTCTAGTGCCTGCCATGATATCCCTCTTGTTTCTTGTTGAGCAGATCTTAAGTGTAACTAGAGAACTGCTAGCTGCTGCCTAGGTATGTATGCCACTACTTTACCTTTGCGGTTATGTCGTGTGTGTGTGTGTGTGTGTGTGTGTGTGTGTGTGTGTGCGCGCGCGCGCACATGCGTGTGTGTGTGTGTGTGTGTGTGTGTGTGTGTGTGTGTGTGTGGTGTTTACATATTTCTAGACACTACACTGGTTTTCAACTGCTTATTCATTGAGTCTTGTAAAAATATAGAGTAATGTGTATTATCCTGATTGTTTTCTTTCATTGAGTCTCATTGATCTTCCAACCTTCCATCTTAGCTGGAAGTTTCTTAGAAGCTTGAAGGTGCTTCAAGTTAGAAGTGGTGGCTTGCAGCTATAAGCCTGTGTCAGTGTATGGGCCTTTATACACTTCTTTGTATTTTTCTTTGCTCTCTAACTGCTGTCAAACTCCTTGAACCACGGTTTTGCTATTTCTCTACTTCCGTGGAAAATTATGTTTTCTATAAGCAGTGACAGAAATGGTTCTAGAGTCATGACTTATAATAATTCAGTTGTTTTATTACTGCTTTGTATATAGTCCTCATACTTCACTCTGAAGATCCTAGGAGAAGGACAAAAGGTGACTTCAGATCCAAAGTGATTGGTTCTGAAGGACTAGTGATAGGAGCCTTCTGAAGCCTTCATTTGAAATACCACTGACTGACCATTTCTACATTGGTATACAAGGGCCACATAGCATGAGTGATACCTAAGTGACCACATGCTTAACTATTTATAGTGCATCAGAAAAGGGGACAAGTGCTACAGCTGATATTTGATTCTATGTGGAAAAGATGCAGGATGAAATTCACTACAGAGAGTTCAGATTAGCATGAATAAATACCTGATGAATGTATCTCCTGACTTAGAAAGCAGTAAGTGTCAATTACCCTTGGGGGGGGGAGCTAAACTACATCCATGAGGACAGAAAAATGGTAGGAACACTACTCCAGAAAAGGAAGGGACCAATCAAAGCTTGTACTTGGACTCAGTCACAAATTCTCTCGCTATTAATTTGTTTTATTTTTCAAGTATTTGTTTGTTTGCTTGTTTTTGTAGTTATGGGAATTGTTTTGATAACTTACTAAAACAAACCATAGACTTAGAAAACAAACAAGCAAACAAAAAGCTTAGTGAGGAAAAGTCATCTGCACCAGTAATAACTATAAATGGTAAGTAAGCTCATATTGAGTCCTCAGAGGAAATGTCTGCAGCAAGACTCCTATCACTATTTGACTTCTGATTCTAACAAACACAAGCTGGAAGCTGCAATAGTGTCATTGGTTTAAATGTGTGACAGTCCACTCAAATGCATGATGCTCACAGAAATGACAAGTAATTAAGATAGCATTGTAATTATTTATTTTATAATTTCTTACATTCACACAATGTATTTTGGTCACATTAATCACTTACTCCTGTCCAGGTCTTCCCAGATCTACTCTCCCTCTTACCCCTTCCAACTTCATCATTTTTGTTTTGTTTTTTTATTCTTTAATAGCCCATTAGGTCCAATTTGTCCTGCTCATATTCTCACAGTTATGGGGCCCTCTACCGAAGTGTGGTCTACCTAATACAGATCACACCTTCAATAAACCCGACTTCCGCTTGCCCAGAACCCATCAGTTGTCAAAACCCCCTCAAGAACACCCAGCCCTTACATGTAAGGGTATTGATTGGCTTGATTTTGTACAGTTCTTTTGCATGCAACCACAGTTGCTGTGAGTTTTATATCTTCTTATAATGTTTCAGGAGTGGGATATGGTGTCACATGCTTTTAACCCTAGATCTCTGGGGGCAGAGGCAAGCCTGGTCTACACAGTGGGCCTATTATAGTTGCTTGGGTAATATTTGAAGGGAGTACTTAAAAGCTATAAATCAAGCAGGTGTCAGATTGAGCCTACCCAAGTATTGCTGCCATTTGCTGCCCAGCTCAACATCTTTTATTCATGGGGATTTGAAATAGCTGACATTTGTTTCTTACACAATAGTTACTTCAGAATTTAGACTGCTTCAGTATTCCCACTGGATGTCACTGAAAGCTAGATATAGCAGTTAGACTTGTTCCCATGAAAAAAATCCCAGACTATAAACCTAAAGTTACATTCTCCCACTTCTGCCTTCTTGCTAGACATGCCTCTCTCCTCTCTTTTCCACCATCATCTCTCCATTCTATTGCTTTCTCTATCCCCCCACATCTCTCTCCCATTTTGAGTCCATCCCAGAGAAGTTGAAAAATGAGTCAGATTTTTGTTTTCAATTTTGTGGTCCACTGTTAACGTTCTTATATAATGCCTCTGAAGTAGAAGGGTGCATGACATGTTCTCCAGCCATGGGTGCCCCACATCTTGTGGTGGGTAATAATTAAGAAGGAGTACTGCCTCACAAGGCCTCTGTACCACTCCTTTCAAGTATCAGGTAAAACATGACTCTTAAACTTGAATAGTTAACCAGGTATATTTATATATATCAAATTCCCAATTACATAATGCCAATTTACAATGATATAATCTATCCCAATATTTCTATCCTCTCCAAAACACCAGAAATACGTCTGAAGCCATCTGGATATCCCGTCTCTTTCCCTGCTCCACTCCGAGTCTCTCCTCTCTCCCAGTCCCTCACTTCTCTTAGCTCCTCCTTCTCTCTCCCCTCCAATCACTGGCCTCTCACTGCCTCAAGGTGAATGGACAGGAAATATCTTGCAACAACATCTGAGAATTTTTCATATACCAGTTCATTGCCAGTTCAGGTTTCCTTAAGTTCAAAGGCATCTTCAGTCAATACAATACTGGGTTCAAAGAAACACCTTTAAACTTCTATTACCTTCACAAAATGCTTTAACCATCCAAATGCTAAAGTTGCATTTGGATGCAGCCAGCATGAGCTAAGCTCAGCGTTTTCATGTCTTCCGCCAATCTTTGGGAGGATGTGTTTCATAGTCCCCAGCTCAGCACAAATAGTCCAGTATTCTTGGATTTCTAAATTGACAAAAGAAAAAAATCTTGAGTTAAACAACAAAGCTCCACTTCCCCATAGACCCGAGGTTTGAAAACTCAGATAAGGGTGAACTGTGACCCACACATGGTTCTTCCAATGTCAAGATCTTCACGTGTGCATCTTCCTGTCTGCTACCCCAAATTATTTCTCATAGCACACTTTCAGCCAACTCAGAGTTTTCAGAGTGCACTTTGTAAAGGGCCCAGCCTATGAGATCTCAGCTTTTGTTTACGGTTCCAGAAGCCTCAGACACAGGCATGTGCCTTTGGGGAACATCGTAGACTTTTCCCATGTCTCTAATCTTTTCGGGACTCCCTGTAATAAACGGAAGTGAGTGCACAAGAGTGTTCTCTCTGTCCACAGGTCAAGTTTTTAGACTCTTTCTTTTTCTTGTTTGATAAGAACCTATACATAGATAATGTGGTTTGGGTCAAGTCCAGTCCCCACTCCTTCAATCACAACCTTTCTATCTCAAATTCATGTTCTTTTTCTTTTTTCTAACCCAGTGAGTCCCCTTAATGGTGCCTGTATGTTGATAGGTACAGGGCTTCTACTGGAGAATGAGGCACATTTTAGTAGTCAAGTGTGCTTTGGTATTAGTGTGTCTCTATAAAAAAGACTCTTATGGATCCTACTGTTTTGACTGAGTTTACTTTCTAGAAGGTCCAAGAATATTGTGTGTGTGTGTGTGTGTGTGTGTGTGTGTGTGTGTGTGTGTGGTTTTACTTTTAAAGAGAGAAAACCCTTGCTGGGGTCTTTATTTATGTTATCTAATTTATTTAGCTCTCCCAATAACTATACAAAAATGATGTCCTTCTGCTTTCCATTATGAATGAAGAAACAAAATCTCAAGAAGTTTGACTTTGGGTGGTCACACATCCCCTGTTAAATGGAGCAGAACTCTGATCATAAGGTTCTGATGTGGCTACTATATCATATGGTCTCCTGATGAGTATTTTTTTTGTAGGGAGAGGGGATTCTTTTTCTTTTGTTTCTCTCTCTCTCTCTCTCTCTCTCTCTCTCTCTTTACATTTTATTGATTCTTTGTGAATTTCACAACGTGCCCACAAATCCCACTCATTACCCTTTCTCTTCATATCCACCTACCCCCAACCCACACACACATACCTTGCAACCCCCCTTTCAAAATAAAAATAAAAATAAAATCTTGTCATGGAAGCTCTAATGCGTCACAGAAAATATCCATTGCCTAAGCCACTGGTCTGATCTGAGGCCTCTGAAACACCATCAATACTGTGTCATCACCAGGGCTCCTCCAAAACCCAGTTGTTGCCCTGTGTCGTGGAGATCCCACAGTTTTAGAGCTGCAGAACTGGCCATTTTGCATGCTCATAGGTGGGATTGATGTTAGGGTGGGCCAACTGGGCAGTGGTAAGGTTTCTTTTTTATTCAAATCTCTGAAGTAAATACTTCCTCCCTCCCTTCTTCTCTTTGAGAGAAAAGTTTATCCTCTCTTGTCCCCCTATAAACTTAAAAGTACTTAATCTCACTAGGTAGTGGTGATGCACACCTTTGATCCCAGCATTTGGGCCACAGAGGCAGGTGGATGTCTGAGTTCAAGGCCAGCCTGGTCTACTAAGTAAGTTCTAGGACAGACAAAGAAATCCTGTCTCAAACAAACAAACAAACAACGAATAAACAAAAGTACTTAACCTCAGCATTGTGGGACTGTTAAGAAGCTTAAGTAACATCTATATGGTCCTCTGTGTGCTTTCCCCAGGATGCTAGCAGGCCAAGGCAGTGTGCAGGGTTTTTTAAACAGAAAAGACATTGGAGAATATGAAAATATCATAGTGATATTTGAGAATAGAGATGTGATATCTCTCCATCTACCCTATTAGTCACAAAACACTGAAAATCAGGCAAAAGTAAGGTCAATTGCCCCTGGGAAAATTGAGAAGCTAGAGCTTTCATTGCTGGGACCAGGGCCAGACATGAAGGGAGAACCAGCTGTGGGCAGGTATCCTGGTTCATGTGCTTCCATCCTAAAATGAGACAGTCCTAGCAAATGGGAAGATCAGTTGCCCTAGTATTCAAATGACTTCTGCTTGGCTCTAACCACTCTGCTTGTTTACTGCACTAGTTTGTAAGATTTCTACTTACATCTGAATACACACACACACACACACACACACACACACACACACACACACACAAGCATGCATGCAGTCCCTTAAAGACCATTTCAAGCTTATGATTATTTGATAAAACTAAATTTAAACATAATACTTGTTCTATAAAGTGAAGATAAGTCAGGCTACAGACAGGAATCACCCTTGTGTGATATTTCCGTAAACTAATTCTGAAACCTTAAAAAAAAAATCTAAATCTCTTCTTGGCCTAAATAGTAGTCCACTACATAGTGTTTTTATATTCACAATTTCATGTATCTTTTCTTAAAGAGGGATTTCAAAGTTGAATAGGTTTTTAGCTTGGCAAACACATTTACCTTTTCTGGGTTCTTTGTGGTTCTATACAGGTTTTTCCCTTGTATACAGCCTTATTCCATCTCTATTTCACAAATTTTATGTTACACATAAAATGCACATAAAATGAAGATATATATAATAGATGAAATTAGCAATAGAAGTTTTGAAGTTGTGTTCTCCCTCCTCAATGAGTAATGATTGGGAATTCTTTTGTGTGAGTAACTCAAGAAGAGATCTTGATATAGGTATTCTTTCCAAGTAAAGTTTTTACTGGGTGGACTACGCCACTTCAGAGGAAGTACAAACATCTTCAATATATCTGCTTGATGCCATAGCTGTTCTTCAATCTTCAATTAAAACTTTTTTATATAATTGGTCAATTTTATAATACATGCATGTTAGTGGATTAAGGTTCCACAATAGGCTTTTAAACAGGTTCTGTTCTTTAAAAACTTTAATTTTTCTATTTATCACATATGTTAAATGTTACTTCATAATTAAATATCTAATGAAATCAACTTCTTATTTGGACTCAGATTTTTTGCTGGAAAAGAGGGTATTCTTTTTCTCATAGCTTCACATGATACTGATACTCTGGGTTATCTTGGAACTTATGAATTCCAGGCCTGCAAAAATTCAACTACCTCAGCATCCTTACTGATGGATTACAGGTGGATAGCACTACATCTGGCTGGGCCTAGCCATTTTAACGAACCAATGGTTACCTAATATCACTCCATAAATTTTACATTAAATCCTCACCATTTCTTGTGTTGTCTCATGAATAACCATGGGAATTACTAGAATAGTTGGATCAAACAAGAGAGGACCAGTAGTCTCAACTAACCTGGACCCCCGAGATCTCTCAGACACTGGCCCACCAACCAGGAAGCATACACCAGCTGATATGAGGCCCCAAATACATATACAGCAGAGGACTGCCGGGTCTGGACTCAGTCAGAGAAGATACACCTAACCCTCAAGAGACTGGAGGCCCCAGGGAGTGGGGAGGTCTGGCAGGGTGGGGAATGGGAGTATTGGGGACATCCTCATGGAGCCGGGGTGGGGCACAGGAGGTATGGGATGTGGAACAGTCAGAGGGTGGACAGGGAGGGGGATAAAGTCTAGACTGTTAAAAAAGATTTGAGGTTTTTTAAAAAAGAGTATAAAGAGGAATTTTTTAAAAACTAATGCTAAACCTTACTTTCAGATGTTTCTGGAATGCCCACCTGCTGATAAGTTGGGCCATGAAGCAAACATCCATGAAAAAAAGGAGCCAATGGGGAGAATAAAGTAGTTGCTGGAATAGGATGAACCATTACACGAAGCTAAGAACTCAGAACAGAAACTCACGTCACCCAGTTGCTGAACATTTGGTTGGAAGATCAGTTTTATGGCCTTGGTTCTATTCAGAATGAATCTCATTTCTTGCTTTGAAACCAAGAGAGGCTGGAAAGCATTTCTATGGACTCATCTGCAGCTCTTGGATCTGTGCTTTCCCTATGAACAGGACTGGGTCCCAAATTATAATTCATTCTGCTTTCACCCATGTGAACACCTTGCCAAAGGACCTCTAGTTGAGGCTTAATATCACAAACGGCTTTCTTTTTTACTCAGTGAGTATGTGTGTCTATAAGAATTTCTAAAGCCTTTGCTATGGGCATGTTCTGGTCTGCCTGCTTAACTCTGAGTTAATAATAAGCCATACATAATGATCTGGAATTTAAATCATGAGTCATAAGATTAAAAAGTTCTTTGAGGGTCCTTATTATTTTTCTACATAGATTCTTGCTTCCACATATAGGAATCTCTATTGAACATGTGCTCTCTTGCTTTCAACTGTAAGTCTCCTCCCCAGGTCTTTAGGACATCTATTAGATGATACATCTTCTACAAGCCTACTGGTTTTGCCTCATCACCTCTACCTGGCCTATGCTTGTGCCTTGTACAAGCTGTTCACTCCTTGCTCATGGGGCTTTTGAGTAGTGCTGCTGCTGTTCTCACATCACAAGTCCTGCTCAGTAATCTTAATTTTACCTCACCTTTATTAAAGTTCTTTCCTACTTTCTTTACTGGGAGTTGGGCTTGGAAGTCCCTGCAAAAGTCACAGCTGCAAGAAAATGAACCATAGCAAGAGGCAAAAAAGAAAATTTGGTTCAGCCTGACTTAGTGCTGGTTCAATCTTCTGGAAAGTCTAGCACCAAGCCAGTTTATTGTAAGCATATTTGAACACAGTACAATTTGGAAGAGAAAAGCTTCCTAGTGTAATGCAATGACCATTACACAAGTAGATGTAATTACATTCGAATTCAATTCAAAGTACACATGACCATGAATATTGGTTCTAGAGATAGGTTGAACCTATTAATTTAAGGGTCTAGGAAAGGATCTGGTGTGATCTCAAACATAGAGATAGTATAAAGGTCATTAGAGGTCATTTGAGCTATGAAGTACATATAATATCTACCCTAAGGATAGGTTCTATTGACAGAGAAACAAAAAGATAAAGGTCTAGAGAGGTAGACTCTGGGATAAACATTCTGGAGGTTTTGGGTGGGGTCTGGTAAAGGTCACAAGATCATTAATAACACCCACTCCAAAGACTGGGAGAAAACATGTTATTTCCTCCATTGAGGAGACAACCCAACCCTGAGAGATTGACATTTTTGGTTTCCCTAGTGATCTGTGGGCACAAGGTCCTTTGTTCTCCCAACATCATTTATTTCCTACACTTCTAATACCAATACACATCTTAGATCCCTGTTGTTTTGGAATCCCAGTATCTTAGGATCATTGTTACATGGGTGATGTGCTGCCTCAATGTAGTATACTTTCTTTGTGAATGAATAATGCATTTCACTGAAGGTCCCTTTGTTGTTAGGATTTTAAGGGGAATAGAATACTAATTATCACACAGGACTACTTTCCCTCTTCCTCTGAATCAGTGTGTCCCAACTCTAATCTGTTCTTACTACAAACCCAGTTAACCTAAGCTCCTCTCTTATACTGGAGTCATTTGCCATTATGTAAGGCTGAAGTTTAACAATTTTGAGGGTGAATAATAAAAGGGATTACTGGCACTGTCTGGAGGCCCCTAAAGAAAGCCAAAGGATTACCCTAAGAAGATAATTGCCTTCTAAGTGTGGGTAGTGGGAGGACCTGTCCATAGCCTCTCCTTTCCTGGACTAAACAAAAGGGAAGCCAGAGGGATGTTTCTGGAGGCTGGTACAGGCATGATTCTCATTCCCAGAAATCTTCCAAGAAGATCCAGCTATCACAACAGAGAGATTCCCAGTTCTGTGCTTTAACAGACTTCATGAGTGATGAAACCAACAATGGATGCTTGGGCCTGGTTATTAATTTCAGTCAAAACAGGCATTGAATGTTTTAAATGAGCTCTTCAGAAAGAGAACAGAAGGATAATCATCTGAGTCCTTTTTATATTTGCTTTAAGCAATACAATAGACCTATTATAGAACTAAAGCAGAAATTGTAAAGCCCAATAGGAACCCAGTTTAATGTCAGTTACCATTTACTGAGTGCCTACTATAAGCCAGAACTTTGGTAACCCTTCCAGAATAATATCACTCCCAAGAAAAGCAAAGATTTTATTACTTACACACTAAATATTATATAAAGATAAACTCATTTCATACCCTATTTGGCATCTGTTTTGCCCTCGTAAATGGCAGAAATCATTTTTCCCTTGTTCCATCTTCACAGAAACCTGGTAAGGTAACACGCATCCAGTATAGGTTGGCATTGGTCTCCTTGATGGGAAACCTTCAAGGTCCTGTGTTGCAGGATATTTGATCACACTATGAACCCTAAGATTGCTGCTTACTGGGAAAATATTTATGGTTGTTGGCTCAGCCTTTGCACACAACTTTAATCCCTCTGGCTGGAATACAGAAATGCCCTTAGTACACACCTTTAATTCCAAACAATGAAGGTAAAGTTAGTTTGTAGGATAAAGCACCCATCTTTGAAACTGATGTCTAATTGAGTGACAGACAAAGTGATGAATCAGAGAAAGATTTGACAGAATAGGATCTGCCCAACTCTTATAAGAGAGGGGAAAGAGGCTACTTAAGAGAGAGCAACACAGAAAGAGAGGAGAGAGGGCAGTCTTACCAGGAGAGTTTTACAAAGACAGGATGAAGAGAAAGAACAAGCTAGACACAGGAGAAGACAGAATAAGCCAGAGAATGAGACAAAGCTAGAAGATCAAAACAGATTTCTACAGTTAGCTTGAGGCCAAACAGGGCAATTCAGCCAGAGACTGAGGGAGAGAAGCCAGATTGAATCAGTCAGCTTGGAAAGTAGTTTGAGATAGAAGAGTTGACTTGAACCAGTCAGGCAGAAATCAGAAAGAGCTGGAAAGGGTGAACTTACTCAGCAGTAAATCTCAGAGGCTGAAAACATTCTAGGAGTAGCTTAGATTATACAGAGGCTACAAGCTTCCAGGACTAGACCTAGGTTAGCAGATGGAAGCAGTAAACCTCCAAGATGACAACTATATCAGGTGAATAAAAGATACTTTTACAGAATTGTACCCAGAAAATATTAATAATGCTGCTGAATTTTGCAACATTACAATTTATAGAATGCATTTGCATATAATATTTAATATTCAAATCTGACTTTTGAAGTAAAAAATATTTTCGCCATTTTCCTGAGAAGGAAAACTCCATTTTCACATGATAAAGCCAGGTCTTACACACATCAAAACCTCAGAGATGTTAGGAAAGTATCTCTAAAGAGCCAGGCTCTGAAGGTGAGCATCATTGAGACAGCCTACTGATCCAACTCACAGCACCTTCATTAGATGGGGCAGGATTCTGGCTGAGGTTATAGGGTAGAGACAAGATAATTAATTTCCCAAAGGTCTTACAAATATTTCCTTAAGGATGGATGATACAATAAGGCTGTATATCTCATCCTTTTTCACATTAATCCATATATATATATATATAGTATTTGAATACCACAAACTTGATAACTAAACAAATCATTATAATGTATTATCTTCTTGTTCTGGAGGCTAGAAATCTTATATACAAACAACCAAACTAAGATCTTCATGCTGGAGCAGCTGCATCAGTCGCCACTCTTCTGAGGCTGTGAGGGACAATATATCCCTTGCTTCCTTCAGCACCAAGGGATGCCACAAATTCTGGCCTGTAATTTAACCTCTGCCTCTGTCTTCAGTTTGCCATATCTTTTACTGAGTCTTAATATCAATTGCAAATCTCTTTCTATGTCCTATCATGAAATATATAAAACTCCCTTAAGACCCTCTCCTTGAGGTCCCAAGGAAAATCTCTTTTTAAGATCCTATACTTACATCTTTTACCATATAACATAAGTATGGATTATATTTTATAAGGTAAATATAAATAATATAAATAATATTCATCTTTTACCAGTCAGTGATGTTCACTGGTTTTGGGACTTAGCAAGTGCATGCATCCTGGAATATCACTATTCTCCCTATGATAGCAAATTCATAGACTGCCTTCTTTGTAGAAAACAGAGATGTTGGGACTCAAAACATAGGGTATGTTCCAATGTAGCTATCTGTCTTCTAAATTTGAAGTCTTAAGTCTAAGATTGAACCCTTCCCATATTAAACGGCTCTGCATAGACTTGAGCAAGCAAGCCTGGAAGATGTGGGCTTTGTCCTGCCCTGTCAGAGCTCCATCTCCTTTCCAGTCTGCACCTCCATCTGCATTCTCAGATCAACATGTTGCCCCACTACCACCACAGTTCTTCCTGCCTCTAAGGAAGCCTGCTCTAATCCAGAATACACATCTCTGTCTGCCTCCAGGGAGGCCTGCTTTAACCTGGGACACCCAAGCCAGTCAATACCAGAGACCACCAGTGTAAAAATGCAAGCACAATAATATAATCAACAGAACATAATACACTATGTCACCACCACAACTCAGTACTCCTATTACAACAAACCCTGGATATCCTAAAATACCTGAAGAGCAAGACTGTGACCTTAAATCACATCTCATGAAGATGATAGAGGAAATAAAAATTTAAAGAGGAAATAAATAATTCCCTTAAAGAAATACAGGAAAGCAAACAGGTAAATCACCTAAAGAGGAAACAAATAAACCCATAAAGAAATACAAGAAAATACCATCAAACAGATAATAGAAATGAACAAGATGGTCCAAGACATAAAAATGGAAAGAGAATCAATAAAGAAAACAGAAATGGTGGCAACCCAGGAGATAGAAAACCTAGGAAAGAGAACAGGAACTACAGATAGCAAGCATCACCAACAGAATACAAGATATGGAAGAGAAAATCTCAGATGTAAAAGATACTATAGAAGCAATTGATTCATCGGCAAAGAAAATGTCAAATGGAAAAAAAAAAACCCTAACCTAAAACATCCAGGAAATTTGGGACACAATGAAAAAATCAAATTTAAGAATAATAGGAATAGAAGAGGGTAAAGATTCCCAGTCAAAAGTCCAGAAAACATCTTTAACAAAATTAAAGAAGAAAACTTCCCTAACCTAAAGAAAGACATAGCTATAAACATACAAGAAGCCTACAGACTACCAAATAGATTGGACCAGAAAAGAAAATCCTTTTGCCACATAATAATCAAAACAGAAAATGTACAGAACAAAGAAAGAATACTAAAATCTGCGAGGGGAAAATGCCAAATAACATAAAGATAGACCTATCAGAATTACACTTGATTTATTAACACTCTACGAGCCAGAAGATTCTGGGCAGATGTCTTCCAGACCCTTAGAAACCACAGAGGTCAGCCCAGACTACTATACCAGCAACATTCTCAATCACTGTAGATAGAGAATCCAAGATACTCCATGACAAAACCAAATTTAAACAGTATCTTTCTACTAATCTAGCCCCACAGAGGATATTAGAAGGAAAACTCCAATACATAGAGGGTAACTACATCCAAGAAATAGCTAGAAATTAATCATCTCACAGCAAAGCTAAAAGAGAACAATCACAGAGGCACAGTACCATCTCCAACAGCAAAATAATTGGTCATTAATATCTTGTAACATCAATAGACTCAATTTACTAATAAAATGACACAGGATAAGAGATGTGTTATCTTAAACAGGATCCATCATTCTATTGCATTCAAGAAACACAACTCAACAACAAAAATAGACACTACCTGAGAGTAAAGGGCTGGAAAAAGGTTTTCCAAGCAAATAGACCCAAGAAACAAGCTGAAGTAGCCATTCTAATATCTAATAAAATAGACATTCAACAAAAAGAAATCAAAAGAAATGGGGAAGGACACCTCATATTCATCAAAGGAAAAATCCACCAAGATGAAGTCTCAGTTCTGAACATCTATGGTCCAAAGTACAAGGGCACCCACATTTGTAAAAGAAACTTTACTAAAGCTCAAAGCACACACTAAGAGTCTCACACAATAATAGTGGAAGATATCAACACTTCACTCTCACAAAACAAAAAAATAAACATAGACACAATTAAACTAATAGATGTCATGAACCAAATGAATTTAACAGATATCTATAGAACCTTCCACCCAAAACCAAATGAATATGCCTTCTTCTCAGCACCTCATGGAATTCTCTCTAAAATTGACCATATAATCTAACACAAAACAATCCTCAACAGATACAAGAAGACTGAAATAACCCCTTTCATCTATTAGATCACCACAGGCTAAGGCTGGGCTTCAAAAACAACACAAACAACAGAGAGCCCACATATTCATGGAAACTGAACAACTCTACTAAATAATCACTTGGTCAGGAAATTAATTAATTAATTAAAGACTTTCTAGAATTCAATGAAAATGAAGCACAACATACCCAAACTTATGGAACGCAATGAAAACAGTGCTAAGAGGAAAATTCATAGCACTATGTGCCTTCATAAAGAAATTGGAGAGACCTCATACTTGCAACTTAACAGCATACCTGAAAACTCTAGAACAAAAGGAAGCAAACATACACAAGAGAAATAGATGGCAGAAAATAGCCTAACTTGGGGTTGAAACAAATCAATAGAAACAAAGAGAACAATACAAAGAATTAACAAAACTAAGAGCTGATTCTTTGAGAAAATCAACAAGATAGACAAACCCTTAGCCAAGCTAACTAAGAGGCGCAGAATCAGAAATGAAAACACAGACATAGCAACAGAAAATGAGGAAATACAAAAAATCATTACATCTTACTTCAAAAACCTATACTTAACAAAACTGGAAAATCTAAATGAAATGGATTATTTTCCAGACTGATACCAGATATTGTTAAATCAAGATCAAGTAAACCACCTAAATAGTCCCGTAACCCCTAATGAAATAGAAGCACTCATTAAAAACCTCCCAACCAAAACTAGCCCAGGGACAAATGGTTTTAGTACAGAATTCTACCAGAATTTCAAAGAAGAGCTCATATCAATACTCCTCAAAGTGTTCCACAAAATAGAAACAGAAGGAACATGATCTAATTCCTTCTATGAAGCCACAGTTACCGTGATAACTAAATCACACCAAGACCCAACAAAGAAAGAGAATTTCTGACCAACTTTGCTTATAAATATCAATGCAAAAATACTCAATAAAATCCTCACAAACCAAATACAAGAACACATCAAAAAACATCATAGACTACTGTACTGGCTGGTTTTGTGTGTCAACTTGACACAGGCTGGTGTTATCACAGAAAAAGGAGCTTCAGTTGGGAAAGGGCCTCCGTGAGATCCAGCTGCAGGGCATTTTCTCAATTAAAGATCAAGGGGAAGGGCCTCTTGTGGGTGGTACCATCTCTAGGCTGATATTCTTGGGTTCTATAAGAGAGCAGGCTGAGCAAGTCAAGGGAAGCAAGCCAGTAAGGAACATCCCTCCATGCCCTCTGCATCAGCTCCTGCTTCCTGATCTGCTTGAGTTCCAGTCCTGACTTCCTTTTGTGATGAACAGTAATGCAGAAGTGTAAGCAGAATAAACCCTTTCCTCCTCAACTTGCTTCTTGGTCATGATGTTTGTACAGAAAAAGAAACCCTGATTAAGACAAGTACAATCAAGTAGGCTTCAACCCAGGGATGCAGGGATGGTTCAATATATGAAAATACATCAATGTAATCCACCATATAAATAAACTAAAATTAAAAAAAATCACATGATCATCCCATTAAATGCTGAAAAGGCCTTCGACAAAATCCAACACACCTTCATGTTAAAAGTCTTTGAGAGATCATAGATTCAAGGGACATACCTAAACATAATAAAAGCAATATACAGCAAGCCAATAGTCAACATCAAAATAAATGGAGAGAAAAGGAACTGAAGGGGATGGCAAAGGCACAGGAAGACCAACAGTATCAAGTTACCTGGACCCCTGGGTGCTCCCAGAGGCTGAATTATCAACCAAAGAGCATACATAGGTTACATACAGAGGTTCCAGGCAGAAGTAGCAGAAGGTTGCTTTGTCTGGCCTCAGTGGGAGAAGATGCACCTAATCCTGCAAAGACTTGATGCACAAGAGTGTAGAAATACAGGGTTTGGGTGGAGGGGACACCCTCTCAGAAGGGGAGATGAGAATGTGGGGAGGAAACCTGTAAGTGGGACTTGGAGGGGGTAGTATTTGGGATGTAAATACATAAATACATTTTTAAAAAATAGGCAGCAAGCTAGATGAAATTCTTCCCTCTCCAACAGCTGTCTACACTTTTTCCCACTACTCCAAGAGTCTTTTTTTTCTAGCAATTCTTTGAGAAAGGACTTACTCTGCATCCCAAGACAGGCTCATATCCATGACAATCCTCCTGCTCAGTATCCGAAGGATCTGGCCTAAAACTCAATCACTATGCCTCACCTAAATACAATTCTTTTTTTTTTAATTGGATATTTTCTTTATTTACATTTTAAAAGTTATCTCCATTCCCACCCCCCTCCCAAAACCCCCATCCCCTGTTTCTATAAGGGTGTTCCCCCATACCCATACTCCTGCCTCCCCACCCTTGAATTCACCTATACTGGGGCATTGAGCCTGCCCAAGACCAAGGGCCTCTCCTCCCATTGATGCCCCATAAGGCCATCCTCTGCCACATATGCAGGTGGAGCCATGGGTCCCTCCTTGGCGTAAATACAATTGTTAATTACAATGCTCCCCCTAGTCTCTTTACTAAAGATAATCCCTCTCCCATCTCAAACTTTCAGTAGCACTTTAATCTATCCCTTTTTAAAACCTCCTTCGTGATTGACACATCTTTATCTTGTATCATCCCTGTACCCACAGCTCCTTCATATCTCTTCCAAAATTCTGCATCTCAGACCTTGATCACATCTTCTGCCAGGATGGCCAGAACATCCTTGACCCTTATCTTCAACCTTCACTTTTGCCTCCTTGCCATCAATTTCTCACCCAGCAACCACCGTGGTCTCTTTAAAATCAAAATCAGATTGTATTATATCGCTCTACTTATATGACCTCAAGTCAAAAAAAATCCCACCTCCTCACTATGGAGTCAAGACCCTATGGTAGCTACAAAATCTTCCCCAAACCATCACCAGCCAATCCTATCTTCAGCCACTGCCTCCCAACACCAACTCTTGTGCAAATTACAATATGCTCTATCCTAGAAGACAGTCAACAACCTTCTGGACAGTTATAGCCTTTCCCATCCACAAGCCATGACCTTTATATTTTAGTGTAGATTCTTTTTCTCAATCTAAAGATAAAATCCATCCATATTGAGAAGCTAAGCCGTATAATAAAGTATGAGGGAGGAAGTACAAATGATGTCCACCACTGCATTAGTTCTAATGATGAAAAACTACAAGTGACCTACAGTTACCAGCAGAGAAATGATTGAATTATGTTAAGTCCAGCGCAAGCAACTAAGAGGCCATTAAAAAAATAACATGATAGCTGCCTGGGACTGGAACATTAGAGTAAAACAGGAAATCACTCTTCCTGCATAGGGGATTTCTTGGAGGAAGACATAAAAATGTTTAAAATCCATTATCAGCTGGATACTATGGTATGGCCTACATACTTCCAGCTGGGCAGGAGAATTGCTTGAGCCTAGAATTTACTAAGACCCATTGAATTCCAATATATACACTTTAAAGAATTGAATTTGATGGGATATGAAGTATATTTCTATACAGGTACTCAAGAATAAAACATGATAGAAGTAACAAACCTATGAAGAAAACGCCTTATAATTTCAGCTAAATACAAGTTGTAGAAAAAGTGCTTTCAATATACAATATATATTCATTTTTATCCAATAATGTATGTAATTATATGTACAAATGCACGATATTGATGCATACATACATTTGTGTTTGAGGAGAGAATGGTGGTGTACTGAGTAGTGATTTTAGGATAACTGACCTGGTAGAGGGCTTGTTTTATCCACAGCCACACAGGAGTGATTTTGCCTCAAGTACCCAAACACCTGACACTTTCAAAGAGAAGATTTTCTTTAGTACTGAGAAGCCTAAAACTCAAGCTCTTCTGCCCTTCCTTTGAGGCTTGGTGGTGACACTTCAGGGGCAGCATCTCTGGGATGCTCTCAACTCTGCCTTAGCTCTCATCACATAACACAGTGATGGCTTCTGTCTACAAAGGAGAGCAAAGTGAGCTTTCCTCGATACCCCTGCTCCCAGGTATTTCCCCTACCCTGCTACCTACTTGTGTCATGTGACCACTGTAGTTGCAAAGGAAGCTACTAAACTTCAGTCTCCATGATATAAAGAAAGGGCAGGAATAAACGCTGAGTCAGCATCTACCCTAGAGGGCTGCACAGTCTTAGCCTTTGTGGGGGGCTTTCCCAAGAAGTTTTCATAAATATAACTTCAATAATTATTATTATATTATAATAATACTATTAATAATATATGTAATATTATATGATAATATAAAACAATAATATCATTTTTATTATCAATAACCTAAGTTTTACCACCCAGTAGTAAGCACTATCATATTGGTACGTTTCCTTTTAAGGTTGTCTCTCTTTGTCTGTATCTTATGCAGACAGATAAATAAATACGCATAAAGATTTGTGTTTTAAATTGTACACATACTTTATTATATATTTATATAAGCAGAGGTATATATGTAATTATGTATAATTAGAATCAAACCCTATTTCTTTCTTTTTAACCCCATTTCTTTTCCACTAAAATTATCATGAACACACAACCTGGTGTTGTATTTTTCCATTATCCACGTTCAATACGGACATTATTGCTTTAATTGCCACATTGATATCTCATCATTTTTATCTAATAAATACCCTATTAAAACATTTGCATAATTTCTAGTTGTTTTATACTGTAAGGCATATTGTGATAAAACTCTGTATTCTGACTCTATAGCAAAATAACGTCACTGCTGGATGCAATAACATTACTAAGCAGTAACGCTGCTTAGTAAACGTAAAAAACAATTGCTGAAGATGAAAGGTGTCATAGTGGCTGCAAGAGAAATCAAGGCTGTCTGCTCTCATCACATAGGATCCTCCCAAGTTCAACAACAAAAAAAAGACATCCTCAAAAGATGCCCTGCACATAAAGGAAGCTGAAACCGGCGAATTCAACGACCTTCTAAAAGAGAGATGCTCCCTCCTGATATACATTTCCTGACTTTAAAAACAACAAGCCATTTCTTTAGTTGTTTTAAAGAAAAGAATTGCTGTGTTATTTATATTGAAAAGGAGAGATTACATTAAAGTCTGACACAAATTGACATAAGCCAGAGAATTCAAACTGAACACTAGCCTTCTATCCTGAACTCTAGCATTTCAAAGCAAATTAGAAAGAAAAAAGTTTTAACAAAAGAACTACGCTGCAGTCAATCAAATTACATCTTTAAAAGGTAGTATGGTAGCTCAGCAGGACTGTGGAAACCGTATCGTATCTATGACTATAAGCTTCTATTTCAGGGCATGCATAATCAGAATAGCAGAGAGCATTGAACGAAGGACCAGGAGGAAAGGTTGCTGGAAAACCCAGCACAGAGCTACCCAGTGTTTGCAAAACCAGATAAGAGGAAGTACACACAGAGCTGACAGGAACCCTGTCTGCAGTGTCCGGTCCACAGACATCTTTAGACTACAAAGAAGTAAAAGTGGGAGGAACTCAGGTGCCCGTCCCCTGTGCAGACTCTAGTGACTGTTAGATAACAATACATACAAGTGCGTTTTTCTGAAAGCGTGCACAGCGGTTTGTTCTCATCTGGTGCGGCTGCCCATTGACCGATGTGCGATCAGCTTGCCTTTTAATCTACGTTTATGACGGGCTCCCTGGATGGATTCTTTCTCTTCAACCTCCTCATCACTTCTCTTGCTTCTCTCCTACCCCTCAGCCAACGACCCCAGCCTCAACCAGAGCTGAAAAACACAAGTTCCTTGGTGGATTCCTGTCGAATCTGCTGATTCCAAAGAACACCGAAGGGCCGCTTGCTGAGGAATCAGTGAACCCAGTTGCTCCAAGTGAGGAAAGACTTCAAATGATGTGACTTAAACATGCATGGGGTTGCATATATTTAGACCTTTGTCCTATCTGGAACCTAGAGTTCCACAATATCTTTCTTAGAAAATGAAATTCCCAGAATGCAATGAGGTCTGGAGATTCTCTGAGAAAACGTAATGATACTTACAAAGTATGTGACTGCAGAAAGATTGTCTTCAGTTTGCTGCTTTTTCCGATCATCTCTCATCCACCTAGTCTCAATTGCTTATTTGTTTGTTTGTTTGTTTGTTTTGGTGTGTGATGTTTCTTTTAGTTATTTGCAAGTATTTTTTAATAATAAAGTTTATCTAAGAATCAACTGATTATTTTTTTTAAAGTCTCCTAAATCAAGTCTTTTTGGAACAATGAACTTAGTTTTCTGTAGATTCGTGAAAATACATTGATATTTAGTGTGATTTTGCCAAACAACATGACAGACAAACACAGGTTTTGAAACGAGCTGCAGGTGCCTTTAGGTCTGTCTCTAAGTTCGCTGAGGCCTCCTGGAGAGGAGCCAGTGACATTCATCACGGGGTAGGTTTTGGACACAGTGAACAAGGTGAGTCTGGTCTGGAAGAGCTGTGATGTGGGTGCTGCTTAAGAAAGCTTCCTGTCTTCTGAGGAACCACCAGACTGCTTTCCAGAGTGGTTGTACCAGCTTGCAATCCCACCAGCAGTGGAGGAGTGTTCCTCTTTCTCCACATCCACGCCAACAACTGCTGTCTCCTGTGGTTTTGATCTTAGCCATTCTGACTGGTGTGAGATGGAATCTCAGGGTTGTTTTGATTTGCATTTCCCTAATGACTAAGGATGATGAACATCTCTTTAGGTGCTTCTCAGCCATTAGATATTCTTCAGGTGAGAACTCTTTGTTTAGCTCTGTACCCCATTTTTTAATAGGGTTACTTGCCTCTCTGGAGTTTAACTTCTTGAGTTCTTTGTATATATTGGATATTAGGCCTCTGTCGGATGTAGGGTTGGTAAAGATCATTTCCCAGTTAGTTGAATTGCCGCTTTGTCTTTTTGACAGTGTCTTTTGCCTTGCAGAAACTTTGTAATTTAATGAGGTCCCATTTGTCAATTCTTGATCTTAGAGCATAAGCTATTAGAGTTCTATTCAAGAAATTCTCCCCTGTGCCCATATGTTCAAGGTTCTTCCCTAGTTTCCTTTCTATTAGTTTTAGTGTGTCTGGTTTTATGTGGAGGTCCTTGATCCACTTGGAACTGAGCTTAGTGCAAGGAGATAAGAATGGGTCAATTTGCATTCTTCTGCATGTTGATCTCCAGTTGAGCCAGCACCATTTGTTGAAAAGGCTATCTTTTTTCCACTGGATGGTTTTAGCTCCTTTGTCAAAGATCAAGAGGATCTGGCTACACCACTCCTGGGCATATACCCAGAGGCTTTCCCTGCATGCAATAAGGACACATGCTCCACTATGTTCATAGCAGCCTTATTTATAATAGCCAGAAGCTGGAAAGAACCCAGATGTCCCTCAACGGAGGAATGGATTCAGAAGATGTGGTATATTTACACAATGGAATACTACTCTGCAATTAAAAACAATGAATTCACGAAATTCCTAGGCAAATGGTCAGAACTTGAAAATATCATCCTTAGTGAGGTAACCCAATCACAAAAGAACACACATGGTATGCAGTCACTGATAAGGAGATATTAACCCAGAATCTCGGAATACCCTAGACACAATTCGAATATCAATAGATTTCCAAGAAGATGGAAGGAGAGACCCCTGGTCCTGGAAAGACTGGATGTAGGGGAATGCCAGGACAGAGAAGCGAGAGGGGGTTGAACGGGGAAAAGAGGGAGGGAAGGGGGCTTATGGGACTTTCGGGGAGGGAGGAAACGGGAAAGGTGGAAATGATTTTGAATGTAAATAAAAAAAACTTAGAAAATAAAATAAAATTAAAAAAAAAAAAGAAAGCTTCCTGTCAGGCTGCGTGTGGTCAGGCTGCGTGCAGTGGCTCCTGCTGGAAATCTCAGTACTAGGGAGGCAGAGGCATTTGGATCTCTGTGAAATGGAGGCCATCCTTGTCTATAGAGTAAGTTCTTGGCCAGACTGGGCTATATAGTGAGAAACTGTCTCAAAAAGAGAAGAAAGACTAAGGCAGGAAGGCAGGAGGCAGGCTGGAGGCAGGCAATAGCAGGAAGGTAGGAAGGAAGGCAGAAAAGTATGTTGATGCCAAATTACAGATTTTGGGTGTAATAATTGGTTTGGGAACTGATAAAACAACTGATGAGCACAAACTAGTGACTTGATGACCAAACGTAGGATCAATGTTCAAAAGCAGCCAAGAATCGCAGACCAGGCAATCATCGCACTAACCCAATTAGAACACATGCTCTGTACTCTGGCTGAATATCAGCTGGGCTTCAGGACACAGGACATTCCAGGCAGGCCTTATTCATTTGCAAATGAGCGGGTTGATCAAGCAGAACTCCACTGGCCTAACTCTGAAATATTTTATTGACCTATATACAACCCTAATTAATGATCTCCTCTGGGGTTCATCAATTTTCTGATTCCCTTCTTTCTTCTCTCTTTAGATAGGTGTCATCTCAGAATTGCCACAAAGAGACATACTTCCATGAGCAATAAGATGATAGTAAAAGCGACATACGTAATAAAGTACAAAAAAGATACAAGTAACACAGTGTCTATTATGTATTTCACATCTGCTGCATTGCGAGCAGATTTACTCATGCCGAGCCGACAACCACAACCACACACCTACATCATCCTTCTGCTTGATTCTCCAGGGGTCTGTAGTCAGCATGTTTTGTTTATTTTTTAACCTGGGATGATGCTCATTTTTCTGCCATGCTTATTTACACAGATTGGAGCATGTTTTCCACATGTAGCTTCTTGCTTGCCAGCAAGCCCAGCTGCCGAGGGGCACCAAAGATCACCCCATCCCAGGAGACACTCTTGCTCAGCCTTTCACATCTCCCTATCTGTCCTGCAGGATCTTTCCCAGCAGCTACAATTTGAAAGGCTTCTCTCATTTACAGGAAACATTTACTTTAAAAAAATCTTTTCTTCCCCATTCCCACACATCCTAAAAGTGTTTGCCATAGGGCAGACAGAAAACCCCTTTCAGCTTGCCTCTGTCAGACAGCCCACAAACCACCAAGGCCAATGGGAATTCAATGCAGTTTGACCAGATGAGAGTCAATGTGTTATTTTGAACTCTGTCTAAAAGGAGACAGGAAATACTTGCTTAGAAAAAAAAGAAAAAAGGAAGAAAAGGGAGGGGTGTGGAAAAGCTTATGGACTATTTTACTATGGTCACCCAAGCCCTGTGTACCAAGGTCGAGCCTATAAAAACTTGGATTGTTGTTATACACTGAAACAAGAGGCCTCGAGTAGAACTGTTGATACGAACTGTCAACTTCGTATGACCTTGTTCCCACAGACTTTCCTTACAGCAGCATACGTCTAGAGCAAACCCCTAAAACACTAAAAAATATTTTGGCCCTCAGACAGATTCTTCGATTTTCCCTTAATTTTAGTAAATGTATTTTTGTCTCATGTGGGTGTTTGCCTGTGTATATGACTGTTCAGTGTGTGTGCCTGGTGCCCATGGAGGCCAAGAGACTCCCTAGAAGTGGAGTTACAGAAGGTTGTGAGCCAGCACGTGGGCAATGGGAATCAGACGTGGGACCTTTGAAAAGATAGCAAATGTGCTTCACAGCTGAGCCTCTCTTCAGTCCCATTTTATTCTCTTAATTTTTAATAAAGTGTCCCACTGGAGAGCATCAAGGAGCGATGTGCTCTCCAAAACCAAGCATGCATGTGGGTGAGTGGATGCTTGTCCTAGAACACAGAGTTGTCTGCCACAGGTGAGTTTTTTATGCAAATAGAGCCCACATTTCGGGGGCGTAGTTCAGGTACAGCTTTGGGTACTGTCATGACAATAATTAATAACTGCTTTATCACCTTATTAGAACCAAAAAAGATCTCCCAAGGATCACATTCCTGTTTTAGTCAATACAGAAACTAGGCCAAATATGAACTGGAAATTAATGCTTAAACAATCTCCTGGAGGTTAAAGACACAGGGAATAAAAGTTGTAAAGTGAGCAGATTAGAAAGACACACTAGAGGTCGCTGTTGCTACTTGAGCTGAAGGTGTGTTCATTCACATGCATGTATGTGTGTATGCAAATATGTACATATATCATAAGAATAGTTTGGGGAGATTTTATGAATATTTGAAAAATTTTGGAAAGATCAAGTACCATTGTAAAATCCGAAAAAATCCATTAAAGTATAATTTTTTTTTTTGACTTTTGTTTTTTCCCACTTTGGGGTATGTGGATAGTCGAATATTGAAAAGGAGATTTTTAAAAGAAACTTTAATTTTAAGAATTTCATCCAATAACTAGGCACATATTAAATATTTTACCTCTGATAAAAATTTTCACACTTACTTGGTGCAGTTTGAAAAACACCTTTCACATGAACATTAAGTTTGAACCAACAGTCAGAGTAATTGATGGGTCAATATGCCTCTTCTAATCATTGAAACTGATCCCACTCCCTAGTACTGTGAAAGAAAAGTCAAATTAAGTTAAAAAAAAATTTCAGTCTAGTCTTTGAAGATGTATGGAAAATGTTTTTCGTGTGGCCAACCAAGAAAAAATCATGGAACAGGTTTGGGAATTGTTGTAAATATCTTCCAGTTTACATAAATAAAATGAAACTATTTTAGGAAAACAAGGGGTGTCCCTGATGGACCATTGCATTGCAAATGGAATGAGTCTGGTAGAACTACCTTTTTGGAGCTCCTGAAGAGGGCTCCAAATTTGTCTGTCTCCCACTAAGCCTTCTTTCTGATGCTTTACTGGTGAAGACTGTGATAAGTGAGAGGAGAGGTTCATTCCACAGATCACAGCCTGACTGAAAGGATTTACAGAAAAGTTAATGCAGAATGACCAATCCAACAAAAAAAAATCTTCTCATTGACAAGCAAGGGATGCCATGGGTTAATGTTGGTTAAATTGCTTCTCTTTGTCTTTTGTTGACTGTTGTTGGTCATAGGGATTGAATCCAAGACATCAGAACATGCTCAGAACATGCACTAAAACCCAGGTAGCGCTCCTTGGAAAGTATTAATTGCACGTACCTTATCACTGGTAAGAGAGATCTCCAGGTTTCAACTGTTGGTCTTGAAACATTTTCTGAACAATGCCTTCACTTTTCTGTGTATATGAAACCTGCCATCCTTGAATACTGAGAAAAGCTGGCAGGCCTGGAGAAAACTGACCAGTTTCCTTCATTGGCTGAGCATATTTTCCCCCTTTGTCCTGCTGATCACGGTCCTGGGAGCAGTTAAAGTTCAAAGAGCTGGATCCCAATTCCTTACAGTAGGAGGCTTTCAATAAGTTTCAAGGAGGAGGCAGGATAGATAAAAAGGAGTTTGAATTTAATTTACTGGAGAATTCAATGTTTTAAAATCATATTTTCCAAGTATCCTTGCTGAATTACTGGTAGTGGAGTGGAGGACTTGTAAGAGGCTCAGAACTTTGGTATGACTCAGAAAACAGTGGTTTTCCCACGTAGAGTACCACATGGAAGACCACTTGGGACTTGGCCCTGCCGCCCTTTTTCTTGCTCAATGAAGGTGAACTTGGGTAGGTACCTCACCTTACTGACTCCGAGTTCTCCTCTGGAAAAAAAAAAGATATAATTTCTGCCTCTCCCTATAGGCATCTGCAAATCAATGGCTGTTAAGTAGTTGGCACTCAGAATGGCCTGGGTGCTTGTCAGGTGTCATTATCATTGTCTTAGTGGAAATTCACAGGATCCCTTTACACCTATGGAAAGGGATAAGAACTGTGTTTACTGTTTCTTTTGAAAGCAGCTTTTAAAAACAGCAACTTGACAGAAAAAAAACCTAACAGTTCAACAGCTCATTCAGAAGAAGAAACAGATTTTAATTAATGGTTATGTTTCTGTTTTTCTGAACAGTTTTGTGTATACAAGCTCAAACTTGGACTTTCGGAAAAATAGAACACTTCACTATTATAAGACAAAACCATTATCATAATTTTTGGTTAAGAAAATTATGTGCATTTTATTAACCAAAAAAATGTGTTTATGCTTTTCACCATTTAACTGTTTTTTGAAAGTATCCTGTTCTCCATTGCCTGGTTAAAGGACTGTGGGCTCCTTGAAGTCAGCCACATTTAAGAGCAATCCCACAGTTCTTACAAGGTTGAAAACCACTGCCCTCATGGGTTCTGGTAGCAATTATAATATGCAATACATTTTGTTTTAAATGGAAGGTTTCATAATGAAATTTGGAAGTCAGTGTCATTTCCCTTCCTTGGCTTACTACAAAAAGAGGATTTGAGGGAAAACAATAAAGGAAATAGCAAGGAATGATTATATGACCTTAGGCAAATCTGTTCTGTAATTCATTCTTATACGCAGAGAGAGAGAGAGAGAGAGAGAGAGAGAGAGAGAGAGAGAGAGAGAGAGAGAGAGACAGAGACACAGAGACAGAGACACAGAGACAGAGAAGCAAACATAAACACAGAATGGAGACTTGACATTTCCTTGGTATTTTGAAAAATGTGTATATTAGTCAAATTGAATGATTAATTGTTACCAAATTGTCTAATTAACCAAGTAGCTCCCAAGCTTCCTTGCAGTCTTCTGGACAAGTTCTGCCTGGGGCTTGGGGAAGGATGAGTTTCTTTCCCACTTGGGTGTTGCTATGAGACATTATGAGGAGCTGTGAGAATTTGATGCTCCAAGAGTAGAAACAGCTACTTTTATCTTCGCATCTTGTTATGAAGGAAATACTGGAACTGCCTTTTAGGACAGATAAAAAATGTTAAAGTCCTTGCTCTCAGCCACTCCCCCCCCAAGACTGTTTCAGAATTGCTTTCATTTTATCAACGTTCCTGTCAACAAAACAGGCCTTCAATACATCAAGTTGGCTGCCACCTACAGAAAACACTGACTCAAAGAGATCGTGTCAGCCATGATTCTGCTTGATCTGTGCTGCTTCTTGCCTGGCCTTCCTTCGGGTGTCTGCTGGGTCCAAGTGGGGACTTCGGTGGGCTGTGCTCACATCACTAACAAAACAGAACCGAGGGGCAGTGGGGTCCCACCTGACTCTGCAAATGTGCTTGTTTCCCTTTGTTCATACATTAGCGAATCCTCATGTCACAATCAGACTAAAGGAACAAATGGAAGAGTTGAGGAGATGGATAAAGTGCTTGCAGATCAAGTGCTTAACGCGCCTGTGCAAGCATGAGGACTGAAGTTCAGACCCCACACAAGAGAGGTAGATGCCACTATGGGCACGGTGGCCTGCCTGTAGTCGCAACATTTGAAAGGCCAACATGGGAAAACACCAGAGCAAACAAGCTAACCAGGATAGCTGCTCTAGCAAGATCCGCATTCCGTGGAGAGATCCCGCCTAACAAATACCTTGGAAAGAGATTGAGGAACACTCCTGACAGCAGCCTGGGACCAACACATGCACAGAGACACATGTAACCCACATGTATCTGAACACACACGTCCCTCAGAAAAAATTAGAAATACAAATAAATTAACAGAATGTTGGCGTACTCTAGAAGGATACCAACTAGTGAGGAGGTAGTTACAAAAGAGTTGCTTTAGATAGTGCCTCAAGGGGAACTCTAGGTTGAAAAACAAAGACCAACTCAGAACAGAAAGAGAAAAGCAAAAAGGGTCAAAGTTGACAGCCACTATTATTATTTTTTTATCTTGTTCATTTATTGATTTAGCAAATACCTATGACTGCAGAGTCCAGAGCAAAAAGGCATCTACTGAAGACTTCTAGTGCTTTGCATAACAGCCTGGATTTCTTAGTAAACTGCCCATTTCTATGTCAGGATTTTGAGCAAAGAAGTTCTCTCTACACTTTAGAATCTTTCTGTGTAATCCAATGTACTTGAATATCTTTAATGAGATGCAAAGAGAATATAAGAAAAGATGCTCCTGGATTTAATCACACTGACATGGGCCCAGGAGAGCGCTTTCAACTAAGGACCCAGGGCATGTTCTTCTTCAGTGCATCTCAATATCCAGGCCACTGACATACATGTGGAACCCTGGGAACCTATTGCTAAGGGTTCAGGGCCCTGTTCCTCCAGGGCCCACATCAGCCCCTTCCACAGCTACACATGGAGCCGTGGAGTCTGTAATTGCCAGCCCCTTGGCCTGTGTCTTACAATTAGGAGAAGCATGTCAACTCATGACAGCTCTTACTACTAACGCTCTCTGCATCTCGTGTGCATCGAGGAACACTGGGTTATAGTCTTATTAAGGGGCATTAGGGAGGGACCGTTTACCTCAGTATTATTCTCCCTGATTTTAATGGAATGGAGTGAAAAATCTTAGGGTGACAAGAAGGATGTAATTAAAGGAGTGAAGAGAATCTCAGCCACACCCACTGGAGCCTGGGCTGCTACTTGTTACTTCCATTACTTTCACTTTTAGAAGCAGTTTCTGCAGCCAGCAAGGCAATAGCATAAGGGTATCTGTTGAGGGCATTCTGCTTTTCAGCAGAGGCTACTCTCATTAAATTGCAAGCTCACTGTTTTAACTGCTATTGTCTTTATTATTACAAAGAGATATAGAATTTTCCACTCTATTAAGGTTGTTAAAAACCTTTCCATAAGGAGCAATTGGACTCTAATTATGTGTGCCAAAGGGTACAAAGGAAGCTGCATCGAATTTAAAGCAACTAAATTTCATACTTTATATTATGTGTGTTTTTTACTACGTTTAAAAAAATGTTAATGAAGGATAAAATTTAAAAGAAATCAACATCCAGGTTAAGGGGAAAGGCATACTACACCAAACAAAACAAAACAAAAAAATGTCTCTGTATAAGAACTCAATAAGATACAGCGAGGGATATTTATAGGTCTGCAGATGACTTAATACTTTCTGCACCAGAAATTCATCCATCCTTCCAACTGACTCGAGAAGCATTTATAACAAATAAAACATATTTGTGTCTAAGCTGGGAGTGGAGTCCAGGCTTCATCTAGCAAATCTGAGAGACATTGGCCCAAACAGCTTAACTGATGTCAAATGTAAACCACGTTTCAAAAGCATGTTGTCAGGTCTGCACAGGCTATCCATTCTGATAATCTCATTCCATTTTTTATTTTATTGTTGAAAGGAGAGGTAGATTAATGAGAATCCAACTCCTTCCGGAAAGAAAGCTTTCCATATAAGGCATGCCCAAAGAGCGACTTGGAAAGATGACTTAATCTGTCTTTGTTTTTCCAAGTAACATTTAGACCATTTGTACTGGAAAGATTCTTAACCCAGGTCAATGTGATATACTAGATTAAATCTAGAGAAGTACAAAACAGAAAAAAGAAAAAAAAGAGACAAGATGCTGAGGACATATGTTGGACCCAAGATCATGATAGCTAGGAGTTAACAGAGCTGTGAGTCTCCTTCAGCCTCTCTTGTTTGCTGGATATCAAATACAACTAAAGAAAAACAGGAAACTGCAAGCTCATTTGCAAAGGTACACCACAGGAAAGAAACATCTATCCAAAAAAGAACTTAAAGTATGTAGCACCTATGTGTACCCTTTCATTCACAAATGAAAACAAACACAAGACACAATTGTAATCAGAACCTTGGAATGCTATGGATCAAAACTAAAGGAGTCTTAGAAATCAGCTGGCCAAAGGGCTAAGATCAAAACCTCATGAGACAGCAGGTGCTGGCAATGATGTGGAGAAAGGGGAACACTTCTCCAATGCTGGTGGGATTGAAAGCTGGTAAAACCACTCTGGAAATCAGTTTGGAGTTCCTCAGAAAATTGGACATAGTATTACCTAAGGACACAGCTGTAACACTTCTGGGCATATACCCAGAAGATGATCCAACATGTAATAAGGACACATGTTCCACTATGTTCATAGCAGCCTTATAATAGCCAGAAGCTGGAAAGAACCCAGATGTCCCTCAACAGAGGAATGAATACAGAAAATGTGGTACATTTACACAATGGAGTACTACTTAGCTATTAAAAACAATGAATTCATGAAATTCTTTGGCAAGTGGATAGAACTAGAAAATATCATCCTGAGTGGGATAATCCAATCACAAAAGAACACACATGGTATGCACTCACTGATAAGTGGATATTAGCACAAAAGTTAGGAATATCCAAGATAAAATTCGCAGACCACATGAAGCTCGAGAAGAAGGAAGCACAAAGTATGGATATTCTGTCCTTCTTAAAAAGGGGAACGAAATACCCACTGGAGAGGATGCAGAGATAAAGTGTGAAGCAGAGACTGAAGGAAAGACCATCCAGAGACTGCCCCACCTGAGGATTCATCCCAGATACAATCACCAAACTCCAACACTATTGTGGACGCTAAGAAAAGCTGGCTGAAAGGAGCCTGATATATCTATCTCCTGAGAGGCCCTGTCAGAGCCTTACAAATACAGAGTCAGATGCTCACAGCCAAGCATTGCACTGAGTGTGGGGTCCCCAATGGAGGAGCTAGGGAAAAGTCCCAAGGAGATGAAGGGGTTTGCAGACCCATAAGAGGAACAATATGAACCAACCAGTACCCCCAGAGCTCCTAGGGACAAAACCACCAACCAAAGAGTACACATGGAGGGACCAATAGCTCCAGCCGCATACGTAGCCAAGGATAGCCTTGTTGGACATCAATGAGAGGAAAGGACCTTGGTCCTGGGAAGGTTAGTTACCCAAGTATAGGGGAATGCCAGGACAAGGAATGGAGAGTGGGTGCGTTAGTGAGCAGGGGGAAAGGGGATGGCATAGGGGAGTTTTGGAGGGGAAATGAGAAAAAGGGATAACATTTGAAATGTGAATAAAGAAAATATCTTAAAAAAAAAAAAAGAAAGAAAGAAATCACCTGGCCATCTTCCTGACTTCATTTACTGGTCAAGAAGCCAGAGCATAAAGGAGTGTGACTTACAGAGTTTTTCTTTAATTGCTCCAGTGTTGTAGGATTCCTGATACTACAGAAGCTTCAAAACAGAACGCCAGGGTTCAAGAATGATACCAGACATTGAAAGGAGTGCCTAGATTTCCTTCAGGTTCAATTCCAAAGATTGTATCTTTGTGAAAAAACAGGCAATTTTGTTTTGAAAAAGTTTATCTGTCAATAAATTTGAGAATAATTTTGATTGAATGCTCAACCAAACTGCAACAAAATATTGTTTTTGACTACTTGTTCTTGACAAGGCCATTGTAAATTGTATTCCTCACCTCAACAAGTTTACTATTCACGGCTATGTTTCAACTTTCAACTTTCAAATCCAAGTGTAGTTCTCAGCACCACTAGGAATCCAACCCTTGAGAACTCTGCTTTACTGATAAGACCAGATCCTTCTCACCTTCCTCCTCCAGGCCAGTCTAATGCCTGGCTCCTATCACAGATCAAGGCACACAACTAAGGTCATAGGAGTTCATAAGAGAAACTATCACTTTGGTCTAGACACCAGTTGTGAGCTAACTTAGTTGTTTACTGTAAATAATTGTGCCTGTGCCCCATGGATGAAAAGCTGCACCGATGGATTATGTGATATTATATCATTAGCAATATTCACTGATGTCTGTCTTTAGAGATCAGTCATCTCTATTCCCACAGAAAGTGCGTCATTTATTTTCTATTAAAGTCCACTTCTTTATTTTCATTGGATAGTTTTAAAACATATGAATTCATAAGGTAGAGAGAATGCAGTCTTCAGTCTTTCTGCTCTTGGACCTCTCTTGGGTTGCATTAAAGTATACAACAAGAAGCAGTCTTACTGAGTACACTGCATCATCCAACAAGGATGATGTAAGGTGAAGGCAATGCTTCTGATACTATGTTGAGAGAAAGGACCTTGTGCTCTGTGACTCCTTACATTGCAGCTGCTAAATTGAGTCTGTACATCTCCTGCTCTCCCTAATGTTGGGAAAGGAAGGCACTCAGGGTTGCACAAGGGAACACAGCAACAAAGGGAAAGCAACTCAGCAAGGCCATTTCCTTTTACAGAAACAGTTTTTGCCAGGACCCAAACAAAAACACACTCCCCTCAATAGCCTTTGACACCAGTTCCTGATGTAGGTGGTGGCTATTTCTCATCCCATTGAGGGGAGCTTACTTCACACTCTATCACTATTGGCTAATTTTAGAAAAAGGATGGGATAACTCTTTTTGATAGAGAAAAGTAAAACACACACAAAAAGATTTCTCACACTGTCAAGCCGATATAATTTGCCTTCCAGCAAATTCCAAACCACCATGATACAGACACAAAGCAGAAAGAAATGATTAAGCCTGAGCTGCCATTTCCTTCTGAGCTCACGTCACCCTGGAAAGGGAGCGACATAGCACTGTGAGAGAGCAGCCACAGTTGTAGGAGCTGTCTAGACCTGCTGTGACAAAGAAGGACTCTTCTGCTTTAATGGCAAGTGTGTTTGCTCATGTCACATTGTCTTTTGATTACAGGAGTGAATTGTCAAAGGTGTGTGTGTGTGTGTGTGTGTGTGTGTGTGTGTGTGTGTGTGTGTTTCTTTGCCTATGAATTTACATATCATCTCCCTTTTTGGTTTTCATTTATATTCCATTGTACAGTCACATGCAGAGCCAAGCTTTCTTTTAAACGTTCTATATTTTCTACAGAATGCCACACAATGGCTAAATAAATAAACATATGTTGGGTGCTTTTTAAAACTATTTTCTTTAATTAAAATGCCCCAAGTCAATCACAGGCATGCAATGTGCATGATCTGAGTGTGTGGTTTACACGTTCTGGAAAAATACCCTTTAGTTGTTATGTATGTCCCATGCTTCTTTCGCATACAGAAAAAAAAAATTCCTGTCATTAGAATAACGATTTCTAGTTTGTCAGGACACTAAAGCTAATTAGAGGTCAGTGTTGACTGATCATTTGCCAGCATTTCATTCATAAGTCAAAACTGAACTTGGTGTATGCGAGCTCTCCAAACATCCTTAGTCCTTCTATGCACATTTGACATACATTTAAAATAACTAATTACTTTTTTCAAATTCTTGAAGAGACATTTGTTCTCCAGATGAAAAATGTTGCACCCAGAGAGATCTGTTGCAGTTGAGTGATGCCCCCTTATTTCTCCTAATAGAAACCACGAGCAATTTTTTTTGTTCTATAAGCCTCATGAGCTTGGTTGGGGTTGGTCATTTAGGGGATATGGGGACCTTCTGCAGAGGTAAGAAAAGTCTGCCTTCCGGTGTTTTCACCCTGAAAGACAATGGCAAGTACTTGTTATCCAGTCCTTAAGGATTTTAGTGTCTCCCCAGCAATTTTTCGAATGTTCACCACTCTCCATGAAATGAGTAGAAAAATCATTTTACACAAAACAAGCAATACTGTTAAAAAATATAGGACAGTGATGACCTGGCAGCAGTATAGAATGAGCTATGCCACCCTGGAAAGCTACAAGCTTGTCATTTAGTCATTATTGATGCTATTATATGATGAGGTATTTAAGCGCAAGCATTATTAAATAATCAAGATTCTGGCTATTTATTAGAGTTCAGAAAATTAAAGAATTTGTGCAAATGATAAGCATCTATTTTTATAGTCATCAGACTGAGTCATTTCATTCTAAGGCATGTTTGTTAATAGTCTTCATTGTTCAGGCTAGAATTGTATTCCAACATAACTCTATTATATTAGTTGTTCAACTTGATTAACTATGTAACCATTAAGAGATCCGTCTACAGTACACATTTATATACCTAACTTATGCTCCCAGATTCATTATTGAGCTAGGCATGGTGGTTCACACCCTTAACCCCAACACTGGAAGGCAATAGGAAGCTGGTCTCTGTGATAGCTAGTTTACCTTGGTCTCCATAGACCAGCTAAGGCTGTGCAGTGAAGCTTCATCTAAAAACAAACCACGAAAGTTAAAATTAAAAATAAGAAAGAAAATACCTAATTACCTAGTAAAGGAAACAGATGTCAAGCAAGACCAAGAAAACCACACATTGTAACATGTATGTAAATCCCATTTTGTGCATGAAAATAGCCCAGAGGATGGAATGGTATTGCTTTGTTAGACTTCTGAAGGGATAAAAGAAGAAAACTTAACAGGACTCTTAATTCAAGAATAGAAAGTATGCCATAGGTCACAAAGGGAGGTTCTTTATAATCCTGGAGGAGTGAACTGGCAAGCTAGAAATGAGGATGGGTTGGCATGGACAGACAAGAATGGTGACATACATCATATCTCCTGATTAGCAGAACACAGCCAGGAAGAAGGGCGGTGTGGAGATGGTCATAGTGTCCCAGCTAGAACCTGAGAACTCCTATGTAACAAGAAGAGAGTTGGCTTTTCTTGTGGGGACAGCAACGAACTATGAAAGCTTGAAGTTTTAAGAAAAATTACTCCACTGGCTATTTGAAAACCAGATTCTAAATTTCAAAGGATGAAGAATGGGACCAGAAATATTATTTGGGAGGCTGTAATAGAGTTCAGATGAAAGATAATGCAAACATTTTTATGGCAGGAGAGACAAAAAGGAGAGAGTTGGTACAAGAACTGTTTTATGGGAGCCTTAATAGATGAATGTGGACAATCAGAGGCAAAATTGTCTTTTGATACCATATAAGGAACTTCAGCTCTGCTCTTGAAGAGTGCCACATGCCAGCACAGGTGATACTGTGTCTGATTATTCATCATCAGAAAGGATTTTTGTTGTTCAACTAACTTTTAAATTCGAATTTTTAAATCCTACATGATTGCAGAGGTAGACAAGCTGTCTGTAGGCTGCCTTTGTAAGAGCCACGTGAAGAAAATTAGTAACTCGATGGGTGAGAACACCCAAGAAATTAGAGTCAACAAAGGCCAGAACTGACCCTGGCCAACACAATCTGTTGGAAAGACTAAATACAGTGAGTCATTCAGTTGTTACTATATATAATACTGCCAACAAATATCACAGATGTGTAGGAAAGTCATGTATACATGGACACACAGCACATCAGAACAAGCTAAGATGGACCTTTGCAGATATGGTTGGCTAGCTTAACTACAGATGCTATGTCCAAAGAAACTAAAACAATACGTGTACTAGTGAATACAATTATTTCAAGAGCAAACATTTGGGGCGAGAGAGATGCTTTAGTGATTAAGAACACTTGCTATTCTTCCAGAGGACCCAAATTTGGTTCCTAGGACCCACGTGACTGCTCATAAGCAACTGAAACTCTAGTTCCAGCAGATCTTATGTCCTCTTCTGACTTTCTCTGGCACTGTGCATGCATATGGCATACACATACACACACACACATACACACACACACACACACACACACACACACACACACACACACACACACAAATAGGCAAACACCCATACACCTGAAATGAAAATACTTTTTAAAAAAAAAGGAAAGGAAGAATTTGTTTGGGGTATATTCTGAGATACCTAAGCCTTTTGGAACGAACATTGTCTTTGTATCTTTCTTTACTTTCTGCCCTTGCTGCTACAATTTTGTTCCAGAAATATTAGCCTCTTACAATACAATTATTCCCTTAAAGTAAGAACCAGTATACTAACTAAGACCCAGGATTTATGATATATTTTGCATAATTTAGTTCTCTTAATCCTCAAAAGCAGCACAGCTATGTGCTGCTATTACTGTCAAGATAAAGCAACAGAATTACACCGAGTTGAGTGACTACCTCAAGGATACACCACAGACTGGGTGCATTCACAGTCGGGCTGTGTCCCCAAATGATATTTGTAGGACTTGTTGGTGTGGTCTTCGTTTGTATTTACAAATGAGACAGGTTTTCCTCTACAGAAAACCACAACTCATTAATTCTTCAACTGCATGATCTAGGAAAGCACACAGTGGCCAGATCTAACTTGCCCAGCTTGGTGAGTTTTACTTAAATCCAGCTAAGCTGCTTGAGTTCTCAAGGCTAAAGTCAGATTTTTTTCATTTTAGCTAGCACCTGCTCTCTATGATAAAGTACATTGTAATTAACTACCTTTCCTCAAAAGATCATAAAACTGAGTGCAATTTAAAAAGGGAAACAGACAACAGATCTTACACAAAAAATTTGAACACTTGGGAAGCTGAATAGATGGATAAATATTAGCTATGGTCATTCTAGTAATAAAAGCCACAGTAATTCTAGAGGCAATGCCAGCCTTTCTTATTTTGCAACATTGTTCCGAATAACAGCTATGGTGGACACGCCATACTGTTTGCTCACTTATAGACATCAAATTTTGTGATTGATTTGGAATATTGGTAGAACAGCTATTCTTGATCCATGGCTTCACAATGGTGAAAGACTACCACTCTAAAAGCCAATAGAGAAATCCCCAGAGGAACAAGTGAGTCTTAGAACTCATAAAGGCTCCTATATTAAGTAAAGTGTGAGTCATGGGACAGTTGCTGGGCCTCATGTCTGCCAGGATTTCTTGCTAGGAAATGACAGTGCTAATGTCTGTTTTATGCTCCTAGAGAACTGGAGGGGCTTTAGAAAGGAATAAAAACCAAATTATCTATTTTATTCAAGTACTGTTGATGAAACAACTGCAATATAAATAAAATCTTGTATTTGTACTAATTTATAATATATATACAATACATATTATATAAATTTATATTTATATTACTATTATATATAATTATATATGTAATTATATATAAATTATATGCTTATAATTTATATATAAATATATAATGTAAATATAATACATGTTATATTATATATTAAGTATATCACATATTATGCATTATATTTTTATTATATACTATTATATATGTATATATTACATATTATACATTATACATCATATATCATATAACACATGGTATATAGTATATACTATATTGTATATTACATATATTATAATATATATTATTTATATAACATAGACTATAAATATAAGTCTACAAATGCAAGCTTGTAAATGGTCATAGAAGAAGTATTGAATGCTAGCAAAATGTTAGGGCAAACTCCTTAACAAGGCAAGAACTCATCACCTTCCCAAACTGGATGGTGGAGCTGTCAGAGTTTGATACTAAACATAGAGATCCATGTCAGTGCAGCTTTCGACCTTGACCAGAGGAACTTCTTCGTGCAGTGGACAGAAGTTACTGCTCTGTCATGCTGTTAAAATGCTAAGAACATGTGTGTGTTGAGTGCTAAACCTCAAATAGCAGATCTATATAACCCATTCGCACCAACATCAAGGTTCAAAGAAAACAAGAGTGAGGCAAAAGACTGTCAGAGCCTCACAGTGGGTAGGAGTGCTGTAGAATACTGTCTTCTCAATGTGGCACCACATGTACTCATGAACTCACAGCATTTATGGCCATCTGCAGAAGATCTCCCTAAGATTGAGCCAAATGAGAACAACATTCCTACAGGCAACACCAAAGTCGAATCCAATGAGTTGTAAAAGATGTGTATATGTGAGTGAGTTGGGGGGAGGGAGAGAAAGATTGAAAGGAGAGACTGTTGGCCTCTTGGGGAGAGTTATAGATATGATAAAGATGCAATATGTATATGGATGAATTGTCAAAGAATATGTAAAAGATGTTCTTAAAAAGCAACAAATATAATAATGGGCTGTTCAATAACCCCAAAAGCTAGCTACATGTGTCAAAGAAGATCAAATTTAAGGAGAGAAAATATATGGTCAAAGTAAATGTGTCCTGCAAAATGCTTCTTCTGGGAACTTTTGGAAGTCTGGGAGTGAGCTAACTATCAGTGTTTAACAAGTGGATCTCTGACTCTGTGCCTTCTCCTGAGGCTCATCACCCTCTGTTGATTTTCCTTGTCCAACTTCGATGTTGTTTTTGCTTTTTATTATTATATTTTATTATGTTATGTTGTTATCTTTAGAAGCCTGTTTTTTTTCTAATGAGAGATAGAAATGGGGTGAATCCAGAGGAGATGGGAGGTGAGGAGTAACTGAGTGGAGTAAAGGGAGGGATGATCAGGAAATATTGTATTAGAAAATAATCTATTTTCAATAAAAGTGGGGGAAACGGTCAGTGCCCACCCTGTGTGAGAACCTATGAGACCAGATGCAGGAAGTGAGGCTGTTTGTCCTCAGGGTTTACTTTGATAGCTTTGCCACACCGGGCCTTTTTCTAGTATTCCTCATTTGCTACATCTGGAAGCACAATGGAGGCAATGGATATCCAGATGTGGACATGCATGATGTCCTTGGAATACATTGTGGGTTTATTGCTTTGCACAACTACCAATTGAAGCAGTACACTTTGCTCACAGATTAATGAGCTTCTAGACATTGGCATGCTATAAGTCAATAATCAGAAAGATGATGCCTTCAGAATACCTCTTCTTCATATCACGTCTTCCAGCAGCAAAGTCAATTCTGCAAGAGTCAGAGAAGTATAAACTGTAAAACCTGCTGTTGAACCAAATAAATAAGACAAAATACCATAACAAACAGGAAAAAAACCAAAATAAAACCACAAACAAGCGAAAAAGGATTGAAAATTGTCTTCCAAAGCCATGCTATATCTTCAGTGCTCTATTTTTCCATGTCAACAGCAACTCTTCTAGGTCTTGTTATCTGTGGCAGTCCCCTTCCTGGATGTCTTGCCTATATTAACAAAATCCGAATGTGCAGTTTTAAACAGAAGTGGTGAATAGGAGATGTCAGTTCTTGCATGATGGGTGATCATCAATCATCCACTGTCAGCTATTTCTGTGAGTAAGGCTTTGTTTAAAGCACAGAGGAAGAATGCTGCCAGATCACAGGAACAAGCTCTGAGCCATGTGCAGGTGCTACTACTCACAACTGCCAATTAAACCCAGGACATTCCCAGACTGGCCGTCAATCACCACATAAGCTGTTGGCATAGCAATTCTATCCCCTCCCCATTAATGAATTTATTTATTCACTTTACATCCCAATCACTGACCACGCCCTTCAAGTTCCCCATTCACACATTCCCTCCCCTATGCCTCCTCTCCTTGTCCTCTGAATAGGTAGAGACTGCTGCTGGGTCTCCCCACACCATTGCAGGATAAGTCTCTGCAGAACTAAGTGCATCCTTTCCCACTGAGGCCCTAGAAAGCAGCCCAGTTAGGAGAACAGATTCCATAGACAGGCAACAGTTTTAGAGACAATCTTGCTCCAGTTGCTTGGGGACCTGCATGAAGACCAACCTGCACTTCTGCTATATATATGCAGGGAGCCTAGATCCAGCCCATAAATGCTCTTTGGTTGGTGGTTCAGTCTCTGGCAGCTCCAAGGGTCCAGGTTAGTTGATTCTGTTGGTCTTCCTATGGAGTTCTTATCCCCTTTGGGGCCCTCAATTCTTCCCACAACTCTTCCATAAGACTTCCCAAGCTCCTTCTAATGTTTGGCTGTGGTTCTCTGCTTCTCTTTCCAATGGCTGCTAGGTGGAGCCTCTCAGAGGACTGTTATGCTAGTTTCCAGTCTGCAAACATAACGGAGTACCATTAATAGTATCAGGAATTGGTACTTGCCATTGACTATGTCTCAATTTGAGGCAGTCATTGGTTGGCCATTCCTGCATCTCTGTTCTGTCTTTGTCCCTACACATCTTGTAGACAGAATACATTTTGGGTGGAAGGTTTTATGGGTGAGTTGGTGTCCTTTTCCCTCCACTGGAGGTCCTGTCTGACTACAGGAGGTGGAGAGAATTAAGGTGCCATATCTCCACTGCTATGAGTCTCAGCTAAAGTTACCCCCATAGACTCCTGGGAGGCTCCACCATCCCAGTCTCTGGAACATCCTAGAGATGCCCCCATATCCCAACCCCTACTCTACACACTATTCCACAGCTGCAGATTTCCATTCATTCTACTGGTCCTCTCTCCTGTCTCTCCCTACACCTGATCCTGAACCAACCCCATTTTCCTCCCTTTCCCCTTTCCCCTTTCCCCTTTCCCCTTTCCCATGCTGCTCTCTCCCTCCATCTGGCTCCTATAACTATTTTATTTCCCCTTCTAAGTGAGATTCAAGCATCCTACCTTGGGTCTTCCTTCTTGTTTAGCTTCATTGGGTCTGTAGAATATAGCATGGATATCCTATACTTCATGGCTAATATCCATAAGTACATACCATGCATGTTCTTTGGGTCTGGGTTACCTTGCTCAGGATGATATTTTCCAGTTCTATTTATTTGCCTGCAAAATTCATGATGTCCTTATTTTAATAGTTAAATAGTATGCCATTGTATAAATGAACCACATTTTCTGTATCCATTCTTTGCTTGAGGGACATCTGGGTTGTTTCCAGTTTCTGGCTATTATGAATAAAGCTGCTGACATAGCAGTTCTTTACTTAAAAAAACCTGAGGGGACTGATATAGACTCCAGTCTTCTCCTGAATCCAACATTAAGCTTTTAAATGCTTAACTTCAAAACAAACAAAAGCCAAATACGGAAAATTCTAGTTAGCTGAATTATTAAGATGCAATCGCCAAATTCTTCTTGAAACTGTAAAGGTTTGAAGTGTATTGAATGTGGGACAGCTTCCTGGGTGACTGAGTCTGTATAAGAAAGTCTCCTATCTATTCGATAAAGGAGTTTTACTTTCAAAAACCATTTTCTACCTTTCTTTGTAATACTTTCTTTTCTTTTTAGTTCTCCAATGCCACTCTCCTTCACATGCTATTCAATTAAGAGCAGATATTGTGGTTATGAGCATGCACATGCCTGTGTGGAGACCAGGGGTTAACTGCTCATGGCATTCCTTGGTTGCATACTCTTGGTGTTTTAAGGCAGTTTCTTCTTTTTTTATATAAGATTTATTTTTATTTTATGTGTACAGGTGTTTTGCTTCATGTATGTCTGGTACCTGAAGAAGAAGAAGTTAGATCCCCTGAAGCTGGAGTTCTACGTGTTCGTAGCCTCAGTATTTTTGCTGAGAAATAAATGCCCATCCCCTAGAAAAGCAAACAAATGTTCTTCTTAAAATCTATTTATTTGTTTGTTTGTTAGTTTATAATTCATTTAGAAACCTTACCCAGTTTCCCCCTCCTGAAAAACCCCTATCCCATCTCCCCTCACCCTTCTTCTATGAGGGTGTTCCTCCACCCATCCACCCTCTCCCGCCTCCCTGCTCTCAATTCCCCTACACTGGAGCATCTATAGAACCTTCCTAGGACCAAGGACCTCTCCTCCCATTGATGCCTGACAAGGCAGTCCTCTGCTACATATGCAGCTGGAGCCATGTGTACTTTGTGAAAGTTTCTTATTGGTCTGGAGTTTTGCTGGTTAAGTTATATTTGCTGGCTTATAGGGAGCCAGGAACAGGTCCATCTTCAACTCCACAATGCCACCTATAAACCTCTGATACCATGTGTGGTATCTCCAGTAGTTGGAGGGTCAATCTCAGGTCTTCATGCGTTACATCAAACACTTTACAAGTTGAGCTCTCCCAGCCAATGACAACCTTGACAGGAAGAGATGCTGGTAATGATCACAGCAATTTTAATTTGCTAATATTCTTTTAATTTAATGTGTAAATATTCTTTCTGATCAGTCTTTAGAAAATAGAGATGTTCTATTTTGCTTGCTAAAAATCGGAGCATAAAGGTTAGTGATATCTGTAATTCTCTCTCTCTCTCTCTCTCTCTCTCTCTCTCTCTCTCTCTCTCTCTCTCATAGAGCATTTAGTGTTTCTTGTTAGGAGCCACACCCTTCTTGCCCTAGCCACCTGGTTGACCTGGTTGAGCTAGTAGTTACTTCCACATTCTTTGAAATCCTTGATTCCTACTGCTTTTAGGAGTAGGTTTTGAAAAATATACACCTACAGTATCCGCTTCAGAGAGCAAAAGTGGAAAATTGGAATCTCTTTCAAATCAACTTAACCAACCACACTAGCCAGTAATCATTTGGCTTTCTTGTTACACACAATGATAATATTATATCAGTTTCCTTGCTACTGAGAGAAGGGGAAAGTTGCCATCCACTAAGAGAGGCTTAGCAGATTTCCTATTTAAAAGGGAAAAAAATGTCTGTCCTGCTAGCTGCATAATGATCAACTACTAAGAGAGCTATCTTCAATACAAATATGCTTTTCATTTGTAAATTAATTTTTCATAAAAGCTGGCTTACAAACATATGCAAAGATCTGACTGAGAGGGAAATGTTTAATATTCCATCAAGAACACATGTGCTTTGCAGGGAAGACAGGACAAAGCAAAGGCTTCCAGAGGCCTTTGGCTGCATGAATGTTTGTCATTTGACAGTATTGAGAAGGCTGTATTGGGACTTTGGCTTTGGGCTATTCATTTGGGACAACATCTGTCCTCACACTTTTAGATGAAAGAGTAAAAGATAATGCCTGGCATGGTCCAGTACCTCTCTGTCTCTGGTACTAATGGGCCACTTTTTCCCAGTGATTTCAGTACTTTTATGGGTTTTACCATTGATGTGGGCAATCAGAAAGTCATGAAGACTGCTGCCATCGTTCAGGTAGTCTTGGACAGTGTTGAGAACGCACATTGTAGCCAACCTGGGTTTAATCATGTTTGACTTTTGTAGCTGTGACACTCACCTTCGGTCACTCATTCAGCTGTATGTATGTATCTTTGTCTCTGTTCAAAGGTGAGTAGCCTTGTGTGAGTAAATGAGGGTATGTGTCTTATGAGACTTTGCTGAAGAAAAGCTCATGGTAGCCTGCAGGAAACATGTGATCGCACAGATACCAGTGTTGTCTGCTAGTGGCTCTGGTTTGCCAAATTCTAATGCTTCTTTCTCTTAAGGCTGAGGAAGAGGAGTGGGTGTGGAACACAGTGAATACTGGTGGCCCGGTCAAGGCCTCATCACCATCCCCGCTTCTAGTGGTTGTTTTAATTAAGGCTAACGTATATTTTTGGGCACTCATAACATTTATGAGGTTAATGCACAAGGTCTGCCTTTTATTTTCTGCCCACTATGATTATTTCAGCTCCACACATGCAAAGCAGAGTATTACGTGAGAAATCAATCATATCAGAGAGAAGTAGTTACTGAAAAACTGCCAAATACCATAAACAGTGGTCAAAATGGAGTCCAACCATGTGCACAGAGAGTAATTGAAACAATGGATTCACTTGGGGCAAACAGACAACTTTTCATTATGAATTATAAAGCTTTTCAAACATAAAACAATATCCGAGAGGAGTGCATTACCTAAAAGGTTTCGATAAGCAATGGAAGGAGCTTTAAAGTATGCAGCAGGGATCAATCATGCAGCTGCATGGTGCCACTAACTCCTTGATAAACAATGTCCCATAACCTCTGAGCATTTCCATTATTTTCGTCAGCACCCAGACATCAGAAGTGACAAAAATGTCAAATGATGTTTTATTTACTAGTATAAAACAAGTTCTTGTGAAAGTAGATATTCTGTGACCACGGAGGCTCATAAAGTGCATTTCCCAGCATCAACAATGATTTACATTGTCCAGTGAGGATAGAAAGCCTGCTCCTGGTGATGAACTTTAATTGGAATTTTAGTCACGACAGACACAGATTTCTTTCTTTTGGGAGAGGGTGTGTTCTACGTCTCTGTCTGAAGGACAGTTTAGTATGCCTGAAAAGAAAAATGTTTAGTAGAAGCAGAACTTAATCTTTGTGTCATCTGCCAGAACATGTACTCCGACACTTTTTCTTGCAGGAATCACAAGAAAAAGTAGTCAATGCTGTACAGAGATATCAATTGATTACGTCAGTTGTCAAACACAATTTTCCAGAATAGAATGAAATATGTGGAAAGGTCTCTCAAAAGGCCACTTAAAATAAGTCTGGGGCTCGGTTGGTAAATATGCTTGCCTAGGATTCAGGAAGATCTATGCTCAGTCACAGCCTCGAGCCAATGGGAATCGTTAGCATGCTCCATAATCATGGCACTTCAGAAGTAGAGTCAGGGTGGTCAGAAGTTCTATGTCATCTTTGAAGTAATTTGAGACCTCACCCCACACACTCCTGACATACATGAGACCTTGTCTCAAAATCAAATACACAAAATAAATTAAGCCTAAATGACTAATGTCTCTGTATTTAGGATGGCGGCTTGCTTCATGTGCAATTGCTTCCCCTGCGTCTTTGCATCTGTGGCATCTGTGCCTGTAACACCTGGCAAGGCGACTACAAACTGGCGCTGCTCCCTCAGCTGCCATCAGCCTCTGAAGCTCGCCCAGCAGAGAGCTCAGTGCACAGCTCTAGTCTTTTCCTACACATAAGAGGTCGGTTAGCTCAGGTTTCCCTTTGTTTTTATTAAACAGGTTTGATTTCAATGGTGGATCTCCTTTACATCCAGCTCCTGTGCATGTTTTTGTGTATATGCTTGTGTTAGAGGAGCACAGTCTATTCTCCATTCAGAGATACGTTTCTATGCAACCCAGTTATCCATATATATATATATATATATATACACATATATATATCACACAAGAACCCCAAATACATGAAAATTTCTTTTCTTAAAAAAAAAATACAAAAAAAAATTTTTAGAGAGCTTAGATGAGTTTTCTAACATGGTTTCAACCAGCATGGTGGCAAACCTCAGTTTATTCTACACTAGTTTAATTGGCTGGACAGGACTAAAAGGTCATGTTTTTCCTGTTGGCCCTTACTGTTCATCTCTTTAGGATGCCCAGTAGAGAGGATAAAGCACAGTAAAGCAGGATTCGGTCAATGCCTCACTGCTTCGTCCTATCTGCCTGACTCAGCATAGTCTGGCCGTAGAAAGATCTGAATTTGGGCAGCCTAAGAAAAATAGCATCTTTTCAAATATCATCTAAAAAGTAAGTCTTGAAGAAGAAAACTATGTCCATCTCCCCTATACATTTGCAGAAAGCTTGGGGGTTCCAGGAAATCTATGCTGTTTCAGAAACTCATTGCTGAGACCTGATAGGGTGTATATTTTTAAAGCCAAGTTTTCAGTTTGCAGGGACAAATGCAGACGTGATTTCAGGCTTTTATCATCATAAATTTAGCCCCAAATATTCCAGATTGTTTGAGAAAAGGGGTAGCCTGAAGTGTAGAATTGATGAATGCAAGGGAGAAATGGTTTCTTTATTTGTGAGCATTTAACAATTTCTTCAGCTAGTTTTCATAGGAGGTTAAGATTCTTGCAAACTCAGTACAGGCAGGGAAATAAAAAATAAATTAAGAATGAATTTATCTGAATATATTATTTAAATACCTAAAGCATTGCTGTGCTTTAATGATTAAATTATGATCAGTAAGAGCCTTTCATCTGATGAAGGGATTGCTGATCAGCAGCAGTGAAACTAGCTGAGATGGAATGTATGTATCTAGGGATTTGCACCCAATATTTATGGTTTTAACTTGTAACGATGTCTGCATACGTATCTGCAGCCTTGTCCTACATGTATGTCTATGCTCACATGCATGCACATGCCTGTAAGAAACACCATCTTTTAACATCTCCTCATCCACCCCCAATGGCTCTAATGCCTTCAGTCTGTTGCTTGAGAAAGAATGTTCCTGCAACTAATTAATCCTTAAAGAGATCAGTGGATATATCTCACTGTTAACAATACATTTTTTAATTGTTCATTTTACTCAAGCACCATTTGAACACTAGTCAATTTGCAAAGAACCAAAAAGGTCTGGAGTCTATCTCTTTTTTTTTTTTTTAAAGAAAAGGCTAAAGAGTAGGCAAAATTCCATAAAGGTTGTTAGTCCTCTAATTTTATATATCAAACAAGAATTAATGTGTCCTGCTATTTGAGCAGAAGTCTTCTTGCCAAGATACCTGTGTTGTCATGCCCTCTTCCCAGGGAAACCTAGTCACAAACTTTGAAGCCAAGTCCGCTGGCAGCTAATGATGAGATTTGAAGCTATGTTCACAGATCATTTGCTTTGATGGCATTTAGAAGCTTTCCTCGCCTCGGTCTGGTTCCATTCTGAGTACACATGCAGCCCTTAAGAAATAACGAATACAGTAAGATTTTTCAGGGGACAGTTGAGTAGTGTCACACCTTTAATGCTCTTCATAGATGGATTACACACACTTGAAAAACAAACCACGTACGAAGGGTGTTGGGGAGATAGGACCATATTCACAGGTGTGCTGGTGTGATATGTTACTTTCCATCACAGTTTTTCACCTAAAGCTCATAATATGTAAGTAAACTTTCTATAAAGCTAAAGTACCACAGCCATCAGTCATAATCTGATGACTGATTACAGTTGCTAGCTATAAAGATATAAATCCTGAATATTTACGACAATTGCACCTCAAAATTATTACATCCTTTTTCTTCAAAATCCATCAAGGGGAAACAGATGGCTAACACACATAAACTTCAGTAGAGAAAGATACGTGCTTTGTATAAGACTTCGGCCTTTCTTAAAAATCAATGTTAAAACCCTTAGGTCTGACTTTTTCGGCTCCGCGTCTTTGTATATTTCGCCTCAACACTACCTAATTTAATAAGATGCAAGTTAAGGAAGTACTTTGGCTACTTATCAAGGGTTTCAGATGACACATTATGACTATATATAAAAGTCAATATTTGCTAATCACTTTAGGGCAGGAACTATTCCAGGCCAACAATTCTTAACTTGCAGATGTATTCACAATTAATTAAACTCCTCTCTCCTGGTCCCCTTTTTCACCTCTATGGAATGAGTAAATCAATGACAATCTAAGCAAGCCCAAAGAACCAGAGCTTCAAATCTGAAGCCACTACCATCTCTTAAGCCCATTTGCATACATACTCAAGAGTCAAGATTTGTGGTTTCTCTCCAGGTTAAGGAAGATTTTTGTTTTAAAAGCAAAGTTCACCGGGTCATATGCTAGAGAAAAATGACCATTCCAAGTTGATAACATTGACTTCGGGGGTTTTGTTGTTGTTGTTGTTTATTCATTTGTTCATCTTCAGTTTTTGTTTTGTTTTTTAATCAAGAGAATGCTGAGATAACATATGGTTTGGATTCTGTCTTCCTTTATGACATGCTTTGGCAAATTTGTAACCATCAAAGTTGAAATATCTCCTGCTTTTGTAAGAACAAGTGATTTGATTTGTGCAATTTTATGTGTGTATTCAGCCCCCTGGATGTGTTCTGCTCTTGTGAAATTATTCCAGTAAAGTCCTTACTCCTCTTCTATGCTTTGGAATGAGAGACCAATGTTGAAAAGTTAAAGTATCTTTGCTGTACAGCCATTAATTAACTGGGACCCATTTGTAACCTAATGCTACGTGTGGACTTGACTGACTGAGATTGGGTATGTCTCCAGACTTGACTGAGATTGGGTATCACATAAATTCGAAGTGTTATTAGCATGCATTGACTAGGAGAAACCTGGAGAGCACAGTCCTTCAGTGTGAAGGACAGCAGCTGTTGGTGCAGCTCTCCAGGGGAGAGACACCAGTGTATTAACCCAGCACAACACTCGGGATGTATTGACAGGTAGTTAGTGAAAACAATACCATGTGAACTGAATATCTTGAATGTGAATCAATATAGACCAGTGATTAGGTTACAAATACATTGATTTTATTTTGTATGTCTGCAAATAAAGCCTGCAAATTGGCATACTAAAATGATGCTCCAGATAGGGTTGGTCAGGTTATTCTCTGCCATCCTCCAATCAATCCAGAAAACAGAGGTGAAACACAAGACATATTCAGAAGGATGACCCCATTAATACTCAATTGCTATTGACTCTGGTGTGTTAAGGCCTTAGAGCAGTTATCCAGAAATTTCATGTCAGCTTTTGTATTTGCTGAAATCAAAATGAGACAATTTTTCCCATAGAATGACTTTATTAAACATTATTTTATGCAAGGATTTAACATCCTAATTGATTCTGATGGACTCTTAGAATGAGTTGTTAACTCTATTTCTTTATTGAGTAAGTCAGTGGCTATGATCCTATTTATAAACTTAAATGTCAATTTTTAGCAGTGAGAAACTATTAAAATAATATGTATCAGTATTCATAAAAATTTACATGCACACTGTAAAGACAAGAAATATTATACTTTGATAAACTATTCGAGAGAAAGGATGCACAGAATGGGTTGACCTTACCTTAGAACACAAAACTGGAGTAAATGACTCAAACTATCCATCACATATATTTTAAATCAACCTAACAGGTATGAGCAATGGTGTAGTTTAGAATTTCCTTTATGCTGCTGATCATCAATACAAACAGAGTATTCTGGAGAAGTGGAGACAGATATTGTGAAGTTCAGAGATATTTGAAGGACAACTTATAAAAGATTAGTAAATTGATCTTGTAATCTCAGTAAGAATGAGCAATGATGGTAGGTTTCTAGCTTGTTCACAGGCATTAGTAGATATCATTTTAATATTGAAATTACTAGGGGCATGAGACTGACATGCTGATGGTATTACTGTTATAAATCTCTTAGGATACACGAAGTTTGAGGTTTTTAGGTAGAGGTGAGCAAGGGTGTGGTTGAATATTTGAATATAAAGCCTAGAAAGAAAGTCTCAAGCAAGCTTGTCAAGTTGCATGTTGTGAGAGTGCAGATAGAATACATAGCCATTGCAATGTACAATCATTCCTAAGGTATGAGAGTTGAGAGAATGGAAAGACTGGAAAGGCACCCTGGAAAATTAACAATAAGTACCTTGTGAGACCCTACTGGAGAATGCTAGCTAGAATCAAATGATCTAAGATTTTAAAAAAAGCATTCCTCTCCCATCCATGAGCTGTGCCAAATAGGGTGTTTGTGATACCCTACTATATTTATGAAGTGCTGTCACTGATTTACTCATTCCGTGACAGAGAGACCAGAGGAGAGAAGTTTAATTAATCTTGAATGTATCTGTGTTTATGAACGATTGTTTCACTTTTATGATTTTTTAAATGAAACCTTTAACTTAAAAGTTAAACAACTATATTTTCAGGTTAAATAGTGGACCGGAAACTGAAGTAGAAATTTCTGATTTCCTTAGAGACTCATTTGTGTCATATGATGTTTTCCTCGAAACTGTCTTATAAGAGGATGTGTTTGCTAACACAGACACACAGATGTTTTGCTAAGATCAGACACATGATGTTTTCTGAACATAGCCTGGAAAAAAGGACATGTGATGTTCTTGTCGTATTTTATAAAAATATAAGAAGAGGAAGGAATATGCTTGGTGTGGGAAGGGGATGTCTCTGCAGGCCCATGTTGAGTCATCCCTTCCGCCTTTGGTACCAGCTCTACTACCATATAGTATAGAATAGAGTTTATTTAGGACATTTGGAGGGGAGTTGGAAGAAAGGCACAGAGAGAGAGAGAGAGAGAGAGAGAGAGAGAGAGAGAGAGAGAACAGAGGACTAGAAGCTGGGCATGAGCACATGGAGAAAGGGGGAGAGGGGAATTGGGAGAGAGGTGGAAGAGTGCAAGTGGAGAACAGAAGGGAGCAAGGGAGCAAGAGAGAGAGGAGGGGGCAAGCATCCCCTTTTATAGTGACCTGTTGCCAGGTAACTATGGGGTGGAGCCTAGACTAAATACCAACAGTTTTTCTAGAACAGATACTTGAGAGAACATATGATGTTTAGAAAGGATATAAATATAACAGACAATAAACAGTGCTGGATGGTATTGGTACACCTTGACATTTTTTTTTTGTTAATTACTGTTTTTCATGACTTCATAAAGGGGAACACACCAAGAAAACTTCTGGTGGTGTTCTGGTGGGTTCTTGCCACTTTTGAGGATTCAGACCAATTGGCAGAGCCTTGCAGTTTCTTCTGTATTAACCTGCCATTGCTGATTCATAAACGGTATCTGCTAGTGGAATGAGGTGCTGCTGATGATTTGTATGGACTGAACTGCTGATATCCTGACAACACAGATTAGATTTACTCCAAAGAACTATTTCTAAACAGGTCCACATCCTCCTTTGCTCTATTAACCTTTTCCTTTCCACTAACTCTAGTGGATGGTGGGCTAGATGGGAAGATAAGACATTAAGAACCTTTATTAAAAATAGATTTTTAAAAAATCTGGGCCTACAGGAAACCATTTTGAACCAAGAGTCTGATTATGGTTTGGGAAACAAAGAGAACAGAAATATTTTGATGGTGTACCATCAGCTACTTCTGTAGTCTCTGAACCAACTTGATCAACACCTCAAATAGACCTCTTCTACCACTTGACCTACAATTGGGGCTTGCAGTTGTGGCTGTGATTTAGCCCAGATAAACAGAAAACGTGTGCCAGGAGATCTATGAGAACTGTGCTATTAGAGATTTCATAGAAGGGTTTCCCACTGACTGCTGCCAGGACCGACATCAGAAGCCCAACTAGAAAAAACAAAGCTGTAAGAGCTTAAAACAGTCTTCAAATGGTACTTTGGGCACTGCACCGGCTCCATCCAATTGTAACCAAGAACATGACCATTGTGAGGTAAGGATTACCTCAATTATCCACAGCCAAAAGACTAGAGCCAAGAAAATCAGACCTCATAGAAGCTATGAGCCCACAACAGTAGAGCAGGATCAGTAAAAATAAATATGGAACACACCTTGAACAAGACCTGAGAGAAAAAGCAGTGGATTCACCAAGGACAGGAAAACATTTAGACTGGAGATTCCATTATCTCATACCTCCACCCAGCTCTCTGTTCTCACCTAGAGCTATTTTTGGTTTCTGTAGTACAGTGGCGCATTGTAGCAGGCCAACAATTATCCCCTACTGTTCATGCTCTCTCCTTCCTTTTTCCTTCCTCTTTTCCAATAACCCTTACTCTTACTGTTACACCCTCCAAACCCCAGAGGCTGACCTTGTTTATGGCATCTGAATACATATATTTACCTCCTACTTCCAGTCTATTGTTAAGCTTTAATGTCCACCCTGTTTTTGGCCTTTGCAATCATTCTGACTCTACATATGTCTCTCTCTTCTGCTTCCTATTAATAACTTAATGCTGATCATTTGTCTTGGGATAAACTGCCACCTCTTCCTTTGTTATCTACTCAGTATTAGTATACACAGTACTAACACAGTCCCTTTGCTCTCTACACCAATCAGAAGTTAACAAGTGATTGTTTTGTAGTTGTCTGCTGCTCTATTAGCACAGTGAATTAACTACTGGATAGTGATATCTGTCTATTCAACCACCATGATAGGATACTTTGACCTATGCTCCAAACACCTATCTGCCAAGCAAAAACATCACCACACCTGTACTACAACTTAGTCTACCCTTATCACTGTAAACAACTCCACTGGGAAAAAAATAAGGTCAATCTGAATTTAAAAAATAACAATGACAAAAAAAAATCACCAATGCTCTGATGCCAAATGAGCAGATCAAAGTGCAAAATCACGAAACATGATACTTATCTGCTACAAAAAGTATCAACTCCATACTAGTGACTCTTGATGAAAGTGACTTAGATGATGTTTCAGACATAAAATTCAAAGGAATGACTATAAATACACTAGTACAACTCAAATGTAACTGCATTTGTAAAAAAAAGAATGCAGAAAACTGAAATACGAAAGTTAGTCCATGATATAAAAATAGAATGTAATAAAGAGATGGGAATACTGAAAACACCCAAACCAAAATCACACTGAGATGAGAAAAAAGCAAGTCAAATAAAAATTTCAATGAAAAGCTTCACCAATAGAATGGATTTGTGTGAAAAATAAAATATCAGAGTATAAAGACAAAATATAGTAAATGATCATTCAGCTAAAGTCAATGATAATATTTTTTTAAAAAATCAATGAAGAAAATGTGCATGAATTCTGAGACTCTATGAAAAGGCAAAACCTGTGAGTTTTGGCATAAAATAAAGAGACATACTTTATGCAAAAAGCATAGGTACTCTTTTTAATAAAATCATAGAAAACATTTCCTAAGTCTAAAGAAAGAACACCCATCAATATATAAGAAGCATAAAGAATACCAAACATATGGGCCAGAAAAAGAAACTTCTTGCATCATATTATAGTTAAGACACAAAGTTTACATACAGAACAAAGTACAATGAAAGCTGCAAGTGAGAACGGCCCAGTCACATTCTATACCAGTCAATCAAAAAGCAAGCAAGCAAACAAACAAATAAATCCGCACAAAAAAAAAAACAACAACAAGAAAATCCAGCTAACTTTTCAATACAAACCATGGAAATGACTTGGATCAATCTTTTAAATTCTAAAAAATTCACAATAACCAACTCAATCTAATATCCCAAATGGTCTCAGTTAGGGTTTCCATTGCTGTGAAAAGATACCATGACTAAAGCAACTCTTATAAAGGACAACATTTAATTGGGGTTAGCTTACAGGTTCTGAGGTTCAGTCCATTATCACGAAGGAGGGAAGCACGACAGTGTCCAGGCAGCCATGGCACTGGAGAAGGCACTGGGAGTTCTATATTTTGCTCCAAATTGAGTCTATCTTCCCCCACTGTGCAGAGCTTGAGCTTAGGAGCCTCAAAGCCTACCCTGACAATGACACACTTCCTTTAACAAGTTGATACCTCCTCCAATAAGGCCATACCTCCTAATAGTGCCACTTCTATGGGTAAAGCATATTCAAACCACCACCACACTCACAAAAACTGCTATAACTAACAGTGAAAAGAAATATGATTAAAGTAGGCAAAAGAAATTCATGACTACCAAACTAGCCCTACCGAGAACAAAGGGAAAAATACTCCAGTCTATAAAGAAAGATAAGCATGCTGAGGAGTCTATAGGAAGGAGAAATAAATGCTATGTTAGTCATTAAACAAAAAAATACAATGACAATTCCAAACTCTACAAACTCAACAAAATGATAGAAAGTAATACATATATTTTAATAATAATTCAGACACTACTGAAAGATGAATGGCTTGTTGAAAATATCAAGGAAGAAATAAAACATTGTAGAATTAAATGAAAAGGAAAACCCAACATGCTCAAATCTATGAAATACAATAAAGGTATCATAAGAAGGAACATTATAACTGTAAGTGCCTACGGTTAAAAATCAATGATGTATCAAGTTAAAAATGTGATGATAAGCTATTAGACATTATAAAAATAAAATCAAACCAATCCTAAAAATAATAAAGAAAAATATAAAATCGGGGACAAAATTTATGAAAAAGAAACTAAAAACATATAACAAGCAAACAATACAAAGACTTAGTTTTTTTAAAGACAAATTTGACATATTCTTAGTGAAATTGTCAGAAAGAAAGGAGTCAAATCAGTAAAACTAAAAATGAAAAGGGAGACATTAAAACAGATATTGAGAAAATTCAGAGAATCATGAAGGCATATTTTTTTAATTTGCATTCCACTAAACTAGAAAACCTAAAATAAATTGGTGAATTTCTAGATGTGTATGATCTACCAAACTTAAACCACGATGAAGTGAATGTTTGAATGGACTCATAACAAACAAAAATACAGAAATAGTAATTAAAAATCTTACAACTAAAAAACGCCTAGCCCCAGATAGATTCAGCACAGAATGCTGCTATATCTTCAAATAGAGATAAATGTCAATATTCTACATTTTTTTCCCAAAATAGAAAGAAACACATCTAAAGTCTCTCTTTACTGGCACTATGAGGCCAAACCTATTCTATCTTGGAACTGGCCTCTATCTTTAAAAAAAAAAGCCTGAGAACTTAGCCCAAAAGCTTCACCCAAGTACCAGAAAGGACCCCATGGCTTGTCCTTGGCCAGGGTTACTCCCTAGATACTTCGTAGTAAGTTAATTGAAAATTATTCTGATTGTTTCAGATGTACTTTCAGACTGTTCATGATTTTATACAATCGTTGCTTCTGAGCATCCACCAGTTAGGTTACAATAGACATTTAGTTAGATGCTTGCCAAGCTGGATTCCCCCCACACACACCTACTTCCATTTCCTCTAAAATCTTGTCCCAATGAGAGTTTAGAGTTGCTTCACCAAGCCATCCTGTGGGCTGGCAGTGAATAAGCCCATACTCCAGTTTGCAATAAAGAGACCCTAATGTGATTGCATTGGAAACAGTTCCTTGGTGGTCTTCTGGGATTCATGAGTGCTTCATGACACAACAGTATTGTCCTAATACCAAAAGCAGATAACGACCCAACATTAAATGAGAATTCTAGGCCATACTCCCTGATGAGCATACATACAAAATTTCTCAATAAAAATACTTGCAAAAGGATTCCAAACTACAAAAAAAAAAAAAAACAATAATAATCCACCATAATCATTTCAGCTTGGTCCCAGAGAAGCAGAGACAGTTCAACACATATCAGTCAATAATTATGACCCACCACAAAAATAGACTCAAGAACAGAAAATACATGATTTTCTCATTATATGCAGAAACAACTTTTGATAAAATCTAATATTCATTCCTTCATGATGAAAATCCTAGAGATTCTAGGGATACAGGGGACATACCTCAGCATAATAAAAGCAATATACAACAATCCCAATATGAACCAAATGGAGACAAACACAAAGCGTTTCCACTAAGATCAGAAATAGGACAAAGATGTTTATCCACTCTTACTCCATTTTCGTTATTATTTAAATTTTATTACTTTAGCCACACTCATTCAATACAGTGCTTAAAGTCTTAGCTAAATCCATAAGACATGGGAAGGTAATAAAAGAGCTACAAATACAAACATGAAAGTAAAAGCTAAATATCCCTGTGTGCAGATGGCATGAACACATCGTGAAATTTCTAGAGTTGAAAAATGCTTTCAGCAAAGTTGCAAGTTACAAAATTAACAACCAAATCATTAGTCTTCTTGTAGAGCAAGGATAAACACACAGAGAAAGAAATTATGGAAACAATTTTACCTACCATAGCTCAAAGAAAACACCATGGAACACAAACACACCAGAGGAAGTGAAAAGCCTGTGCAATAAAAACTTGAAGTTGAAAACACCAGAATATGAAAGGACCTTTCATGCACATGTGTCTGTGGGATTACTACAGTGAAAATGACCATCCTACCAAAAGTGAGCTGCAGATTCAATACAACCCTATCAAAATTCTAATGCATTTCTTTGTGGAAACAGAAAAAAAAAGTATTAAAGTTATATAGAAGATGCGCTGGAAGGTCCCAGTCAGCCAAAACAATAAAAACTGCTGGGGGAATCACCATTCCTGGTTTCAAGTCACGTTACAGAGACTAGCAGTGAAAACAACAGAGAACCAATACAAAAACACACTCACCATCCAGTAAAATAAAATCAATGATTCAGGCAAAGACCATGTACCTACACCCACCTGATTTCTGGCAGAGGCCAAAGGCACACAAAAAGGAAAAAGAAAATCAGCATTTTTAACATATGATGTTGGGAAAACTTGCGTCTATATACAGAAAAACAGCATTCTTTCCTTCTCTGTCTGCACATAGATCAACCCCAAAAGATCAAAGATTTCAATGCTTGACCTGGAAATTCTAGAAGGAAAAGTAGGAATAATAGGCTCAAGTAAAGACTTTGTGAATAGATATTCACTTGCCTAGGAAATAGGATGAAAAATCTACAAATAAACCTTCAAAAAATTAAACGGCTTCTATATTGTAAAGGAAACTTTTAATCCATTAAAAAGGCAGCCTAGAGAATGGGAAAGATTTATTGCCAGAAGATTAGTGTCTACAAAGTACAAAGAATTCAAAAAAACCAAGCGCCAAGAAAATAATCCAATTAAAAGGTGTGCTATAGAACTGCGTAGAAGTCTCAGAAAAAGAAACAAAGATTATTAAGAAATACTACTAAAATGTTCACCATCAAAGAAATGCACATTAGAATTGTTTTAAAACCTTGTCTTACCCGAATCAGCATTGCTAAAATTAAAAAAAAAAAAATGGCATCAAATTCTGCCATAGCTGGAGGGAAGGTCAAAGGAATATCTACTAACTGTTGGTGGGGGTGCAAAATGATGTAGCTACAGTGGAAATCATTGTGGTGGTCCAGAATTAGATCTGCCATATAGCCCAGATATACCACTCCTGGAATATGACTTTCCTCCCACAGAAGCACATGCTTACCCATGTCCATCACTGCTCTGTTCCTAACAGCTAGGACATGGTGAGAACCCAGATGTCCATCAGCTGATGAATACATTTCAAAAATATGGTACCTACAGTGAAATTTTATTTAGCTATAAAGAGAAATAAAATTATAATTATTGTTTAAAATATAAGTCTAACATACCCTTCATTCAATTATATCAGAGTCTGGAAATCTAAGAATCCATTCTTTTTAAGACAAATGAAGGATGAAGTAAATCTATTTGGGGGAATATACTATTTCATATTATATAACTGCTGTCAGGGCTATGATAGCAAACATTTGAAAATGTATAGAATTTTGGGGTAGCATATCATATCAAGGAAACAAAGTATATATTTGACACAAACTACTTAGAATATGGTGAGGAGCACTTGGGTAAAGCTCTGAGCAGAGTTAGGCAGTGTAATGGTCTAACTAGGAGGGCTACAGCAAGCAGCCAGTACACATAGAGTGAGTGGGGAACCAAGAAAGCAGTGTTGAAAGCTTCTGGTTGGCTTCTTGCAAATACAAATAATAAATAAAATAGGAAGTTTAAGGCAGAAGTTAACTAAGGTGGTGCTGTGACTCAGGGAAAATAATTACAGAGGAAAAGAAACAAGTTAAAGTAAAGCAAGCCTGTAAATGTTTCGTTTGTGGTCAGCACAGATGATAGCTGCTTTGAGTGCCCTGAAGGGATCCTCATATTTTAGCAACTCAAAGAGAAGCTGGGGAATCCCCAAGAGATCGAAAAGTGTAGAAAATGTAATTATCTCTCACATATCCTTTGATATTAATTAATGTGGGAAAGAAAAACTTCTGAGAGTTGATTAAGATGTGTGTAACTTGCCCAAATATGACCTTTATTGGTAGTTCAGAGAGTCTGTTCTTAACAGTTTGCTTTCTCTGGACTTCGCTAGCTCTGAGTGACCATTTCACCTGATGACAAAATTGCTCATGTGTTGTCCAGCACTTGGCTGGGAGTTCAGGCACTGAGATGATTTTATCCTCATCAAAGATTTCATACTGTTTACATAGGTGATGGAAAATACTAAGAATGTGGCTGTGGTAACCGCAGCACTGAGGTTGCTGGCCATTGCTGCACACCACACATCACAATCCCTCATCAGCTCCTAATGGCCTCTGAGATGGCTGTGAAGCCTCCTAGGTGTGACTCTATTCTCCCACAAATCTGGGTCCGATCACCTGGGGTTCAGGTTTTAGTGAGAGAAAAGACAAGAGAGTGAAAATGCTCAAACTTCATAAACCCAGAATAAACCTGAGTAATGACGGCAGAAAACACTCGTTTGAAAAGAGAGGCTGATCAGATTATCTCCTTGGATATTTTTATGCTGACTCTCAGAAATGGTTGAATCACACACTGACATTTGAAAAGCACACTTAGATGATGTTAAAGAGAACCCTTGAGACAGGCAAAAATTTACTTAAAAATAACTAAATGAAACTCAAGTGCTCTTAAGCCTCATCATTTGGTGATTGAAAGTAAAATTCATATTTTAGTCACGGTCAATGTATTTGGAGTTCAGAAGGCTCTCATAGGATTATATAAAAAAATATTATACTCAGAAAACATAATGGTAGGCATTTTATTTCCTAAAAATTTAAACTTCTATATAACAAAAGGTAGTATTTTTTTTATATTAGCATCTCCATGCAATACTCTCTTGAGTGTTAAAGAGGACAGGGGATATTTGGACGATTACTTCCAGAAGAGATTGTATTGAAATGAAAGCAAATAGAGAGAGCCCTAGAACAGCATAAAAGGCCACAGACAGGTTGATAGAATTAAAATATTCCTTGGGTAATTGATACTTCTTTGTGATAGGACTGTAGCTCAAGGAACCAAGAGAGAGATAATACTATATTGTTTTTAAAAATCATACCAGATATGCAGTTATTTTTATAAACTCAGTGTTCTCCATCCATTATTCTTTTAATATTTTGGGGGGGGGCATTTAATAAAATCTGTGCACTCTTCCTCCAGAACAAAAATACAAATGCATGGCATCTTCTAGGAAGGAAGGAAGATTGTGCCCCTTTGAAAAGCAGGAGAAACTAGCAAATATAACAGTTTGAAGGAATTACTGTGGTAAAGAAACTCCACAAGAAAACCAACAGAAGCCGGGCAGTGGTGGCGCACGCCTTTAATCCCAGCACTTGGGAGGCAGAGACAGGAGGATTTCTGAGTTCGAGGCTAGCCTGGTCTACAAAGTGAGTTCCAGGACACCCAAGGCTACACAGAGAAACCCTGTCTCGAAAAACCAAAAAAAAAAAAGAAAAGAAAACCAACAGAATCAACCAACCTGATCCCATAGGAGCTCACAGAGACAGAACTTCCAGTCAGGAACCCTGCATAGAACTGACCCAAGTCCCTCGATACATATGTTATAAGTGTATAGCTTGATCTTGTGGGACTTCTAACAGTGGGAACGGGCTGTCTCTGATTCTTTTTTTTTTTTTAAAGATTTATTTATTATATTTGAGTACACTGTAGTTGTCTTCAGACACACCAGAAGAGGGCGTCAGATGTCAATACAGATGGTTGTGAGCCACCATGTGGTTGCTGGGATTTGAACTCAGGACCTTCAGAAGAACAGTCAGTGCTCTTACCCACTGAGCCATCTCACCAGCTGTCTCTGATTCTATTGCCTGTCTTTGGGACCCTTTCCCCCCTACTGGGTTGTCATGTCAGAGCCTTAATAGAAGATGCTTAGTCTTATTGCAACTTGATATGCCATGGCTGGTTGATATCCATCAAAGCTGACCCTTTTCTGGAGAGAAATGGAGGAGTGGTAGATAGGGGCAGAGGAGGGAGCTGGGCGGAGAGGAGAAAGAGGAAACTTAGATCCGGATGTAAACTAAATAAAATTAAAATGAAGAAAAAATAGAGAAAGAATCTCACTTTCTCCGAATTAAACACACCTGTATCTTAGGAGAAACCCATTTCTTAAACAGGGAGATAGGGAGGGATTTTGACTGTGTATGTATCACCATAACACCAGTACATGGGTATGTGAGCTTCAAACTGTTCCTATCTGCAGGCAGCCTGCCTCCCTCTTGCACAGCAGCACATCTGAGTCCTATTTGTTTGTGACACATTAAACTATGAACCCCATTGCTTTAGAGGTTGGCCACAGCCGTTCAAGCCCATGCTTAAAGGTATTAATGTAATGTTTGAAAAATATTTAACAAATAGCTTCAATATATTTTCTGCACGAACAACATTTATTCCAGTTTTACAATGTTTGGTAGTCCTAGGCAAAGGTTCATTTTCCTCTAAAACTATAATGGGACTTTCTTGGACCTGCCAACAGTATAAATAATGACTCAAAGGCTTCTAATACAGTTTAAAGCATATGCCTTTTACTAGGGCAGTTTCCCAGCTAGCTCATCTAACTTAACTCAATTATTCTAGCCTAGGACCTGCCACACATGGCAACCTCTATACCTCTCTAGTGTGCTGTGGTCCACATCTGTTCCCCTCCAAGTTGGCTCCCGAACTCCACCATCCCACCACCACCACCACTACCACCACCACCACCACACACACACACACCCTTCTGCCTTCTTCTCCCAGGGGTTACTCTCTCTACCTGGAAGCCTTACTTCCTGCTACAGCTATTGGTCATCAGCTATATATTACAACCAATCAGCAGTGAGACAAACTTTGATCCATTTCTAGACATCCTTTGAGAAGGTGCAGAGAGACGAATATTTACAAAATACAAGGTTGGTGATGGGTCACAAAATGACAATACCAGAATCCTGCCAGCACTTAGCTCTCTGCTATACAGAACAAACTACTGAAAATACAGAGATAGGCCTTCAAACAAAGAGGTTACCCCAACATAAAAAGGAATAGTAGTGACATATATCTGGTAAGACTAAAAAACTAAATAGGACAGCACATGTGAAGAGAAGAACAAAAATGCCTGATAAAGAGGAAATATTCCATAGTCCCTTATTACCCATACACCACATGCTAGAGGTAAAAGGATAACATTTGTATGTATAGAGTTGAAACAAAATAGGTATTAGGTTAGTGGAGGTCCCTTCCTCTCTCCATACTGTTATAGTAAATGTCAATTCACAGCCATTCTCAGGGAACCATTGACCTAATGACATGGTTAAAGTTGTGTGATGGGTCTCAAGTCTGAGTCTGAAGCCTCACTTCAACCCAATTTCACAAAGGCTAGCTGAGTTTTTCTTCCTCCCTTTTTTTTTTAAAAGCTTGCCAAACGTTTTATTTAAAGACCTCTGACAATAAAAGGTAGAAGATAAAAGAGCTGCCAGCACCTCCTGACTCACCAAGGCCAGCTGCTAGCATCAAACTTTAGACCCACATTCAAATGCAATGGTCAAAGTTAAGATCACTGGGGAAAAGAATGCATATGAGTGATATCCAATATAGAGACAAAAATATTTTTTAAAAAATGGATCCACTTTCCTTTTGAATTAAAAAATATTAATTTGGTAAATGTGCTCTTCAAAATATTACGTAAAATGAATTTCTTTTTTTTTGTTTTTTTTATTATTTTTTATATTTTTTTATTTACATTCCAAATGATTTCCCCTTTCCTGTTTCCTCCCTCCCCGAAAGTCCCATAAGCCCCTTTCCCTCCCTCTGTTCCCCGTTCAACCCCCTCTCGCTTCTCTGTCCTGGTATTTCCCTACATCCAGCCTTTCCAGGACCAGCAGTCTCTCCTTCCATCTTCTTGGAAATCTATTGATATGCGAATTGTGTCTTGGGTATTCTGAGATTCTGGGTTAATATCCCCTTATCAGTGACTGCATACCATGTGTGTTCTTTTGTGATTGGGTTACCTCACGAAGGATGATATTTTCCAGTTCTGACCATTTGTCTAAGAATTTCGTGAATTCATTATTTTTAATTGCAGAGTAGTATTCCATTGTGTAAATATACCACATCTTCTGAATCCATTCCTCCGTTGAGGGACATCTGGGTTCTTTCCAGCTTCTGGCTATTATAAATAAGGTTGCTATGAACATAGTGGAACATGTGTCCTTATTGCTTGCCGGGGAAGCCTCTGGGTATATGCCCAGGAGTGGTATAACAGGATCCTCTGGGAGTGTCATGCCCAGTTTTCTGAGGAACCGCCAGACTGTTTTCCAGAGTAGTTGTACCAGCTTGCAATCCCACCAGCAGTGAAGGAGTGTTCCTCTTTCTCCACATCCTCACCAACTACTGCTGTCTCCTGTGTTTTTTATCTTGGCCATCCTGACTGGTGTGAGATGGAATCTCAGGGTTGTTTTGATTTGCATTTCCCTAATGACTAAGGATGTTAAACATCTCTTTAGGTGCTTCTCAGCCATTAGATATTCTTCAGGTGATAACTCTTTGTTTAGCTCTGTACCCTGTTTTTTAATAGGGTTACTTGACTCTCTGGAGTCTAACTTCTTGAGTTCTTTGCATATATTGGATATTAGCCCTCTGTCGGATGTAGGGTTGGTAAAGATCATTTCCCAGTTTGTTGGTTGCTGCTTTGTCCTTTTGAAAGTGTCCTTTGCCTTACAGAAACTTTGCAATTTTATGAGGTCCCATTTGTCAATTCTTGATAGAGGAGCATAAGCTATTGGTGTTCTGTTCAGGAAATTCTCCCCTGTGCCCATATATTCAAGGTTCTTCCCTAGTTTTCTTTCTATTAGTTTCAGTGTGTCTGGTTTTATGTGGAGGTCCTTGATCCACTTGGAATTGAGCTTAGTGCAAGGAGATAAGAATGGATCAATTTGCATGTTGACCTCCAGTTGAACCAGCACCATTTGTTGAAAAGGCTATCTTTTTTCCACTGGATGGTTTTAGCTCCTTTGTCAAAGATCAAGTGACCATAGGAGTGTGGATTCATTTCTGGGTCTTCAATTCTGTTCCAATGATCTACATGCCTGTCACTATACCAATACCAAGCAGTTTTTAACACTACTGCTCTGTAGTACAGCTTGAGGTCAGGGATAATGATTCCCCCAGAAGTTCTTTTACTCTTGAGAATAGTTTTAGCTATCCTGGGTTTTCTGTTATTCCAGATGAATTTTTGAATTGCTCTTTCTAACTCTATGAAGAATTGAGCTGGTATTTTGATGGGGATTGCATTGAATCTGTATATTGCTTTTGGCAAGATGGTCATTTTTAATATATTAATCCTGCCAATCCATGAGGATGGAAGATTTTTCCATCTTCTGAGGTCTTCTTCAATTTCTTTCTTCAGAGACTTGAAGTTCTTGTCATACAGATCTTTCACTTGTTTGGTTAGAGTCACACCAAGATACATTATATTTTTGTGACTATTGTGAATGGTATCATTTCTCTTATTTCTTTCTCAGCCTGCTTATCCTTTGAGTATAGGAAGGCTACTGATTTGCTTGAGTTGATTTTACATCTGGCTACTTTGCTGAAGTTGTTTATCAGCTGTAGGAGTTCTCTGGTGGAGTTCTTTTGGTTGCTAAAGTATACTATCATATCGTCTGCAAATAGTGATAGTTTGGCTTCTTCCTTTCCAATTTGTATCCCTTTGACCTCCTTTTGTTATCTAATTGCTCTAGCTAGAACTTCAAGTTCTAATTGAGAAGATATGGAGAGAGAAGGCAGACTTGTCTAGTCCCTGATTTTAGTGGGATTGCTTCAAGTTTCTCTCCATTTAGATTGATGTTGGCTACCGGTGTGCTGTACATTGCTTTTATTATATTTAGATATGGGCCTCAAATTCCTGATCTTTCCAAGACCTTTAACATGAAAGGATGCTGAATTTTGTCAAATGCTTTCTCCACATCTTATGAAATGACCATGTGGTTTTTTCTTTGAGATTGTTTATGTAGTGGATTACATTGATGGATTTCCTTATATTGAACCATCCCTGCATCCCTGGGATGAGGCCTACTTGATCGTGGTGAATGATCGCTTTGATGTGTTGGCAGTTTCCACCTATTATCCTTTGCAGGGCTGGGTTTGTGGAAACATATTATGTAATTTTGGTTTTATCATGGAATGTCTTGGTCTCTCCATCTATGGTGATTGAGAGTTTTTCTGGGTATAGTAGTCTAAGCTGGCATTTGTGTTCTCTTAGAGTCTGTATGAGATCTGTCCAGGATCTTCTGGTTTTCATAGTCTCTGGTGAGAAGTCTGATGTAATTCCGATAGGTCTTCCTTTATATGTTACTTTGCCTTTTTCTCTTACTGCTTTTAATATTCTTTCTTTGTTTAGTACATTTGGTGTTTTGATTATTATGTGACTGGAGGTATTTCTCTTCTGGTCCAGTCTGTTTGGAGTTCTGTAGGCTTCTTGTATGTTCATCGGCATCTCTCTCTTTAGGTTAAGGAAGTTTTCCTCCATAATTTTGTTGAAGATATTTACTGTCCCTTTAAGTTGCAAATCTTCACTCTCATCTATACCTATAATCCTTAGGTTTGGTCTTCTCATTGTGTCCTGGATTTCCTGGATGTTTTGGCTTACACATTTTTTGCATTTTGCATTTTCTTTGACTGTTGAGTCGATGCTTTCTATGGTATCTTCAGCACCTGAGATTCTTTCTTCCATCTCTTGTATTCTATTGTTGATGTTTGCATCTATGACTCCTGATTTCTTCCCAAGGTTTTCTATCTCCAAAGTTGTCTCCCTTTGTGATTTCTTAGTTGTTTCTACTTCCTTTTTTAGATCCTGGAGGATTTGCTGAGATCCTTCACTTGTTTGTTTGTGTTTTCCTCTATTTCTTTAAGATATTTTTGCATTTCCTCATTCAGGATTTCTGCCTGTTGACTCAAGTTCTCCTGTATTTCTTTAAGCGATTTTTGTGTTCCTCCTGGGCTTCCATCTGTTGATCCATATTCTCCTGCATTTCTTTAAGTGATTTTTGTGGTTCCTTTGTAAGGGCATCTACCTGTTGATTCATTTCTTTAAGCAATTTTTGTGTTGCCTCCTTATGGGCCTCCATCAGTTGACCCATATTCTCCTGCATTTCTCTAAGTGATTTTTGTGTTTCCTTGGTAAGGGTTTCTATCCATTGATTCATGTTCTCCTGTATTTCTTTATGAGATTTATTTGTGTCCTTCTTGAAATCCTCTAATAGCATCATGAGAAGTGATTTTAAATCCAGATCTTGCCTTTTGGGTGTGATGGGGTATCCAGGACTTGCTGCTGTTGAAGAGTTGGGTTCAGATGGTACCATATTCCCTTGATTTCTGTTAGTAACGTTGCTACGTTTGCCTTTTGCCATCTGGTTACCTCTGGTGTTAGTTGGTCCTGCTGTCACTGGCTGTTGGTTGGACCTCCTGTGAGCCTGCAAGGCTATTTCTGCCCCCCTGAATTACCGGGATTCCCCTGGCACCGATTGCTGAAGGACTGCCCTGCTCCTGAGTGACTTTGGAGCCCTCATGCGCCTTGCCCCTAGTGATGTTATATTGGGGAATCCCTGCACATCCAAAGGCTCACCGCAGTCAATCCCAGAGGTCGTCAAGGGGAGGCTGGTGCGCTCTCTCCCAGTGCTTGTCCCTCTGCAGGGCAGATGTCCCACAGCAGAGCTGGTGCATAGGTGACCACAGAACTGCCCAGCTCTTGGGAGCAGGGAGCACACAAGCTGGCTGAGTCCCAAGCAATATTATGCTTGAATATCTCTGTGCCTGGAAGTTCCAATTGCTCTGTTGCCGGAGCAATGATGACGGAGTGCACTGTGCACCCTCTCGTTGCAGATCACTCTGCAGGGCAGATGGCCCACAGCAGAGCTGGCACCCAGACGACCACAGAGCTGCCCCACTCTTGGGAGCAGATGGAAGCCCAACAGGCTGTGTCCCAAGCGATGTTATATTGGGGAGTCCCTGCGTACCTGGAGGCTCAGCGCAGTCAATCCCCGGAGCAAAGGTCGCCAAGGGGAGGCTGGTGCCTTCTTCCTCCTTTTTATAAGTGATTTTTAGGTTCAGCAACATTTGTTTTCTTGCTGTGTTTTCAACATGTCGATACCTTCCGTTGGTATGTAAAGGTTTTAGTCTTGTTTTTTTCCTCTTATAAGATCATTTGTCAAAATGAATTTTTTTTTCTTGTACAGAATGTCCTTGCCTATTCCTAAATTTTAAGTGTTTTATATATCTTTTTTTTCTCTAGCAGCGTCAAAGTTTCAGATCTTATGTTAAGATCCTTGACTTGGGGCTAGAGAGATGGCTCAGTGGTTAAGAGCACTGACTATTCTTCCGAAGGTCCTGAGTTCAAATCCCAGCAACCACATGGTGGCTCACAATCATCTGTAACAAGATCTGACTCCCTCTTCCTGAGTGTCTGAAGACAGCTACAGTGTACTTACATAAATTAATAAATACATATATATATACTTAAATAAATAAATAAATCTTTTTAAAAAAAAATCCTTGACTCATGTTTAATTGATTTTGAGCAGTGGGAGAGACGGAGAGCTAGGTTCATTCTTCTATATGTGGATGTCTGGAGTTTGTATTTATTACTTTCCTTACTGTTGTGGTCACCTAACAAGAAGCAGTGGGAGAGATGGAGAGCTAGGTTCATTCTTCTATATGTGGATGTCTGGAGTTTGTATTTATTACTTTCCTTACTGTTGTGGTCACCTAAGAAGAAGCTTATGGAAGGGTGTATCTATGTGAGTTCAAGATCACCTGGTTGACATAGTATGTTCCATGGCAGCCAGGGCTACAAAATAAAGAAATTCTGTCTCAAAATAAACAAACAAACAATCAAACAAGCAAATGAACAACTTCCTCAGATTCTCACTCACCCCTTCCCATTTGAATAGTTATTTTCATGAATATCTTCTCTTTATAGGAAGAAATTTAACATATTTTAATCATCATGAGATCATTTTGAAGAATTTTATTTAACTTGAATTGTTAAATATTAAAGTATTTGATTCAAAACAATGTTTTTCTAATATTCCTCAAATGCCCAAGTAAACACATATTCACAGCAGCTGAAAAAATACAGGCCATAATTTCAGTTTGGGATATATTCCATAGAGAAATGAGGTATGATAGCTAGGAAAGATTCTCAAATTATAGGGATAGAGGCTTATCTGGAAGGCAGCATTTCGATTGAGATCTTAGCCATAATAATGATTGAACCATTAAGATGGATCAGAGGATAGGGTTGGGTGGAGAAGAGTAAGTGTTTGGAGAAACAGTTGAGTAGGCAAAGAACCAAACTGTAGCAATTATGGCTGAACTTTTAAGATAAAACAAGAAAGAATGAAACAGGGGTCAAATTAAGACAGGCCCTATAGGTTGTGATGCTGAATTTGAATTTATTCTGTTGTTGTTGTTGTTTTGCTGTCAAAACAGGGTTTCTATGTGTAGCCCTAGGTGTCCTGGTAAAAAGGTCAATTCAGGACCTTTCGGAAAATCCCACCAGTTCCCTCTGGAAGGGGAAGGCTAATTAACATTCTGCAGGATGGACCTGCAGATGGGGGAGGCCTAGACTAGGTAAACACATTCCACAGGGCAGATGGACCTTGGGCCACCTGCCGGGGATGGGGGTGTTGGGGAGGGTGGGAGTGGTCTAAAGCTTGAAAACACATTCTGCAGGGTAGACACTACTGCACTTCATTCCCTAGAGACCAATCAATTTAAAAGTCACACTGTTCTGCTAATCATATTGTGCCTAATGACTGCTGCTCTGAAAACTGTACAAAGCTCAGGGGAACAAGTGTGCAGGGTCACCATCTCTCCTTCGGATGTAGAACGACCCCAAAACATTGGAACAATAAATTCCTCTTGCTCTTTGCATTGATTCCAGTCTCCACGTGGTTCACTCGAGGTCCCCCTGTAAACTAAGGCTCGCCAGAGTCTTACATTGAAACTCACTTTTGTAGACCAGACTGGCCTTGAACTCACAGATGTCTGCCTGCCTCTGCCTCCTGAGAGCATAGAATAAAGATGTATACCACCACTGCTCCACTTGGATTATTCTAAGAACAAAGAGAAATCATCCTAAGAGTGCAACTTGATAGAATCTACTTGTTTACTTGTTTGTTTCTGGTACTGTGGAGTGAACCCAAACCCTCATACATGCAACTCAAGCAATTTAGCAGTGAGTTAGACCTCCACCAGGTATTTGTAGCTTCATGTCTGTAACAACAGTTTGAAGAACACACTGGAGAGAAATGAGAGTGGAGTCCAAAACACATGAGACTGTTAATGCAGTCCACCACACAATGGTTTACAGTGGTTACAGGTGGTGTGGGAAAATAACAGGGATTTAAAATATTTTGGAAGAGCAGACTTTTGCAGATCTAATGTAGTCATTAAAGGAAGACAGTTTTCAAGGAACCTTCTAGATCTTTAGTTTGAGAACCCAAGAAAACTGTAGTAACTATACGTTTTGTAATCACCTGTGTTGATATAAAAGCTCACATTTACCTAAAACTTTCTGTGTGCAACATGTGTATTTTGCATGTATTACTTTGTTATTCCTTACAGCTTCCCTTTTTGAGATAGATCCTATCACCTGTGTTTTATGGATGAGGAATTAAAGCTCACTAAGATGAACCTCTGCAAGTTCCAAGTCCTTGATGTAAATGTTGGTACCATAATTTAAATGTGACTGCTTTGAACTTGGAGCCACCTTAGTGAGACTAAATTATTACACTCAAGGAAGAGATCACTGTTGTACCTGGATTGTTAATGGCCTTAATACTTGTTGAGTTGATTCAGGTGGTGTGTTGGGCAGGGTTCATCAAGCTGATAGTCAAGATTATCTATAGAGGTGGTGATTACCTTGCTGTTGTTTGTATCATCACACAAGAAGAACAAGAGGGCTGAGGTATTATTTCGTGTGTGCTGGACTATGAGGTAAAATGCAGGTATATCTGTAGGATTAGTGAAAATGAAGTTGAAGCTTATGTTTGGATTTTATACAACTCTGTCTCCAACTAACATATAAGGTGTTTGATGATTGACACATTTGATCCATTTCAACATGGCATCAGATATGAGTGCTTCATGTATGTTTTCTCTTCACTACTAACTATGGTTAGGAGAACACTGCTAGTCTGAATCAGACTGTGTTGATAAATACTTCCAATAAATTATACATCATTTTTATGTATTTTCTAGGCCTCTTTAACTCATTCTCCTTCTCCATAGTCATTTAGTTCTGAATCCCATGAGCATTTCTCACCAATGGAAATCCTGATATTCTTTCTGCACTTTATCTCCTCCAGAGTTGTGGGCTGTTTCTTGTGGACTTACCTGTACGCCCGAGGGAGTGAATGGGAGGAAGACATTCTAATGAGAAGAGCACAATGGAGATAAGATTGACAATGACAATCTTGATGCCAGTCACCTGTAAGGGAAAGAAAGCAGCCTCAAAGGTTCTTTTTTTTTTTTTTTTTTGAGACAGGGTTTCTCTGTATAGCCCTGGCTGTCCTGGAACTCACTCTGTAGACCAGGCTGGCCTCGAACTCAGAAATCCGCCTGCCTCTGCCTCCCAAGTGCTGGGATTAAAGGCATGTGCCACCACTGCCCGGCCTCAAAGGTTCTTTATAAAGACCCTTAAGGAAAAAGAGCCATTGCTCAATAAAGGATGGGGTGTCCTAGGGGCAAATGTCTCTCCCTCCATCACTCATTCTGAGAATCCAGTGAGAGAATCATGAGACTTATCCTAGTTTTCATTCTGTTGTTATGGTAAAACACTCTAACCAAAATAAATAAATAAATAAATAAATAAATAAATAAATAAATAGAATAATTACAGGTTGCAATTCATTATTCCAGGGAAATTGAAACAAAAACCTTCAAACAGTTGGTTACCCACATCTACATGCAAAACCAGAAATACATGAATGCATATATGCTTGCTTGCTTGTATTCAACTTGTATTCAATTGTTTATACTTCAGGATCCCCTGCCTAGTAAATGGTGCCACCCACAGTGGGGTGGGAATTCCCACATCAACAAACTTAAGACAAACGCCCCAACATGCTTACAAACCAATAACATTCCTTAGACGCTCTTTCCAGGTTACTCAAGGTTGTGCAGAGTTGATAATTAAAGCTACCCTTCATAGGACTTGTGGTGGTTTGAATGTAAATGGCTTACATATGATCATATATTTGAAACATTAGTCCTCCGTTGGTAAAACTGTCTGGAAGGATTAGGAGGTATGGCTTTATTAGAGAATGTACATCATTGTAAATCATTAGGGGTAGGCTTTGAGGTTTCAAAAGCACATACTATTCCCAGTTTCTCTCTCTCTCTCTCTCTCTCTCTCTCTCTCTCTCTCTCTCTCTGTGTGTGTGTATGTGTGTGTGTGTGTGTGTGTGTGTGTGTGTGTGTGTGTGTTTCTCTCTGGTAGTTTGAACGAAAATATCACCATAGGCTCAGGGAATAGCACTATTGGGAGGTGTGGGCTTATTGGAATAGGTGTGGTGTTGTTGGAGGAAGTGTGTCACTGGGTTAGGAGAGGGGCTTGGGGATGGGGGAGGGGGAATGGGGGAAGGGGAATTTTGAGGTCTCAAAAGCTCAAGTCAGGCCTAGTGCATCTCATTCTTTATCTGCTGCCTGCAGATCCAGATATAGATTTCCCAGCTACCTTTTCATCACCATAAATGCCTGTGTGCCACCATGCTTCCCACCATAATAATAATGGACTAAACCTCTGAAATTGTAAACCAGCCCTAAATAAATGTTTTCCTTTACAAGAGTTGCTGTGGTCATGGTATCTATTTACATCAATAAAAATCCTAACATACCCTCCCCCCTTGATCACTAATTGAGAAAATAACCCACAGCTGGATCTCATGGAGGCACTTCCCCAACTGAAGCTCCTTTCTCTGTGATACCTGTGTCAAATTGACACACAAAACCAGCCAATACACCATCCCACCCCTAAGTCCACAGATCTTTGGGTAGTCCATGAGTATTGTTTAGTGCCTGTGGCTCTTTGGACTCAGAATTTTCCAGATGCCAGAGGCCCATCTGACTCTAGGAGTGCTGAGTGTTGGGTGCTGGTATCTATCAGAAAGGGGGGGGGTTCCTAATCCCCTCCCCTTCAATTGTCTCCTTTCTTGGTTACAATGACCTTAGGTCAATTCTTCTTCTTTGGGTACTCTGGTGCCCAGTGGCCCCCTTCTTTATAGTATGCACATTTATCCTTACCTAAAGTCTGGCAATGCCCTGGAACCCAGCCATTGGTGAGTTATTGAAATTGTCTACTTCCTTCTCCCTGGTCTGCTGTGGCTGCCAGGAACATCCTAGCCAAGTCCCTGTTTTGCTTCTTTTCTGCCTTTATCTGCTTTTCTTCCATACTATCACGATTATTGTAAACTTTCTTTGCTATCTCAACAAGGTCCCTCAGCCTCTCTTGTTTCTGTAGTTTCTTTTTAATGTCTGGAGCAGAATGATTGATAAAGGCCAATGCTACTGAGGATATTTGCTTTGGTTATACAGGATGATAAGGGGTGTATCACCTATAGACTTCCATTATTTGTTCTGCAAAGGCTGCTGGACTCTTTTCAGGTCCCTGTCTAACATCATATACCTTGGCCAAATTAGTGGACAGTCTGAATTTCACTCAGAGACCTGCCAGTAGAGACTAGCAGTAGACCTGAAGATGCTTCTTACCTTCACCTGTATTATAATCCCAGTCAGGAAATGTGAGAGGAAAGGCAGCATCAGTCAGAACAGGGTTCTGTGTTGGAACCCCCATCTCCTCTGGGATGAATTTCCAAGTCTCTAGTAGAATCCTTTCTCTCTCTCTTTGGTGGGAAAGAGGATCTGTAAGAGCTGTTGACAATCACCCTATGTGGGTTGGTGGGTGAAGAGAACAGTTTCTAAGAGACTTAGTAATTCTTTTGGGTTATCAGAGAATAGGGTGTTTTGGTACTCCAATTATAGAGGTCTGCAGCTGCAAAGGGCCAGTAATGGGGTTGATTCCATTGTTGGTTGACAGGTCCCACTGCCTGAAGGGGGAGGACAGTGGAATCTTCCTCAGGGCCCTCAGTCCCTGGAGATCCTCTCTTCTCCTCCCCTACACCTCCCACTCCAAGTTCCCCGGGACTGTCCTTCTGCCCAGATTTGGGCTGGTTGGAGGTATGTGGTGGCATTGGGCTGCAGGGATTGTGCCAGCTTGGGGTTTGAGGGAAGGAGGAGAAGGAGGCTGGTAGGGTAGGGTAGGGTAGGGGTGGAAAAGGACTTCCTTTGGCACAGAGTCCTATAAGATAGGGTAGAGGGGAGCCATAGGTGTTGGGGCCCACTGGTCTTCATGTTTCATCACCAAGGCAGGGGAAGTCACTGGAGATATGGTCTAGTCACCTGATGAAGGGTCTAGAAAAGGTTTGATCCAAGAAGGAGGAGGGGTGACCAGATTCTTCCAGACAACAATGTATGGAACCTGGTCAGGGTGTACATGGGCCCTCCTGAAAACCATGGATTTTGCTAAGAGGGGGGTGGGGGTGGGGATTAGAAGGTTCCCTCAGGAGGCCAGTTGATATTGAAGACTGGCCACTCAGAACTGCAGAAGGTTGCCAAATTTCCCTTTTTAACATCTACAAAGGTTTTGGGCTCTCTGTCTCACCGATCTAAAATGGGCCAGGATTAAGTCTAGGGGATAGGAGATAGTCTGCCCCATGGAATTCATTGCTGTCACAGTCCAATGGAAGACATAGATTAACAAACACACAGACAGACATGAAAGACAAAACTTAATGAGACAGCTGTGGTGCCCTTGGAAACAAAATCAAAACTAAAAACTAGATCTCTACATTCCTGGTCGCCCAGGGCAGCACAAGCACACAATCAATTGCTAGTGGGGCTCTCTATCCTCCACCAAAAGAATCTCTGTTCCCCCACTGGAGTCAAGAACTTCTGCTTGACTCCCACCCCAGTGGCCCTCCAGCACATCCACTCAAGTCATGTTTAGCCATTTTACAGAACCTCAAGGCTTTAAAACTAAAATAATTCTTTTTCTGAGCATAGGTCAAAAAGTCCTCACCAGCTAGCTGTCTCCCTCTTGACCCAAAGTCCTTTGGGGGAGGGAGGTGTCTGCAGGATCCCGGACAAGCCCCCAAATGTTATAGCTGATTCATGAGACCCTCCCCAAGAAGACCACTAAGGACTCAGAATGTGATGCAAACACAAGAGGGTTTATTTGCTAGATCAAGCTTGAACTGCAATCCACCCTGATGCAGCAGGGTAGGAGGGCAGTGCCAAGGCTCAGGGTTTATAAAGGAGAAAAAAGCAAAACAAAACAACAACAACAAAAACAGCAAGGGGGTTGTCTATGCCTTAGCTTTATGAGGTTGGAAAAGTGTGTATGGGGGATGAACCAAACTGAAAGAGGTGTTTCTAAATTAAAAAATAGAATAACACATTTAACACAAAGTCAAATGTCAGTATCTTCCTTTCCATTCCCAAACCCCTCAGGAAAGGTTTCTGCAAGTGGTGTGAGAGTAAAAACAGAGACAAGTCCTAGTATTTGCAGTTATGTGGATTGTATTCTCAGTACTTTTTCGAAGTCCTTTCAACTGTATGTCTCGTATTTTGCCTCTTTGGTTTCTCTATCTGGAAGTTCTTGCTTCTGTCTTCTCTGTATGGCTTTCCATTAATTCTGAGTTCCCTGAAACTTCTCAATAAATTGATTTTGTTTAACAAATGAGAGAGAGAGACAGAGAAAAAGAGAGAAAGAGAGAGACAGAGACACAGAGAGACACAGAGAGAGACAGACACAGAGACAGACACAAAGAGAGACACACACACACAGAGAATGAGAGAATAATAGAATCAGGTATTGATTTTCCGGCTGATTCATCGACTACAGGTTTGGGTGTAGTTGATTTAATTGGGAACTTACTTCTTGTGGTTGTTCTTTGAACTGGGACATCCTGGTACCTGAGGGAGTGGAGAACTGGAGGGCCATAATACTCTCCAATTTCCTCTTTCATAAGCTCTTAGCTACTGTGCAAATGTCATGCTTGCCTCCCTGCTGCCATGCTTCCAGTCATGATAGTCATGGACTAACTTTCTGAAACTGTAAATAAATATGCAGTTCTCTTTTCTTCACTATTACATAGTTCTGTTTCATATCTAATATCAGCTAAATAAACTAGCTTTGCTTTGTCCTGTTCTCTTTCTCTCACATCCTGGTTTTATATTTATATATTTATTTATTTTTGGATGGGGCTTTTCAAAGAACATAGGTTAGCCCTGCCATAGCCTTCTGTGTGTTGAGATTTCTTTGTCTTTCAATTTTCATTCTACTTTAGCTAGAACTTCCTTATTTTCTTTATTATTCCCATTTATATTAATTTTTTCTCCTTTTCTTTTTTATCCACTGCTTGAATACTAATTACCTTATTTGACTTTTTTTTGTTCCTATCTTCTATAATTAATATATTATGCACACCATGCTATATATGTTCTTTTTCCTCCTAAAAATTATTGGAGTTGAGTTAACAAATGTTTTTAGTGGCTATTTATTATCATAGTGGGTCTATCCATTTGTTGTGATTACTTCCATAGTTCACAGTTGGTTTTCAGAATAGAGTTGGAAATAATAGAATCCAGTGCCTAGAAGTATGGACTGAAGGCTTACCTAATGAGCTACAATGGCAAGGCCAGTGAAGGAAAATGGCACCTCAAGTCAAACACAATTTAGTCATACTTAAATATTTCAAATACTTTCACTGAAAGATTAATGATTATTGATGAATAAAAACAAATCCATAGCTAGAGATATGGCTCAGTTTGTAAAGTGCTTACCTGGCATACTTGAAGCCTTAGGTTCATCCCCAGCACTGCATAAACTGGTTAAGGTGGCACACTCCTTTAATCTAGCACTTAGGAGATGGAGAAAGAAAGAACAGATATTCAGGATCACCTAGGTACTATACCATTGTGTTCAAGGCCAATGTGGGCTACAAAAACTTATCTCAAAAATAATTAGAGAGCAGAGAGGAGAAGGAGGAGGAAGAGAAGAGGAGAAAGAAGAGGAAGAAGAGGAGGGAGAGGAGGAGGAGGAAGAAGAAGAAGAAGAAGAGGAAAAAGAAGAAGAAGAAGAAGAAGAAGAAGAAGAAGAAGAAGAAGAAGAAGAAGAAGAAGAAGAAGATGTTAATGATTGAGGAAGACTCCATTCAATACCAAGTAAACTGAAATGCTGTGATGGTTTGTAAATGCTTGGCTGAAGGAGTAGCACTATTAGAAGATGTGGTCCTATTGGAGTAGGTGAGTCACTGTCTGTGTGAGCTATAAGACCCTTATCCTAACTGCCTGGAAGCAAGTATTCTGCCAGAAGCCTTCCGATGAAGATGTAGAACTTTCAGCTCTGTCTGCACCATGCCTGCCTAGATGCTGCCATATGCCTGCCTTGATAATGGACTGAACCTCTGAATCTGTAAGCTATCCCCAATTAAATGTAGCCCTTATAAGAGTTGCCTTGATCATGGTGTCTCTTCACAGCAGTAAAACCATGACTACATGAATCCCAATATAGAAACACAAGAAGGTCAGGCAGTGGTGGTACATGCCTTTAATCCCAGCACTTGGGAGGCAGAGGCAGGCGGATTTCTGAGTTCGAAGCTAGCCTGGTCTATAGGGTGAGTTCCATGACAGCCAGGGCTACACAAAGAAACCCTGTCTCAAAAAACCAATAAATAAATAAATAAATAAATAAATAAACAACAACAAAAATAAAAACCACAGAAACACAAGAAGCATAAAAAAACAAATCAAATGACTCTTTTCGAAAGTACTGATTCCACAGTACTTTCTAAAAGTACTGTGAACTAAACAAAATTGCACACAAATAAATCAAAAGAGTGATTATGACCATGTTCAACAACAAAAAAGTGCACAAACTACAGAATAAGTTCAAAGAGAACATAAAAGGCTGAATGAAATAAAGAAGTAAATACAAGACATAGGGTTCAGAAAAATATATAAATACTGAAAAGAACCAAATTTAAATTTTGAACATGAAATATTAAAGTTTTATTTGATTTTTTAAAGTAAAAAACTCAGTGGAAATCCTCAGCACTAAAAGAATCAACTAGAGGATAGTATATAAGGGCTTGAGACAACATAGAATTGTCTGATAACGGCAAAAATAAAATAAACCAAAAATAAAAATAGAACATGCAAAATTTATGAGATACCATTGAAAATGGGCATAGTAAGAGAAGTGCACGCTGAAACTATAGAACACTAAGAATACAGAATGAAGCATATTGAAATTTTTCAGAATAAAAGCAGATTTTTTTAACTACACGCTGTAAAGGTTAGAAGGCAAAATGTATGATATTGAGCCTAGAGTGTCCCTGGTGACAGAGTGACAAGATTCCTGCTCCTAGGACAGGACCCCTGTGTGAACCTCCATGAATGTCAATGGTTGTTGTGGGTATAAGGTTTGTTTGTGTAATAATGTACATATTTTCTGTATTCAGTAGCAGTGGAGGACTCTTTCAAGGAATGACCACCTCGTTAATGTTAATGACTCCATGATAATTAGAAACCGCACAATTCTAGGAGTTGAGGGTGTGGCTATGTCTCAGCAAAATGATAAACACTGGGACCTTCAGGACAGCCCTTAAGGCTATGAGAAAGAGCTCTAAATACATGAGTTCAAAAATGTATAATTTCTCAACTATGCAAAAAATAAGGATGCAATATGAATTATGAGGGGCTTCATGAGTCTAAAGGAACAAAGGCAGTGCGCTGTGAGCCAACATGTTAGAAGATTGCTAAGGAAGATAAAGAGATTTAGGAAGTGGTAATTGAAGGAGACCCAACGGAGCTGAATTTCTTTGTTTATGCTTACAAAAGCAGATGGCTTCCTGAGTTCAGGATCAGCCTAGGACAGAGCAAGGTTAGACTCAGGCATGGTAGAAATGATAATTTCAGGACAGGATCCCACCCAACTAGTTTATCTTCTGTGCTTGACCAAGGCAGACAGATCTCTGAATTCTTTTCCAATGTTAAGAAAAAAAAAATGTATGCTTGTTGTCTCCTAAGTATCAAAGGGCTGAGGTCATGGGATGTTGATTTATAAGATAATAAAAAGGAAAACCTGGAGTAAATGACTGGAATGATATGTAAAATAAGAACTGGACCTTTGTTTTGCAGGCGATGAGCTATCCAGAGAATTTTTTTTTTTAGAATAAAAAGAACTGTGTGGAGAACACACCTACACACCTACACACACACACACACACACACACACACACACACACACGCAAGCAAGCATGTAGGACATGGCCAGAGAGATCTCTTAATATAGCAAGCAAGCAGAATATAACCAGAGAAATCTCCAGAGAGAAAGTAGAGCATATAGAGAAGCAGACGGGAAAAGCTGCATCAAGCAGAACACAGGTGGTCAGCATGGATTTGACTTCCAGTCATTTTCTTCACCACGCCCAGACACCCCTTTTCTCAGAACCCCTCTCCAAGCAGAGGCTGGTCCTTGGCAGTAGGGCAATCCCTGGATGATAGTAACTTCTAGTGCAGATGGATATATCCAAAAAAAGCTATCCTTTATATTTAATGCAGAAATAAAAAATCTCCACACTATATTCTGTAAGGGTCCAAAAATCACTGAAGGAAGACCCCAGAGTCAGAGAGTATGAAAAACTAAGAGCATTTACTCTGCAGAAACAATCAGCATGCAGGGGTCAACCGCTCTCTAAAGTGTCGACCCCAGACAAAGGCACACAGGCCTTCTTACAGGGAATCAGGGCAACTCTTGAAGGATTAGGTAATCTAAAATTTCGTTGGTGTGTGTTAGGGAATCATAGATGGTCAGTGGTCTGCATTCCTATGTCATGAATGTTCACCCATGTGATGAAATAGGGATGCCCAGAACAGATGCCCCATTCTGAGATAAGATATTTCTCCATTTTTGTGGTTATCCCCAGACTGTTCTTTGGGAGGGGGGTTTTATGAGCTTGTTTTGGATTTAATGGTTTGTTCCTAGGACTTACAATCTATTCTTAAAGTTGGTGAGTTATGGCATTTTTGGAAATCAGACCTAGTCCTTAAATGGCGACAAATGGGGTTTATGTTGCCCTTTCATCCCCCTTGAGAAAAAGGCCCATTTCAAATCCTCCATATTTGATATCTCTATTGCCTGACATTGCTGCTTAAGAATCACCAACTGGATGCTAAAGATTCGTTCTTTTATGAATTTAACTAGAGCACTTACTGTTGGCATTCCTTCTATGTTCTGCCCAACAGTTTCTTAGCAACAATCAGGTAGGCATGCTTGCTATACAAAGGACTGTTTGCCCTTTCCCCTGTCTCTGATTCTCTGCCCCTTATTCTCTCTCCTGACTCCCTTCTCCCTCTCCCCCTTCCCTCTCCCCCCCCTCTCTCCACGTGTTGCTGTCCAGCTTCTTTTCTTTCTCTTTTTTTTTTCTCTCTGCTTCTACTCCCTTCTCAACTTTCCTTCCCAAGCTCCCAAATAAACTCTATTTTATACTACACCCATTGTATGGCTGGTACCTGAGGGGGTGTGCCTCAGCATGGACCTGCTGATGTACCCCATCCTACCACACAATCTCACTCTACAAAACATACCATTGGTTTTATAAAACACCTCATTTACCACACAAGTTAGAACAGTTAGCAAGAGCAGAAATTGGTCCCACTAGCACTGATATTAGTATGGTCAGATAGGGGGACCTTTTGAAATCAGGCCTGGTCCTTAAATGGAGACAAATGGGTTTTACATTGTCCTTTCAAACACAACTAAAGAAAACCATAACCATTTTTTGCAGAAGACTCTTGGAGAAATCCTGCATCCTAGAGAGAAAGATAAGAAGATCCACAACGCTATACAAAGGCGCAAACCAAGGGAGGACAGTGAATGAGTAGATACATAATGGAAGAGTATCAAACACTAGGGGGAAAGCCCAAATGATAGGAATTGATACATACCTTTCAATAGAAACTCAGAAGTTAGTACTCTCAACTTATCAATCAAGACACAGACTAGCAGTCTAGATTAAAAGCAAGACTTCTATATTTGTTGTCTAAAATAGTCACCTCACTAGCAATGACAGAGATAATGTGAGATGGAAATAATTCAGCCCAAGCAGATGGAACTAGGTATAGTGATACTAACGCCTGACAAAGTAGACCACTAATCAAAATGAGCTGAGATAAGTGAGGTTACTTGATACTGATGAACTTCAACTAAATGCACCCTATATTCATTTTTTATAGATTATGTTATCAAAAAATTTAACGAGTTCCAATCTATGTCAGGTCCATAAAAGAAAAAGAAGGGGCATGCCAACAAGAGGTTAGAGATGAATGAGGTAAATCAATGGATGAAGACTATCTAATTCCAAATTTACATAGCTATAGGTAACAAAAACAATATGCCACCAGCATAAAAAATATATACATAGGTGAATTAATGAAACAGAATGTAGATTGCAGAAATAAATGAATGCATCTTCAGGCAAGAGATTCTTGAAACACATTGGAGACAGTGTATTTGTTCAAGTACCCTGGAACAATGTCTTGAAGAAGTACTGCTAGAAAAACTAAATAATCAACAGTAGAAGAAAAAAACTAGACCTTTATCTCTTTTGTTTGTTTGTTTGTTTTTTCAGAGAAGGTTTTTCTGGGTAGCCCTGGCTAGCTCCATAGACCAAGATGGTCTTGAACTCACAGAGAACTGCCTGCTTCTACCTCCTGAGTGCTGGTATTAAGCACCACTTAATACCACTGCCCAGAACAGACCAGGCCTTAATATAAGGCTTTATGTAAGGCATGAAACTTTGAAACAGCTAGATAAAACTAATTGTCAAAAGTGATGACTTTCTGGCAGGACTCCAACAGCTAAGAAAATAAAAGCATGAATTAACAAATGAATCATAAAGAGTTTCCTTATAGCAAAGGAAAAATTAGCAGAGTGAAAAAATAACCTACAGAATAGGACAAATTATTTACCAGCTATCCATCTAACAGGGTACTAATATACAAAATATTATATATAAAGAAAAAGAAAACTTAACACTAAAAGAAAAACATAATTCAGTCAAAAATTTAGCAAATGATCCAAATAGACACTTCTCTAAAGAAGTAAAAATTGTCATATTTACATGAAAAAAATATTCATGTCTTAGGCATCAGAGCAATGAAAATTTCTCATTCTACTACATACGATCACATGCCACTTAGATTGTCTATCATTAAGAAAAAAAAAAAAAACAAGCTAGGTTGTGTTGGTTCCCATCTTTAATCCCAGCTCTCAGAAGGCTCAGACAGGCAGATCTCTGTGAGTTCAAGGCCAGCCTGGTCTACAGAGGAATACATAAAGAAAAACAAACAAAAGCAAATATGAAAGAAATACAATGGTGAGATAAAAGGAACAATACACTGCTGGAGGGTCTGTCAACCAGTACAGCCTGCTGAAAACCATCTAGAGCTTGCTCAAAAATCTGTGCTAAAGTATAACCCATAGATACCAGTCTTAGGAATAAAACCAACATACAGTAGAGATACCTGCTTACCCATGTTTAATGCAGCACTGGTCACAATTGCCAAGATACAAAATCAACCCAGGTGCTTGTCAACAGGTGCATAAGTAAAGACAATGTACTTACCTGAGTATCATTCAGCTAGATATCTTTTCCTACGCAAGCAAGTGGTTAGAATTGAGAGACATTTCATGGAGTGGCATACCTCAGACTCAGAGAGACAAACAAGTATCACCTGTGGAAAACTAGGAAGTCTGAAAGTCAACTAGAATGCTCGAAAGCGAACCAAGCAGGGAGGGCCAAAAGGGCAGAAAGGAATGTGGAAGTGATCAATATGCAAAATGCAAGGATTTGATTTTTTAATGTAAATTTTATTTTGTGTGTTTGGGTGCTTTGCCTGTGTACATTTGCACCACCTGAATACCTGGTGTCTAAGGAGTCCAGAAGAAGTCCTAGGAACTGGAGTGTTAGAGAAGCCACTGATGTTGTTCTGAGCCATCTTGCCAGACTCTATATTTTAATTTTTAAGTAATCTCTCTCTGCCTCTGCCTTGTATCCCTCCCCATTATGGGGTGTCCATCTCTCTCATTTTTTCTCTGTGATATGTATGAATGTTCACATGTGTGTGACTGTTGGTGATCAATTCTTGCCTTCTACCTTGTTTAAGACAGGGCATCCCTCTTATTTGTGGCTGTGCACCAGGCTAGACAACTATCTCACAAGCTTATTATTATTCTCTTGTCTGCACCTCCCATTTCTCCTTAAACCACTGGGATTTTCAATGGGCACGACATTGTCCAACTTTATTTGGGTTCTAGGAATCTGAACTCAGGTCCTTATGCCTGAGTGACTAGAGATTTGTCTTTTGGATCATCTCTCTAGCACCTCCAATTTTATGTTTAATAGTTTTGGCTGAGAAATAAACAAGTATGCATAATGAAGTTGTAAAATTGGAAAAGTTTCGTGCTATCAAAGCCATGAAAAACCACCAAAGTTATGGTAAATGTACTTTTTACAACCAAAAACTCTCTTCTTGGCAATTCTTTTTATGTACCCATATTTATTTCTCCCATCCTTAAGTAATGATTGGTACTGAGAATGAGTTTCCGGAGTTTTATATAAATCATAAAAATATTTCTATATTATTTTAAAACTATTTTCATTCATATAAGGAACACATGAGATTCTGTTGGCCATACTTGATGTGGTTGGCCTCGTTAATTTTAGTTATCTAACATATACATATAACAGTATCTCATTGTACTTGCAGTGTACACTTTTATAAAGATGAGTTTATGAACAGCTGTGCAATGTTTTCTTGATAGCTGATGAGTCTTTTGACCATTCAAATGTTTAAAATGTTTTAGTTCTTAAACGTCAGTTCTGGGAGTAATTTATTCTGACTACCGAATGTGTAATTTGCTGGGTTTTTGGTTTTGTTGTTTTGTTTTGTTTTTCTCAATCTCTGAGTTACTTTTCACTCCCTTGGTGGCTTATTTTGTTTTGATGCAGTTTTTGCTTTTTGTTCCTGATTTTTCTTTTTTTTTTTTTTGAAGAAACTTTTTTTTTCTTTTGGCCCTTTGTACTTCATTGTAACTTAAAAGGACAGCCTGCTGTGTGTGTAATTTTAAAAACACACTTCCACCTTTCCCAGGAGCTCAGCGGATGATCTGACCTCTCCCAGTTCCCAGTTCCCTTTGCTCCATCCGGCTTAGCAGCCATTCCTGTCCAGGCCCCACCAGCTCCCTCTCAGCTTTCGTTCCTTCTGGCTACCTTTGCCAAGCTGCCAGCTTCTTTCTCTCTGTTTCTCTGCCCACCTTGCTCTGCAGATGAAAAACACTCAGTCTTATTATTTTAGAACTTGCTAGATAGCACAATTTCTGGGCACAGAATCTCCGTCCCTAAGCTTATCAGCTAGCCTTTATCAGCTAGATCCCACCAACTTCCTCAGCCTTAGCTTCCTGAGGCCCTAGCTTGCCTGAGGGCTTACAAGACTGCTGCTTTCTTCTCATTCCAATGCATGGCAGCATTTTCCTCCTGGGACCCGGAAGTCCCACCTGTCCCTTCAGCTCAGCAATTGGCTCCCAGCCTCCTTTATTGACCAAATCAAGAACCAATTAGGGAACCAGACCTTACTATCAGCACCTCCCCTTCACAGCCAATTATGCAATCATGAAGATTTTTCTGTATTCATTTCTTGTTTTAAGTTTACACTTTGATAAATGGGCTTTATAATCCTCTTAGATTAATTTTTTCACACGTAGTATGATGTAGGGGCCTATCTTAAATTATTTTACAATTGTTTTTATAATGAGTCCAAGGCCACAACATATATGGCTACTTTTTTTCATTGCTGTGAAAAAAGCAAATTAAAGACAAGGAAGGTTTGCTTTTAGTTCATGGTTTCAGGTGACATTCCGTAGTGGCTGGGAAGCCAGAGATTGAGGTTGCTGGTCACTTTGCACACAATCAGGAAGCAGGAAGCCTTGGTTATTGCCTCGTGTTTATGTCCGGCAATTGTGGTCGGTCTCTCTGCCTCAAAAAACTTAATCTAGGAAGTCTATCAAGGACAGGTCCAGAGTTTGTCTCCAAGGTCATTTTACATCCTCTTAACAATATAAACTCTCACACCTCCAAAAGTCTAATAGAAGTTTTATTTTTGTTTTTGCTTCTGATTATTCAATAATTTTCTTGTTTAATTTTGCTTAACAAGATCATTTTTTCCCTAGTCCGTTTTCTTTGTATCTTTATGTGAAAAAAAAGAATCAGTTCTCCAATTACATTACAGCTTATGTTTAAATCTATTTTTATGCTACTCTTGATTTCTAAAATTTTTCTAACCTGTCTTAAAATCAGATGTTAGTTCTCTATTTTATGATTTTCTTTCTCAAGTCACTTTGGAAATTGTGTGCTGAGCACCTGTGTGCCAGCCAAAGGTCAATGTCAGGTGTCTGCCTTGATTACTCTCCACTTTGCTTTTTTGAGACAGGATCTTTCAGTAAGCTCACTGATTGTCTAGGCTGGACAGCCAACAAGCACTTGAGATTTTCTTGTCTTTCCCTCCCTGTTACTGAGATTTCAGGCAATTACCACCATGGCCAGCTTTATATGAGTACTGGGTCTGAATTCTGGTCTTTGTGTTTTCATAATAGTCACTTTATTATCTTTTTTCCCCTTTATATGAAATTTAAAATTAGTGTCTCCCTTTCCAATTATAAATATGTTGTTGATTTGATTATCATTGTATTAAACTTGGTTAATTTTAAAAGATCTGATATCTTAATACTAAGTCTTCTGATCCATGAACAACGTATCTCTTCAATTATTAAGAAATTTAAAATGTTTACTTAATAGAACATGGCAACCATCTACATTGAGTCATAATCTCTTTTAGATTTTTACTATCAGGATAATCATACCCTCATAGGATTATTAAAACATGGTTCATACTATTTAAATCTCTTGAAGAGATTATGTAGAATTTATATTACTTCTCCCCAAAATATTTCTTAAAACATTCAGAGAAAGGTACAAATATTATAGGAAGAACTTTACCTCTATTACCAGTGTAGGGATATCTGGATTATCTTGTTTATTTATGAGGCAGTGGAGATCATCTGTGTCTCTTTGTGGTATTCCCACAGTAGCCATGTTGCAGAATTTGTATGCATAAAATTGTTCCTAATTTCATCCTTAGCATTTTTTTCTGTAAAATCTGTACCAACGTTATCACTCTTATTCTTGAAATTGATAATATGTAAGTTTACTTAAATTTTCAAATTGCTAACCTTTGGTATCATATTTCTTCAAAACACCTTGATCTTTATTCCTTTATTCTGCTACTGTGGCTTCCCCATTTTCCAGTTTCTTAAGGACAAGACTGTTAAGTTGAAAGATTTCTTAGTCTTTAGTGCATCTAATGCTGGTTTTCCACGAAATTGAGCTTGATAGAATGCACTAGAAGAACTTCACTCTGAAGAGGCTTACCACACTCAATAAGAGAAAATGAATAAACAATCCTAGAATAGTAAATCAAAGGGGGGAAGACCTACACCATAACCACAAAATAACAGGGATCAATAACCACTACCCATTGATAACTCTCAATATTAATGATCTCAGTTCCTCAATAATAAGACATAGACAAATAGATTTGATTAGAAAATAGAATATATCTGTCTGCTGCATCCAAAAAGCATACATTACCATCAAGGATGGATATTGCCTCAGGGTAAAAGGATGGAAAAGGTACTCTAAGCCAATGGACCTAAAATGCAAGCAGGTGTGGCTATGTTAATAGCTTGCTCCAAACCAAAACTAACCAGAAGAGATAAAGAAGAATGCTACATACTCATCAAAGAAAAATATCAACCAAAAAGACACTACAATTCTAGACATCAATATAGCAAACAAAAAGACATCATACTTCATAAAAGAAACACTACTACATCTGAAATAACATGTTGAACTTCACACAGTGATAGTGGGTGACTTTAATACACTTCTCTCATAAACAGACAGGTCATCCAAACAAAAACTAAACAGGAAAATGTTGGGTTAATACCTTGCAGAAATCTACAGAACATTCTTCCCAAATGCTAAAGAACAAAATGTATTCTCAGCAGCCCATGGAACAGTCCCCAAAACTGACGACACGCTAGGTAACAGAGCTAGTCTCAACAAGTAAAGAAAATGAAATAACACCCTGTATCCTCCATGAATACCATAAATTAAAGCTGGATATCAATAGAAATAACAGAAAGTATGCAGACATGTGGATACTAAACGATGCACTACTGAATGAAAAACCGGTCAAGACAGAAATCAAGAAGGAAATTAAAAAGATTTTGATTGAATTAAAATGAAAACATACCATATCTAAAAGTATGGAACACAAGGAAAGCAGTTCTAAGAGGTAAATTCATAGCACTAAACACCTACATTTAAAAAAAGAAAAGAAAAGAACGGAATCTCGTCAGATTTCATCTAAATAACTTAATATATTTCCCAACAACCAGGAGAAATAACACCCAAAAAGATCAAATAGGAAGAAATAATCAAATCTAGGCTTGAAATCAACAAAGTAGATACAAACAGAAAACACTACAAAAAAAATCAATTTTGAAGAGTTGGTACTTTGAAGAAAATGAATAAGACTAACAAATCCTTGACCAAATTAAGTAAAAGATGAAGAGAAGATATAAGTTAATAAAAGTAGGTATGAAAAGGGAACAAAATGACAGAATTTCTGAGGAAATTCAAAGAATTGTAAGAACATAGCTTAAACGTGTTTATTCTACCAAACTGAAAAACATCAAATAAATGAATGAATTTCATGATATACATGTTAAATCAAGCTCAAACAAGCAACTTAAGTGGACCTACAATCACTACCTCTAGTGAAAACCCAACAACAAGAAAAACATCCACACAGTTTTAGCACAGAATTCTACCAGACCTTCAAGGGAAAATTAAGGCCAATACTTCTTAAATTATTTCACAAAATAGAAATGAGGGAATATTTCCTAATTCCGTTTACAAAACTACTATCGCTCTAATACCAAAACCAAACAAATGTCCAACAAAAGAATTATAGGCAATATCTCTTGTTATCAATAAAATACTTGCAAACTGAATCCAAGAACACATCAAAAAGATTATTCATCATATTCAAGTTAGATTGATGCTAGAGAAGCAAGGTTGGTGCAATATATGTAAATCAATAAATTCAATCCACCACATAAAACAGCCTAAAAGACAAAACCCCATGATCATCTCATTAGATATAGAAAAGGACTTTGACAAATCTAACATGCCTTCATTATAAAAGTCCTGGAAAGAGGGATACAAGGGACCTGCCTTAACATTAAAAAGGCAATATATAAAATGCTCAGAGCCAACATCAATCTAAATGGAGAGAAAAATCAAAAGCATTTTCACTAAAACCAAGAACAAGAAAAAGATGCCCACTCTTTATACCTATTCAATATAGTACTTTAAGGCTTAGCTAGAGCAAAAAGACAACTGAAGGAGATTAGGGAAATAGAAATAAGAAAGAAAGAAGTCAAAATATCTTTATTTGTAGATGATATGATGGTATACATATACATGAGACTTTAAAGCATCTAACAGGAAACTTCTAAATTTCAATAGCTGATCAACACTTTCAGAAAAGTAGCAGGGCACAAAACTAATACACAAAAATCAGTAGCCTTTTTACATACAAATGACAAACAGATTGAGAAAGAAAGCAGAGAAACAATGTTTTTCACAATAGCCTCAAAAAAAAATCATGGGATACCTTTAATCAAGCAAATGAAAGGTTTTTATGATAAAATCTTTAAGATACTGAAGAAAGAAGTTGAAGAAGACACCAGAAGATGGAACATACTCCTATGCTCATGGACCAGTAAGATTAATATTGCAAACAAAAAAAACATTTATCAAAAGCAATCTATAGATTCAATGCAATTCCCATGAAAATTTTAATATAACTCTTCATAGATGGTATAAAAAACCATTCAATTTCATATGAAAACGTGCCACGCACATACACACTCACACGCTCATTCATGTACACACATACCAGCATAGCTAAAAACAATCTGACAAATAAGAGAACGGCTGAGGTATCACCATCCCAGATTTCAAGTTGTATCACAGAACTCTAGCAATGGAAACAGCATGCTGCTGACATAAAAACAAACACCCTGATAAATGAAATCAAGCTGAAAAACCAGACATGAGTCCACACACATAGAAACACTTCATTTAAAAAAAAAAACCTGGAAGATAGTACCTTCAAAAATGATGCTTGTTAGATAGTTACATATAGAAAAATGAAAACAGATTCATATCTGTCTGTCAATCTGCATAAAATTGAAATGTTCAATCATCCCTAGTCATTAGAGAAGTACAAATTAATACTATTTTGAAATTTCTTCTAGTCCATCCATAATAGTTAGAATCAATAAAACTAACAACAGCACATGGTGATGAGGACATTGGGAAAGGGAACTACTTATTCATTGCTCATTAGAGTGCAAACTGATACAGCCACTACTTAAATTAGTATGGCGGTTACCCAGTAAGTTGTGAATTGATCTACCTCAAGATTCAAGACTCTATATCCTACTACTATATCCTACTACTGAGGGATATTGCTCATTTTCATTGGTAAACTATTCATAACAGCCAGAAACTGGAAATAGCCCATATGTCCATCAACTCATGAATGAATAATGAAATAGCAGTATATTTATACAATGGGATATCATTCAGTTGTTAACAAAAACGAAATTATGAAATTCTCAAGTAAATGAAACTATAAAAAAAATCATTCAGAGGTAACTCACCCCCCAAAAGACAAATATCATTTTTTTCTTATATGGGGATTTTGATTTTCAAAGTGTGTGCTACAATCCAGATAATCACAGGGGGAATGTATCTAATAAGAGAATAGGGTTAAGAGAGGATCTCCCAAGGAATGAAAACTAGAATATGGTTGTGTTAGTGAGGGTTTCCACTGCTATGAAGAGACACTGTGACTGCAGCAGCTTTTATAAAGAATAACATTTAATTGGTGCTGGCAATACCATTCTAGAACTCTAGAATTAGTTCATTATTTTGATGGTAGATGGTGTGCAAGCAAACATGGTGATGGAGAAGAAGTTAAGAGTTTTACATCTTGATCTGCAGGCAGCAGAAATGAAATTAGACCTAGTTTGAGCTTCTGAGACCTTCCCCAAAGCTTGCCGCCACAGTAACACTGTGTGTGGCATGTCTTAATATGAAGTTGAATATTTTTTATACCATCTATGAAGAATTATGTTAGAATTTTGATGGGGTTGCATTGAATCTATAGATTGCTCTGTTTAAATCTTTTTTGTTTTTTTTGCAATATTAATTTTACTGGTCTATGAACATAGAAGAGTGTTCCATCTTCTGGTATCTTCTTCAACTTCTTTCTTCAGTATCTTAAAGATTTTATTATGAAAACCTGTCATTTGCTTGGTTAAAGTTATCCAATGATATTTTTTGAAGCTATTGTGAAAGACATTGTTTCTCTGATTTCCTTCTTAGTCTGTCTGTCATTTGTATGTAAGAAGGCTACTGATTTTTGTGTATTAATTTTGTGCCCTGCAACTTTGGTGAAATTCCAACAAGGCCATACTTCTTAACAGTCCCACTCCATATGACCCAAGAATTCAAATCCACCAGTCTATTGGGGGGACAGTCCTATTCAAATCACCACACTAGGGTTACAGAGAGAAAAGAGCAAACTAGACTAAGAGAGTTAAATAGGGAGGAGGATGGGAGGGTGAGATAAGAGTAGTTATGAGGAGGAACAATTCATAAAAAGTCTATTTGAAAAACTATATGGAAACTCACTACTGTAGAAGCTTCCTAAAATATACACATATCGGAAAGGAACCTAAATTAAGCTACTTCCTCTGAGATGTTATTCTTTCACTGACAGCTATTCCCCATCATAAGGATACAGTTGCCTCGCTCCGTGCTTGATAGCTTAGCTCTAAATGATGTTAACACTCCCACTCACAGCTATTTCTTTTATCAATCTATTTCTGTTGGACTTAATTACTCATTTCTAATGTTCATAATTCTGAAGTTTTGTTATACATTCATTTATTGGTTAATTTCATTTCAACTTCCTATGTCTATATTGTATAACATGGACTTCTTACCAGAAGAAAATGAAGAATCAAACAAGCTTTGCTTCAGATGGATTGCAGGTGGGCAGAAGCCGATCTCTGCCAGAAGTGAAATAATACTCTCATTATGATTCACATAGTATACATAATGACCTAGGGACTGAGCAAGCTATAGTCTGGATCTTTTGGGAAAGATTCATCTCATGTATGGGATTGCTAATTATTGGTTATCAACTTAAACATCTAAGAAACATTGGTAAAATACACTTCTGGGTGTGCCTGAAAGAGTGTTAGTGGAGATATTTGTCATGTGGGTCAACAATTAATGAAGACTTGCCCTGAAGTATATACAATTAGCCAGTTGAGGATCAGAATGGAACAAAAAGAGAAAATGAAAATACCCATTTCTTTGAATCTTATAAGACTGGCCATTTTGCTATTGGTATTGTCCATACACATCTGTGCTAGTGTTTTCTAGAGAGACAGAACTGATTAGATGAACATCTTAAAAGTGGATTACACTGGCTTACATGATAAGGTCCAGGTAATCCAACAATGGCTCTCATATCACTGAGGCCAAGAATCTGGTAACTGTTTAGTACATGAGGCTGAATGTCTCAGCAGTCCCAATCTGGCACTGGAGGTCTGTATTCCTGGAGAACTACTGGTCTTCATTATACCAATGGAAGTCTGAAGATGCTGTTTGTATATCAGCAAGGAATGCAGCAGGAGGCAGATAGAGTGCCAGCAACAGTGAAGGCAAGGAGGTTAAAAGCAGTTTCCTTCTTCCATGTCTACTTTTTTGGGCTGCTACCAGGTGCCAACCACATTTAAGGTAGGTCTTCCCACTCAAAATATCTGGTTAACAAAGACTCTCATAGGGGTCTCCAGGGTCTCGTGGTTTAGTTGATTTCATACCCAGCTAAGTTGGCAACCAAGATTAGCCATCACATCAGTCTCCAATTCCCTCAGTCTCTAAACGTGGTTTCACACTAGCAACTCTCCGGGAGCCCCTAACCTCAGGCTGGGGCTGTTTGGTTGGTTTCTCTTTCAGAGGTATCAGCTTCTGGGGCAGAGCAAATACTGGTTACCCAATGAGATGGCTATCATGAAACTGTCTACCCTTTCAGCATAAAATCCAATCCTTTTTACAGCCATATACATTGTGCTGTTTTCTAGAGATTCTTTACACCATGTAAACAGAAATTTGAAGGGCTGTTGGGTGTCTGGTGATGCATGTATATCAGTGTTTCAAAACGAAGACTACAAAATCAAGTTTCAGAGATCAAGGACTACATCTGAAACTGGGCTAAAGGCCATTAAGTTACGGGGGTTGGGGGGGGGGGGGCTTTATTCTGCCAAGGTCCCAAGAACTGGAACAAAGATGGTTACAGGAATAATGAACTAATTTGTTTGGTGGAAGAAATTTCAAGGCAGGATAGTGTTCAAATTTTTATGACTACTGTTTATTATTCTAGGTCTGTAGTCAAACAGCAAGTGCGCAATTTGGTGAAGAAAAGAGTGTAATTTAACCTACAGACAAGATGTTAATTACTTATTCTGAGGGGAGGTTCTGATACTAAGGGCTAGTTCCTTAACTGGTACTTGATTTGTCAATAAAGACCAGGAGTCAATTGCTGGGCAGAAGGTAGAGACAGGACTTCCGGGACCCCAGGAGGAAATCTGGGACTCGGGAGGAAAAGGCAGATACAAGGAAGGAGAGATATTTTTTTCTGCCATGCCTTGCAATGAAAAGAAGGCAACAATAATGTAAGGTCTCGGGGCAGCTAGGGCCTGTGGCCTCTACTACTGGTGTATGACCAAGGATGTCGGCAGGGACTACCTGATACTAGCCACTAAGTTTAGGGTGGAAGGAGAGATGGAGAAAATGAAATGGTGGGAGATATTTGTGCCCAGCAATTGTGCCTAGCAGACAAGTTTGAAAGTAATAAAGTTGTCAGTGTGTCTTTTATCCGTTGACTCAGGCGTCATTGGAGTGGGCTAGTAACTCAAGCCCTCCCAGAGCAAAGGCAGGTAGAAAAGGAAGCCAAGCGGCCGACCCTGGAACTACACCCAACAAGATTGACACTTCTGTCAATCAGAAAACTGCGCCGAGTAAGTCTCCATCCGTAAAAAGGATCCATTTTTTTTTATGAAAGTTCAAGCTGATTTGAAAAAGTCTATACTGATAACACCAGAGAAGAGTTTCTGGAAAATATTCCTGTGTTTCCCTGGGGTGAGCACACAGAAGAAAAGGTAACAGTGATCCTGAGCTGGCAGCAGAAACTGATGACATCATCTATATTGTCTTGGTTCTGCAAGCATAAAAGATACAGGCTTGAGAGGATCCATATTCTTGCATCATGGTTCCAGTGAGCTGCTGAGGCTAAGCTATGTGGCAGGATCGGGGTACTTCACAAAGCTCCTGAAAGGGTCATTTGGGAGAATATTAAGATGAAGCCAAAGTTGTAATGGAAATCCTTGAAGATGAGTGATGCCACAGCTATGGGATGTGTGCTGAGGAAAGCCGCAGCCTTGGAGTAGAACCATTCCTCGGGCATTGTTTGCTGCAGGGTTGGGAGTTCTAACTTTGGAGTCCACCAAATTAACTGTAATGCAAGTTCCAAAGTCTAGACACGAGCTGAAGAATTTGGGTTTGGCCTGACCTTTTTTTTTCCAAATCATAACTAGTTTTATTGCAAACAGTCCCTATAGATACATCAGTTTAGTACAATAGCTACCTAACAAGCTACAGAAACATGCGTCATGAGAAGCAATATGACCCATCTCTTCTGCACATTAGCAACTTGTCCCTCTAGAGCCACGGTGCTCACATAATTGAGATCTGAGAACAGTCACTTTTTGCATTTTTTCCTGATATATGGAATTACTAAAGTACAAATGTAACATACAAAGTATATATTTCCTCTTTATAGAATAAACAGTGGCTTCAAGACACCAGAAACCCAGATGACAATGCCCACTGGTTACTGCCTGGGGGAGGGGTCATAATCAAGCTTCACTCACTATAAAGGACTGACCAAGAGCATTAGAGAAGGCTTTGAAAACCTGGTATTATCCCCAAACCGAGAAACACATGCAACCTCTGGCAAGAATTCCTCCCTCCGTCCCTTTAACAGGCTCCTGTGCTACTAAGGGAAGAAGTGATTTCAGCCTCATAAAGGCATTTTTTTCCAAACTATGAAATTCAACTATTTGGATGTTTCAATTTTTCATTTTTCACAAATTTTACTACAGACAAAATTAAGAAAAACAAAACAAAACAAACAAAAAAAACCCACCTTACATGGCTAGTCTTGCCTTGGACTAGTTTTACTACACCTGTCCTTAAAAAATAAAAAAAAGAAAAAAAGAAAAAAGAAAATGGCTAGATATAAGTCCAATTCGTGTTTTATGAATGTAAAATTTCCATGTTGCTACAAGATTTTTATAGTTTTCAATCAGGCTTTGCAATGACTTGACAGGAGGAAAGGCTAGACTAACAGAAAGCTGTTCATGTAAGAGTAAAACCACTGCCTAACAACTTCCTTACTACATGTGTTTTGTTACAACAACCTTACTTGTAAGTCCAGATACTCTTCACACACAAAGCCTTTATGTTTGCTCTTGTAAGATACACAACTGTGATTTCCTATTGTGGCATCAAGTTTCCAAGTTTTGATTGTAGAATTTATCAATCCCAATATTTGATAGTATATTATTTGAGTTCAAATTTCAACACCAACTCCTAACTTTCTGGGTTCAAGAAAGTCATTTAATCTATTTAACTAGATTTCCCTCACATACAAAATGGGAACAGAAGTGTAACATCACTGAGTTAAATAGAAAGCTTAAATCTATTCATGTAAGTAAAACATTCAGCAATGTTAAATGCAGCTCACTATGATTATTCAATGGACTTTAAAAAGAGAAACCCCTAAAACCAACACTTACATATGTTCACCAGAAAAACCTATGAGAAGACACATTTGGTGTTTTGTGAATGCAGTAATTATGATCACACTGGCAAAAGCTGAACATCAAATTTGATCAATTTAAATTGTTTAACACTTCAATCAACTATGTGTTAAGTAAAATGTAAGCTGTTCCCAGAAACATTTTTCTAACTTTAAAGCTCAATGAATAGGAATTACAATGATTTAAGTGGAAGAAGGAAAAAAAAATCCACAAGTAGAATCTGAGTTAAAATCATTCAAAATTAGTAGCCATCAGAGAGCAGTAGTAAGCAGAGGCAGAAAGGTATTCGTTCTTTATTATTTTATTTAATTTAAAATGTTATTCCCCTTCCTGGTCTCCCCTCCACCCCCAAACCCCTCCCTTTTGCCTCTAATAGGGTGCTCCCTCACTCAACCACCCCCTCCCACTTCTCCCCTCTAGTATCCTCCTTCTCCAGGACATCAAGCCTCCACAGGACCAAGTAATCCCTTATGGACCAGCCCATGTATGCTCCTTGGTCTGTGGCTTAGTCCCCGGGAGCTCTGAGGGGTCCAGAAAAAGGGGTGGGGCAGGATCAGGTATGGGGGTTCTTTTCTATAATAAAGGTCTTGCTGAATTAAAAACAAAACCAGCCAAAGAGCTTGAGACACTACTGATGCCAGGCCTACCAACAGTTCCTTTGAATTTTGAAGACATTGTTGTACAAATTATTTAATCCCAACCTGAAGTTTCTACCCCACCTTGTCCATTCAGTTCCCGGATAAGACACACAACTTTTATTATTTACAGTAAGCCTTAAACAGCACAAGAGCTGGGCAGATTATCTACACTCTATGCTATTAGAATTTACTTTCCTATCAACAACCCTGAATTATTATATACTGTTTTATCTGGGCTACTCTTAACTCCAATTGAGCAGCACTCAGGGCCATGTTTTCATGAATGCCCCTAATCCATGGTGTCTTATCCTTCCTCCTTCACCTTCTCCTCCCCTTTGTGGTTCTCTTCCAACCCAAAGCCCAGGAACCCTAAAACCCACCTCTGTCACTTCTGCCCAGCTATTGGCTCTCGTCATCTTTATTTACAAATCCAAAATAACTTGAGGGCAAGGTCACAGTATCACTTGGGTCTACATACAGATTATCTCCTCTCTGGGACAACCATGTCTTGGGGGCTCAATATCAGCATCAGAATACAAGCAGCACCAAGCCAACCCACTACACGACATCCCTGGGAAACAAGAAAAGTACCAAATCATGCAAACTAGGTGGCCCTTTGCACACTAGTCCTTCCAGAGGCATTTAACGAATGAGGATAATAGAGTGGTACGAAAGGCAGGGAGGAGTAGCCTGCTGGACCAGAACATCCCCACTATCCAGAAGTGTTACAGGAGTCACTTAGGCAATATTAATTTCAGTGAGGATGGTCAGGTATAAATTCCAAAGAAACAGATTCACCAGGCCAAGTGTAAAAGGATGGGCAGGATGACTTAAAAGAATTCTACAGAAAACAAATGATGGGAGAACTTGAGCAAAGAGAAACTTACAACAGACTGATTTCAGACTCACTAGAAAAGGACTCTAGTCTCTTCATTCTCTTACATAATAACTTACAACATTTATTTAGGTCTTTATAATATACTCTTTGATAATATAGAGAAACTAAAATCTGTTTTACTGTACATATAAAAATAACATTTGAGAAATGATACATAATAACTATCAGATTGTCAAAGCTCTAAAACACCTGAACAGTAGTGAGCATGGACGAAGATGAATGTTTCATAGCTATAATTTTCTTCCTATCTCTAATAAAGCATTTAAAAAACCACTAGCATCCTTAGTGCTGCATGCCTGCCCCTTAGTTAAGGCTTTTACTACTGGTTCACTGTTTAAAAGTCAAAAGGGAAAAACAGTGAAGTTAAGTAATTAATTAGAAGGGAAATTACAGTAATAACAGACTAGAAAGTCTAATTTAAAATCCTGGAAAGATTTGTTAATTCTTTAAAATAAAGAATGTATGTAAGCAGTCTTTAATGTACTTTAGATTATATTTAAGTGTTTATGCTCCTTTCAATTATTTTAAGTACTAATAGATTGAAGCAAATCATCCAACTGTTCAGAAAATGTTCAGAAAAACCATTCTCACATAAGGACAGTTTAACTTGTCTATGACTTTGAAAGTAACACCGTAAGTTGGGCATGGAGGCATACATCTGTACTGAAGAGCACTGGGCAGGCGGAGGCAAGAGAGTCGCTGATAGTCTGGGCCATCTGGGTGACAGAGAGAGTTGAAGGCCAGCTTGGACCACATAGCAAGATCCTGACTCAAAAACATGTATGCAAAGAAAAAGAACAGCTTGAATTGTCCTGTCTAACCTATATGATAAAGAAGCTGGATCAGACGATACGTTTCTGCCAATTTTAAATGTCAATGATGCTTTATTACTTACATAATAAGGCTTTTTTCCCCGTTTTTTCTTTTTGCTAAACTAGACTTAATGCCTAGCCTGTGATTTTTCCTAACAGTGAAATGTCTTAAATTGAATCACATTTTAGAAATATTAAAATTAGCTACTTCTGGATAGCAATTAAATACAATTTTCTTGAAAATAAGCAGAAATTCTCTACTTTTCAGAAAGACCAGTAAGACTATGGGAATATTAGTTCAAAACTGACAATGTATTTAAAAAACCTTAACTGAAAATGACACTACAAAACCAAGTTGCTGTTTACTTTGTAATTTTAATCTTTGTGCTAGAGAAAGCCTTCTACAGAAGCTTTACAGTATTTTGATGCTCACTTGCTACCATATTTAGTAAAGACAACTATTTTTCTCTGTATATACATAAATGCTAACTTTTCAAAAACTTATATACATAATTTACATACATATCTGAGAAAGTTTCATTTTCCACTGTAAACACTGATTTATTAAATAATAAAGTAGAAGCTTATGCTTTATAAGTCAGCATTAAATTTCTCATAGAGAAATCAGAACTAAAGTCCTATCACAGATAGTTATCAATAATTGGGAAGCCATCTTAACTCGACTTTCATCAAGGCAGTAAAATGGGAGTTGACTGAACAGTATGCAAGGCTTTGGCCTTTCTTCGAACCAGTGCTTGCTGCCTTTTTCGTTGAATTTCTTCAGGAGAATACTTCCTATTTCTCTCTTCTTCATCTAAAAATTAAACAAAGCATAGGAATTAATCTTATAGCCTTTAAGTCATTCTGAATATCTGCCATAATCTTTGCTTTTTCATCACTCTGGTTTGACTATTAAATCAAACAGATATGTATATTATGTATATATGTATATTACACAATTACATGTACATACATAATAAATAGAATGTTAATGAAAGAATGTATTTCTCAAAATATATTATCTATATACTTTGTTTCTTGGTATAACCAGAAATGGGAAAGGATACTCAAGGTTTATTTCAAATCAACTCCTCAGATATCTCTGATGTCTATTATTTTCTAAGCTAGACTTTAGCCAATTTCAATACCAGAGAAATACCAAAATATATTTTATAAAAACAAGTTACTAGTCCACAATGGTATAAAATAAGAAGTCTTTAAAAATTGGCTTAATAATATGGAAAATAATTTCAAATGTATGAAATTACACTATAAAAATCTGATTTAGAAAGAGTTAAACACTTTGCCATCTGTCTTTCCGCTAACACATACACACACACACACACACACACACACACTTTCTCTCTTTTATGTGTGTATATAATATCAAACACAAGGTCAAATTGTTACACTTAGCAACTAAGTGCCTTAATTTTTATCTTTTTTTAAGCATAAGGGCCAGCAATTGCTATTCTCTATAGGACGTTCCCCTCAAAGTTAACTTTTAATAGCAAAATGCTCTCGTTCCAACTATGACTCTATTTGTTTTATACAAAAATAGTCATGTATAATATGTAAACCAATTATCAGATACGTTTCAATAAACTTTATACAATTCACATTTTCAAATCAGTTATTATACTCATGTATTTAAAAAAAGCAATAAATTTTTAAATTTTAAAAATGAGATTTAATGTACTAGTTGTATAAAAACAGGCTACAACTTAACTAACTTTGGCCTTAAGCTACTAACAGTTTTTGTTTCAAGGATATAACTTGGAGACCAGCTTGTGACACATCACAAGAAAAGTGAATAAAAAACAATACAAAACACTGGTGGGGCTAATACTAACAAGGAAGATTAAGCATTATGAATAACCTAAAAGAAAAATTGCTAGGATAAAAGACTTTTATACCTAAAAAGGCAGTCTGGATTAAGTCTTTACTGGAATTAAAAGTATATACAATTCACTGTAGAAACTTCACCCTAATTAGTTATAGTATATTTAGTTTAAAATAAACTTATAATATTTACAACTATAATAGACTGTCAACAATTTTTAAAAATGTTTTAAGACACACTGGGTTGTAACATGAAAATATACTCATTGTTAGTACTAATAAAATCAAAATCTGTCTAGCCATTTGGAAGGAAATTTGGTAATCTTTGTCAAAACTTACAACATTCTTACATTATGTTTTTAGGAATTAACAGATACAATTACAAAAAGTTGAGAAATCTGTAAAGAAGAAGAAATCCTACTGAACTATTGTAATTGCAAAAAACTAACACTAAGCTCCATAAAACACAATATCTAACACAAACAACAATATAACATACAATATGCAAACTCTAAAAACAAAGGAAACCTACAGGTACTAACAAGAAATGACAGCTATAATTTATTAAGGAAATGCAAAAAAAGAGACACAGAGACATAATAGACTAAACCAAAGCATTTGTAGGCTTTGAAAGCCCACTCATTAAAATTAACACATAAAATTTATTAAATCTAAAAAAAGAAATACTGAGAAGTGTCAGATGGAAGTACCAAGTTACATGCAAAGGTAAACATCTGAGAACAACAGACCTCTCAGAAAAAACCAAAACCAGGAGATAAAATGGCTGACATATCATGCACCTTATCTCCCTGGCAAAGTTAAACTATTCCATAGATCAAATTAATTTAATGGAAATATACAGAATATTCAATTCAACCATAGCAGAAATTCACTAACAAAGCATGATCAAGCTGACTTCATTACAGGGATGCAAACATGACTCAGTCTACACAAATCAATAAACATAACACATAAATAAAAAAGGTTAAAAAAGAAAAAATCCCATGATCATCTCAACACATTCCCAGAAAATTTTAAATAAAACTAAACAGTCCCTCATGATGCCAACCCTAAAGAATCTAGGAACAAAAGTCGGGCAGTGGTGGCACATGCCTTTAATCCCAGCACTTGGGAGGCAGAGGCAGGCAGATTTCTGAATTCGAGGCCAGCCTGGTTTACAGAGTGAGTTCCAGGACAGTCAGACCTACACAGAGAAACCTTGTCTCGAGAAAAAAAAAAAAGAATCTAGGAACAAAAGGATCATATCTCAACACAATAAAAAAAACAAAAAACGTATGAGATCAACCTACAGTTAACATTATACTGCTGGAAATTTGATACCGTTTCTGTATTAAAATTTGATATGAAAGTTGTTGTCCTTTCTGCTCTTACTTAACAAAATGCTAGAGGTCTTAACTGCAGCAATAACACACTAAGAAGGAATACAAACAACAGACGCCACCAGATTATATCTGCAAACTATATGATCATATATAAAAAAGGCTCCAAAGACATCACTAGATCAGATAAACATTTCCAGTAATGTAATAGTATTAAAAAACTAATACATAAAAACTAGTAGCTCTTCTATATATCAAACTCACTACAAAAATAATCAACAACAAAACTCTAGGAGTAAAACTACCAAGGTCGTGAAAGACCTACACAACGACAACCATAAAACTAAGAAAAATGTAAAACACTAGAAGATGAATATATTTCTAATTTTCATGCATGAGAATTAAAGCTGTGAAAAATGGCCCCATCACAAAAAAGGGTGTACACATTCATTGAAATTCCCATCAAAACTCCAATGACATACGTCACAGAACTAAAAAAAGACATTCTAAAATTTATATGGAAACTTATGCAGGGATATCGATGGACGGACAGACACACACACACACACACACACACACACACACACACACTCAAACACACATAGCTAAAGCAATCCTAAGTAAAACAAATAATGTCAGAGGCACCAAAACAACCTGATTTCAAACTCTGTCACAAAGTAAGAGTAAAAAAATCAGCACAGTGCTGTCACAAAGGCAGACATGCAAATAGCTGCATGCGGCTGATTTTCTTAGGGTCTAAAAACTTACATTAAAGACAGTTTTTTAACAAATGATGCTGGAAAAATTGACTATCCATATGTATGTAGTATATCTCATCCTTTTTGAAAACTAATTCAATATGAATTAAAAATATTAATGTAAGTTCTGTTTGAACTACTGGAAATCAGACAAAACTTTCAAAATACAGGCAGTGGATAGCAATTTCTGGAAAGCTCTGGGAAAAAATAGCCAGAATTGAGAAGTAGGAATGTATCAAATTATAAAGAGTTTGCACAACAGAAAAAAATCAGTAACCACAGTGAATACACAAACTAGATAATGGGAGAATACCTTTGCTGTATACTTACAATAGGGACTAATATCCAGAAAATATAATGGACTCAATAACTAAATACAAAAAGTATGCAGATAATCCAGAGAACAAGTGATAAATTAAATAAGACCACCCCCCCCACAAGAAGTATAAATAAGTCAACAACACATTTTAAAAAAATGTTCAATATCATCATCCATCAAGGAAATACAAACTACTTTTGGCATTTCAGCTTACCTAAACTAGAATGGTTATCAAGGTGGGAGAAACCTTTACACACACACACACACACACACACACACATTAGTGTGGTCATTAGGACAATCAGTACAAAGGGTCCTCAAAGGCTAAGACTAGTTATACTATTATACTATTGTTGATACATTACTGAAGGATTCAAAGTGAGTAAGCAATAGATAGGCTTGTATACCCATGTTTATTACAGAAATATGTATTTACAACAGCTAAGTCATGTAACCAACCTTAGTGTCCATCAACGAATGACTAAAGAATGTAGCAAACAACAAATGACATGAAGGGTGATCATTTGAGAAGAGGAGGGGACCAGCAGCAAAGGGGTAATAGGATGCAGCAACTAATATAAAACTGTTATATACAAGTATGAAAATGTCATAATCAAACAGCACTTTTTAAAATATAAGATGATTTAAAGTTTCAGGACATATACCAAACTAATAACAGTGGTGTCCTCAAAGTAATTAGTCCAAATTACTACATACCATCGTATTCCTACATTTTAGTAGGTAAGACAGGTTAAGGAAAGATAATTCAATATTTTTAAAATTATAGTGTAAGCTTTAGATTTTATGTAAAATGAAACATACACTGAAGTTTGTTTTACATATATATATCTTCTCTCCCCCTCCCTTTTTTTTTTAAAGATTACATTAAAGGCAAGTGGCAAGTTTATTGGGAAGCTGCTCTCAGGTGAGTTTACTGGCCCCAAGGATTGAGGCCAGGGGAGTCACATGTGGGTGGGAGTGGGGAGAAAGGTCATGCATGCAGTGACAGGAGGAAGAAGAGGACGAGGAGGAGGTGTAGGAGGAGGGAGACGAGAGAATAAATTTCTTCTTATGTGGGTTTAAAAGATTATTTTTCTATTTTGAAGATTCGTGATGATGTTAAATGATAAGAAAAAGTAAAGTAAACATGCTAAGATCATACATTTATATTGTTCTTCTGATCTTACACTCCTCTGTGTATTAAATATTTCAAATATGTAAAAAAAAGATTAGAGTCTAAGGGGACAAAGTTGAATTTAGGGTGGTAGCAATGTAAACAGTTTCATGATGCACTTTTTGATTAATGAAATATATACATTGAAGGAATAGCAATCTAAGAAAAGATGAATTGGAAGAATTAAAAGGATTGCATCAAATAACTCGTAAATTGTCACAACCAGCATTGAATTTTCTTTTGATACTAGTTAGTATCTATTAGTCAAAACAAATAACATTTTTTCAAAGAAAACTACTTTACACATACCTGGGGAAGATGGTTTCAAAGACTCAGAATATTTTATTGAAGATTGCTGCTGATTAGCTTCAAGCAGTGAACTGACAATTTCCCTTTTTCCCGAATTCTCGGAGATTTTGCTAACAGGCATACTTCCTACTAGATGATTTTGACTTAACTGAGAATGAGACTGAGGATTTTTTTTCTTAAAGGTAAATTTTGATAACTTCAGCACTTTATCATTCTGAGCTTTATCTGCTAAGCTGTTGTGGGAAAGCTGCTGAGTACTCAACTTCATATTAGTAGCAATTTTTGTACTCACAGGACCCAAATTTACATTCAAATTTGAACTTCCCGCAAGAACAAATTTTGAGCTGTTCACTTGTACTGGTACATGCTGATTATCAATTGAATTCTTAGAGCACACAGACCAATTTGTAGCATCCAAAATATTGGGACAATCTCCACATATGTCTCTTTTCTCTACTGTCACTGGCTTATTTATCTGTGATTTATTTGCTAAAGACAATGGCACTGCAGAGCTGACAAAATTCCCATGTTTAGATGGCACCAACTGACTTCCTTGTTTAGATGCAGTAGAAATATATCTGGATCCACATTTGGAAGTATTATTTATATTTTCTGACTCCTTACTGCCCTTCTTTTCTTGCTGAGTTAGTCTTTCAATGTCATCACAAGCCTGATATAACAAATCATCATCTACATCATCTGCTGCCCAGGTAGTCTCTAATTGATGGCATGCTCTAATCATTTCACCGGCCAACAGTGGATCATTCCAGTCATCAAAGGAAGAATTGAACTTTGATCCATGAGACTGATTTGTGTTACACACAATGTTTTCTTTGTTCAAGAACACAGAATCAAATGGGTCAGTAGTAGGTATTTTCAAAGGCAGGTTAACATCAAGCTCGTAATTTTGTTCATTAGGATACCTTGTGTATGAACCAGACTTGTTAGAGGCATTTGTTTTAAGTATGTACTTACTACGATCATCTTCTTTCACGTTTTTAAGATTAGAGACAGCAACATAATCTTCATTTTTAGTAACAATGTTAGTGACAGATTTCTCAAATCTCACTTTATTTCCAGTGAATGGTAACATCCTTGATTCAGCACCTGGATGTGGTGAAAACCTATATTCTCCAGCATTTCTTAGTTCTCTGTTTCGTGTCTTTGAAGGAAGAGCCAATGTTACCTCTGAATCTCTTAACTTTCCACCTAGATTTATATCTGCTCTTGATGTGATTGTACCATTTTCACCAATCGAGGTACAAATTGCCTTCTGACCAGTATCTTGGGCAGTTGTAGGAGGAAAGAGTTCAAGCATTTCAGCATTTTCCATTAGGAAGGGTTCACTGCCTAGTAAGCTTTCCCAATCATCCTCAAAATCATTAGCAGTCAACTCATCAAGCTGTTTATTAGATGCTGATGGCGTCCTTGGACAGGAAGTCACACATGATTTTAGTATTACGGTAGTATCTACCTGAGGGGAAGGTGATATTGGAGTTTTATTTAGCAGGTTTTCAGTGAGCAGAGTTTCAGTAGTAATTATTTCCTCTTGTAGTAAGGCATTTTTCTTTCTCAAAGAAGTTTTACTATTGTTCAAAAAAGCATCTGACAGATCTTGGCTTAGCTGTCCACTACACATCTGAGTGGAACCATCAAAAATAGCATTAAAGGCTGCTTCAACATTTTGGTCAAAGGGTTTCTGACTGCTGTCTTGCCCGTTTGCCAGAGATATTCCAGTGTCTCCTTTCATTTGCTTCTTTATTGGAGTACAACTGGTTTCAGAAACTATACCATCTGATTCCATCTGCACAAAATCTTTATGGTTATCTACATGTCCCATTTCTGAAGTCGTCTGGATAAAATCATGATTCTTCCCATCTTGCTCTTGGATCACATCAAGTTCTTCCATATTTTTATCAAACTGTTGGGCCAATTTCATAAGTTCTTTTTCTCGATTTTTTGTTTTTAATCTATTAAAAAACATTGAAACATTTTAATTAAAAAACTGTTTAATAACTACTAAATTACTGTTTAGTATAGTTTGGTGTGACAAAACACCAAAATTTTAACTGTCAGAATAACGTTTTTAACTCTCATATTGGAACAAAATGGTTTACTATTTATTATGGCTAAATTTAAAACCTAAAATGTTAGTAAGAATAGAGTACCTGCCTCACTGAATTATAAAAAATGAAGGTTGAACTCACTTTGTGCAACTGATTTTCACTCTTGATTTTTCTTTTGCTACACCAGGAGTACAAGGAATAGCAGTTTCGCCAATCCATACACCCAGCATGGAGTTTGTCACTGGTTTTTCCTCCTTTGAAAGAAAGAAGTGAAGAGAAGCGTAAGAAGCCCATAAAACAACTGCCCACCCTCCCTGTCTAAGAAGAGAGAGAGATGAGACTAGAGGGGGAATTCTGTTGTAAGCACTCAACAAACTCAAACAATGAGAAGCTGAAGAAAGGCAGAAAGTCAGAAGCTATGATCCATTTATATACCCACAAGTAAAAAGTAATATTCAAACTTGGGAATTCCATATTTATAAAAACTAAGATTTGAAGTACATTGTCTATCAAATACATTTTGATGTTATATAAAGAACACTTGGTAGAAGGAAAAATAACATTTTAGTTTTAAGATGCTCACAAAACCAGAAACAAACTACATACAATTATCAGACCTGAAAATAAGAATATATTCAGAATTCTTTCTGCAGCATCAATTTTCCAAGGTTTTCTTATCCTCATAAACTCTTAAAACTTGGGAGCTCTTCCTTGACTTAAACTGAGAGTATGGATAGAAGTAATGTCAGAACTCATTAGAGATTTTACAGCAAGGTCATAGCTAAAGCAATGGACAGACAAAAAGACAAAAGCAGAAAACCTCAAGTAAGAAAAATCAACTTATTTTTGCTGTATGTTTTTAGTTCCTTAATTACAAAGTTATGAAATGAACTTTATATTATAAACCAGGGGTTCTCAACCTGTGGTTCATGACCCCTTTGGCAGCCCCCATCTCCAAAAATACATTATGATTCATAACAGTAGCAAAATTAGTTATGAAGAAGCAACAAAAATAGTTTTGTTTGAGGGTCACCACAACATGTGGAACTGTATTAAAGAGTCACAACATTAGGAAGCTTGAGAACTACTGTTATAAACCAAACTAGCAAACCAAATTACTTAATCTTACTTGTTTATATTAACTAGAAAGAACAGAAGTATAAAAGATACAAGGTTAAAAATTTGCCTCATTACCAGATTACCTATTCTAATTTGAGCCTAGTGTGGGAGACTGCCCCAATGATTGTCCTCTGATCATTACGAAATATATGCCTACTAGCATGCATCCATGGAAAACAACAATTTTTAAAAAAGAAAGGGCCACTTTACACTTGCCTGAAGATTTGGGTGAAAATATCTTTAATTTTGTAAAATAATAAAATCAATTAATTTCACTGGAAGACTCAATACTTTGAGTTGTTTGTACAACTCTTAACAAACATTCTTAATACTTAATTTTGGAATCTGTCCACTTACCAATAAATTAAATTTATATAAAGTTTCAACAAGTCATAACAATTTTATGTAGCCTCTCAAGCATATATACCAAGAGTCCTCATATGTTTATGAACTACTTATAAGTGCTTATTTTATTTTTATTTTTATTTACATTCAAAATCACTTCCCCTTTCACGTTTCCTCCCTCCCCAAAAGTCCCATAAGCCCCCTTCCCTCCCTCTTTTCCCCATTCAATCCCCTCTCGCTTCTCTGTCTTGGCATTCCCCTACATGCAGTCTTTCCAGGACCAGGGGACTCTCCTTTCATCTTCTTGGAAATCTATTGATACGCGTATTGTGTCTAGGGTATTCCGAGATTCTGGGTTAATATCCCCTTATCAGTGACTGCATACTATGTGTGTTCTTTTGTGATTGGGTTACCTCACTAAGGATGATATTTTCAAGTTCTGACCATTTGCCTAGGAATTTCGTGAATTCATTGTTTTTAATTGCAGAGTAGTATTCCATTGTGTAAATATACCACATCTTCTGAATCCATTCCTCCGTTGAGAGACGTTATGATTATATAACTTCCTGATTTCTAAGTACATTTATTCTAGGTGCCATACAAGTTGTCTAAGCCTTCAATTGATCTTAGTATGAACTGTATAAAGCTATATAAATAAGGAAAATAAAGACCTCAAACACCACTGAAGAAATCACTACAGAAAATGAAATGACTGTCTAATATGCAAATATATGTCTTAAAAACTTAAATCAGAAACCATTAGGAAGAAATTCAATGATTTGAAGATAACTAAGAAAACTACAAATATGTATGAGAGTATGACATTTTCCGAGAGATATTAATGCTGCCAACAATTAACCTGCTTTAAGAATGTCTAGCAGAAGACACTGACTGAGTAATCCTAGGATTGCCATCTTTTCTTCACATGAGTTGCTATTTGAGCCCATTTAATTAAGCAGTGAACAGTACAATCAACACTGTATCATTCATGTTAGGCTGGTCATCCCAAACATGTTTTATTGTGCTTCTTTGAGGTAGTTAATAAGAACATATTGTTAACACACACAGCAATAACACAGCATAAATGTGCTTCAGAGATGAGGAGTGGATACAATGAATCCTATGGCATGACAACATAGGAAGCAGAGCTGCCAGCTACAAAGCTGAACTGACTGTTGATTATAAGTCTAGATTTCTATAGCCAGAGAAAAGCTGCACCTATCTTCTCTTTTTGGATATAGTGATCCCTCATAACTACATTTTGGACCAGTGGCATCTATGAGACATTACTACAGGCCGATAATACATAGCACTATCCAAGGGCATAGTAAGGAAAAATACAATTTCCTCAAAGATAACAGTAAGCAAAATGTAGATATTCTTTGAATTTAAGTGTTGTTAATTAAGAAAAAGAGGGGCTGGCAAAATGGCTCAGCATGTTAAGGTATTTACTACCAAGCCTCATGACCTGAGTTCATTCCCTGGGAACACCATAAGCGGAAGAACTGATTCTGACAAGGTGACCTCTTCTACACACATGCTGTGGGTGTGGGCAGACAAGTAAGTATGTACATATATACACACAATATATACATATACATATATACACATACATACACATACTTTTTAAAATGTAAAAAAAAAAATTAAGTAAAAAATGAAAGAAAAGAAACTCAGAACAGCTTCTCTTCTGAGCTCATGCTCTTACTAAGTGTTAAGACTAATAAAAGAAATGAGTTACTGGATTCCTTTGTGCTAATGATTGAATCTTCTTCATTCAAATGGCACAAAAATTGAAGAAAAATACTACAGTAAGTAGTAAACCACCATTAACATTATATTTTTAGTACTCTTCAGTTTATTAAAAAATTCTATGTACCTTAATCCTAATAATCCACTGAAGAAAGCAAAGCTGGTAATAATTCTACTTTATGGATGAATGGATTGGGGTTAGGAACACTTAACTGACTCCCTAGGGTCACAGCAGAAGAGGCTTCATGAAGTCTATATCTAAGTCCAGAGATCTCTCTAATTTTAGTGTTTCTGGGTGATTTCATAAGTCATTAAGAATACTAAGAAGAGAAACTATAAAAGGGAAACTTTTCACTATGGACAGTGAAGCAGCATTGTAGAAATATAAAGCCTTTATGTGTGGCTTTAAGTGATATGTACCTTAAAGCCCTTGTGTCTGGCTTTGAGCGAAATGTTTCAGCAAAGCCTTTGCCTTGTTTGGGTCAATCAGTAGAAAGAGAAACTGTTTTGAGTCTGCTGAAACCTTGAAGACATCTATCTCTGGAGAATCTGCACATAAGAGATCACTTGCAGCAGCACCAACCTTGGTCGGACACTCCTGGCAAACCTGGAGCTCTTACTTTTGATTTTGGCTAGCTGGGGTCAAAAGCGATGGAGATTTGTGTGGGCTGTGCTCTCACAGGCAGCAAGGGCAAGATAACTTTGGTAGCTGGAACCTTTCCCAGCCCCAATTAACCTTACATGATGTCTGAATAAAGTAACTGGAGTGAGCTAGCTGATATCAGTCTTTTCCAAGACGGCTGATCCTCTCTACTCTTTCAGGAAATGAAGGTTTAGCATCTTGGTGAACTTCTCTCTCTACTGTGGCACCTACAACTGACACTAATCACTAAAGCACTAACAAAAACTTCAGTACACCACAGCAACTAACTACATTATTTAAGGAATAAATAACCTAGAGAAGACTTAAAAATATTGGAGGGAGTGGAGGCATAGCTTAGTGGTAGAGCACTTGCCAAAAGTGAGTCCCTGAGTTTGAGTTTCAGCATTATCAAATGAATGAATGAATGAATGAAAGAAAAGAGACAGAGAGAATATATAAAAAGACATGCGACATGCACAGGTTACCATGCAAAACAATACTACTTTACGTAAAAGAACTTCAGAATTGGTAGATTTAGATATCCAAAGGGGTCATGAGACCAGATTCCAAGGATTCTCACGATGACCATATTGCACATTCTATAGTTCGTTCCTTTTTTCAATACATGCACTCAGAAAAACCAAATGTAACCTTGGTTGCTCTTTACATATGAAAGAACCACACAAGCAGATCGTATACAATTTTTGCTGTTTTATAAACTATGAGACTTAATTACCTGAGGAGCAATACGATTAACAATATGTGAAATCTCATCACTGTATGCACTGGAAATCTGCTTTTTTCTTCCTTTACCTGAAGAAACAGACATTTCTATAAATTTTAGACCAGGAATTGTAAAATCAGCTGTCACTCTTTAGGAAACAATTGTAATCAGTACAACTTAAATGATTCCACCCTAACACCATGGCATATTAGAAAAACACCCATGAGATTCTTAAAAACAAAAAACATTGTATTATGATGTTACCAGACTAAAATTTTACCAACAATAATCCTTCGAGCACCTACCCATATAAAAATAATAACAGATTACCTAACTGTTTTGTCATTGGAGAATTTTGATCCCAGAAGATATCAGTCTGTCCATCTGGATCGTTCGGAGAACTGAAGGTACAGGATAATAAATCCATTTTCAGAACTTGTGTTGGCGTCTCCTTTTCTGCATAAGATGACAATCGTTGCTTTTAAGCCTTACTTTACTTCGTAAGAGCTAAAGTCAAATAACAGCTTAGACAAATTAATTTTTATGTCCAATATAAAACTTGTCTCTTAAAGACAATTACTTTATCCACAATAGAAATGTTTCGATAAAAATAATGTCTTAATACTTCATAAGTTTAGCACTGTAGTTAGGAAGTGTTTTTTGAAAATTCCATAAGCCTAGGAATGATACCACTCCAGGCTTTAGGTACCTCCATGATGTCAGCAGATGTAGTGCAAATGCATCCAAACAGAAACACGCTCAACTCTCACAAGCCCCTCCTGTTAGCTCTACCCAAATTTTCTACTCCATCCACTCCAAAACCATTAGTTATTTGTTTTTAGGGAAACTCTGTCTATAATCACTTAAATTTTTACAATGTTATTGTTCTTTCCCAGCCTCGTTTTATTATAGCAGAAACAGGCAAGGCAACAGACGCTGTATTTTAAGAACACACTCTAGGTTAGAGGTTATGAGTCTGGTCCTTATTGGGATAGAAATCTTTTAACTCCAAAATTTTACAGACAGAAACGCGCCATCGGTTTGCTAGGCTAACCGGATGTTACACCTAGCAAGTTCCGGGAGCACACTACAGTTTCTGAGGTGGCCCTTTTTGCAAACAAAACAGCGAGGAAAACAGGAAAAAGGGGCCTAGGCGCCCAGTTTCCCGGACATAGTCCACAGCACAGACCCGCCCACAACCAAAGAGTCAGTCAGACAGGCCCCGTTGGGGGGACTCGGTTCTGCAGCCGCAAGCCTCCCGCCGCGTCCACACCGCCCGGCTCCGCGGCCCGCCTTCTCCTCACCCCCGGGGCTCCGGCCGCCGTCAGCCGCTGCCCGCCGCCGAGCCCGCCGCGCGGACCGCGTTCCTGCCCGGCTGAGCTGGGAGTTGCGGGCCGCCCTGTGCCCCCGCGGCCACGGCTCCGCCGCCGGGCAGCAGTTCTCGGCAGCCACCCTGCGCGGAGTGCTCCTCCGGGCAGGGCTGTCCGCATGCTTCCTTCGCCGACTCATTCCCATGGCACCGTCCTTCAGCTACATTCACATTTTGCTACAGAGGAGCTGGGCAACGGCTCGGCAAAGAGCCCGCGCGCCACCGGTTACCGCCATCTTTGCAAGTCGGGCGCGTAAAATACGCTGCTTCTGATTGGCTGCCTCCTCTAGGGATCCTGTTGCTGATTGGATGAGTCAGTTTGAGGGGCGGGGTTACGAAGGCTACCAACCGGGGCTGAGACAGCTTCAGTTTTGGAAACTTGAGTTTTCTGAGGTTTCAACATCATCAAACTTAGGAGGAATTGCAGGACTCTTTTCTGGATATGTGGCTGAGACTTAGTATGTGAGACAGTAAAGAGATCATATACAATGACAAATTGTTATTGAATTTACAATTTAAATTGATTATATCTAAGATTCAAATGATGGTCTGTTACTCGATAATATGAGAAAATAAAGACTATAGTAGGTGATAAATGCGACAATTCATAGATGTTCTGTTATGTGCATAGAAAAATCCAAAAAGTAGGAAAACTTATTAGCTTAATAAACTAACAGTCCCTGGAAACTGTACATGCAAAACAGAGCTGTCTTCTTGGTGGGAATAAAACTGTTTATTTTGAATCAAGTAATAATTACCATGGCCAGGGAACATTGGTTCAGGTTAGCCTAAAAACATGTTTCAATATAAAAGTAATTGCACAGATTTTAACAGTCACAGAATAAAATACAAAGCATTTGCCAGCCACTTTGTTGGGGACAACATGTGGTGGGTGGGTTACAGCACAGCAGGAGATGATTCTTCCACAGGCTTTAGGTAAGGATAGTTCATGATATCCTTCCCTTTTGGTTGATGGATGTTAGTGGTCTGTTAAAAATGCATTCCAAAAGTTTTACCTGATAGTCTACAGGATGCTAATCCTGAGGGCTGGGCCCTTAGTGGCTAGTTAGGGCATTAAAGGTAGCCAGAAAGATTATTTGGTTTTATATCTGCAACATTACAGTTTTCTTATCATGAAGTGTGTCTGTCTTTCTGTTTTTCAGACAGTGTCTTATGTGTGCCCTGCCTCCTTACTTAATTCAGTCTAGCCGTGAACTCCTGGTCTTCCTGCCTCATGCTAGGCAGTGCTAGGACCACAGGTGTAGGCCCTAAACAGAATCATCAATGTAGATGTTCCTTCTTCCATTCCCAAAATAAAGTGAAACTCAGAGGTTGGTTGGGCTTTAGTAGGTTAGTAATAAACCAAATTCTAAGTTTTAAGAGAATATGATTATGCCGGGCAGTGGTGGTGCACGCCTTTAATCGCAGCACTTGGGAGGTGGAGGCAGGTGGATTTCTGAGTTGGAGACCAGCCTGGTCTACAGAATGAGTTCCAGGACAGCCAGGGCCACTCAGAAAAACCCTGTCTTGAAAAACCGAAAAACAAAAACCAAAAAGAAGAAGAAAAGAAAAGAAAAGAGAATATGATTTGCAATAAATAATAAAATAAAAGAGTGCCAACTCTACAGAGAGAACTATAAAAAAAACCCTTTGAAATAAATTGAAGAGCAAAATAAAATGGGTTATGCTGTGTTCATAGGCTGTCATACTACTGTTACATGGTTGCTTCTTGCCAAATTGGCCTATAGTCAGTGCTCATGTACTTAGTCTCAGAACAGGGGCACATGTCCATGCAAAGGGAGGATACCTTTATTCTAAACATGAAATGAAAAAGGAAAAATAGACATGAAATTCTTGATCTCTAGAAGCATAATGAAGGTGAATAGCACCCAAATGTCAGGAGAGCAGTCAAGAGTTAAGAAAGTGTTCTTTCTAGTGCTAAAGGGATGAATAAATAAATGAAGGGAACAGAATAAATACTCTTCCGCAGACACCTAAGTAGAGGTTTTGTATAATACAAATGTAAGCCATCTAAATAATGAAAAGGACTATGGGAGATAAATAGTACATCCAGACGGAATGGTGGCTCATATGTGTAATCCTCCTATCATGCAGAGGGCTGAAGCAGGAGGACTGAGAGTCTGAGCAAGCTTATCTCAGAAAATGAAAAATGATAACTGAAAAAGTATATATGTATATAGGTTACTTTGCCTTAATCCATATCCCTAAATCAAATACAAATTGATTCTATTTCTAATTGTAAAATAATTTTTATTTTATAAAATTATGTATATTGTCATCAGGACAGAAAAAATGTATTTATGCCAATAAAGGCACAAGTGGAAGAAACTGAGGTAAAACCTGCTAGCTCAGCAACATAATTTTATTTTCTTAACTATTTACAAAACATCTATTTACAAGCCTAATTCTACAACTAAACTGCTTGCTCTTTAGAAATATCTTTCTATCTGTATCTTTCTATGGAGCTAATCTACCTTTCTCTTTACCTCCAAACCCGAGAGGGCTTCTTAGCTCTCTTTCCTAGAATACTGTTTTACCTGTATCCTGCCAGCTTCTTCTCTGTTGTTCCTGCAAGTCCAAAGAGAAAAAAATCCCTATCTCTTACCAGGAGCTTCTTCCATAAGACTCCTTCAAGCCTAAAAAGAGAGTTCTCAAAGGTCTGATTGCTTATCACAGAAGTCTCTAGCTCCTCCCCTACAGCCTTGGCTGGGTAAGCCACATCTCCATCATTGTGGGTGCTCCAAGCCAAGTCACTAGGTTGCCAAATCATTTTACCTTTGTGGTGGGGCAGCTAAAGTTCATCCAGCTGACTTTGCCTGGGGTCATAGAGCAAAGAGCACAAGAACTCTTCTAAGCAAAATGCCTTAAAATAGGAACTTTCCATTCCTTGGCATTCTTTTCTATGGAGGCTTTTTAGAAGCACACCCAAACTGCAACTCTTCAGGACACACATAAGTGAATCTGACATCTATTAAAGTTCATATATTTTGCTAACAATTAGGTTTTTCCATGTATAGTAATCAAATATCCTGTATTGACACATTAATTTGATAACATAACTCCTCTCCATTAAAATGTAGCATTTTTGTTTGTTAGAGTTTCTAATGTTGTGATACGACGCCGTGGCCAAAAGCAACTTGAGAAGAGTGTGTCTCATCTTGTTGGTCCATATCACAGTCTGTCAAAAGAAGTGAAAGCAAGAACCTGGAGGAGGGAACTGCATGCTGCTTCCTGGCTTTCTGCTCATGGCCTGCTCAGCTGCTTGATTTTACAACACAGGACCATCTGCCCAGGGCAGGCACCGCCCATGATGATCTGGGACCTCCCACATTCACCAGTAATCAAGACAGTGCCCCCCGAAACTTGATCACAGGCAGTCTGAGGAAGTCATTCTCATGATTAAGATTCTTTTTTCCCAGTTATGTCAACTTGACAAACCCAAACAACACACATTTAAAGAAAATGAAAGGCAGGACACAGATGATAATTATAAGATGTGCTGATTAACACTGATTGTTAACTTGGCAGGATTTAGAATCACCAAAGGGACAGACCTCTGGGCATTCCTGTGAGAATGATCTAGATTAGGTTAGCATCTGGACACATCTGTGAGGGATTAGGTTGATGTGGGTAGCACGATTACAAGCGATGAGATTCATGACTGTATAAAAAGGAGGAGGCATGCTGAGCACAAGTGTTCACTGTCCTCAGCTACCTCAAGTTCCTACTGTCTGAATTCCAAGCCATGGTGGGTGTATCCTAGAACTGTGAGCCAAAATGCCCACATCCTTTTAAATTTCTCTTTGTCAGGGAACTGAAGACCATTCTGGGTTGCATGGTGAGTTCCGAGACAGCCTGGACTACAGACTGATATCCTGTTTTGAAACTGATCAAATTTTAAATACAAGAATTTATTCAATGATGAAACATATCTAACTTTAAAATCATGCAATCACAAAATACTGTTCTTAGTCTTCCGTAGTTAAAGGGGTCTATGGGACAAAATTCTACCCATAAATCAAAGCAGTAATCCACAGGTGTAGGTTATGGAACAAACTTTTAAAAGATAGCTGCTTGTTCATTGTGCTTCTTCCCAATGACAGAAGCTTCAGGAACTTTCATCGAATCCTAAAGCCAAACTCTGGTATGGGAAACTAGAAAATTCAAGGAGCCTCAATTCCAAGCAATGCCACATAACATGGGACCCAGCCTGGGTAGGCTCTGGGCCAATCCCTCCACTGCCCTTTGAACCACTCTTTTGTGTGGTTCCTAAGGGTAGCAGCGTCAGTATCACTACTAACTGACTGGAAATCCATATTCTGATACCATTCTATACTCACTTGATGGAGACCCAGTGTAGAACTAGAAGGTATCTGAGCTTTAATAAGCCTTCAGCTAATTTTTATGGTTCTGTAATGTCTAAAACATGATCTTCCTGGGTGTTCTCAAAGCAATGTGCAAAATTTTCACATTTTATTATGCAGATGTTCTGCCGAGACACTGGGCTAACCTTTTTAAAAAGTAGCATTCTTATTCTTACTATGTAAACAGCTGGTGTATAAAAGATTTTGTATAACCAAATAAACTGTTAAAAATGTATCTTAGTAGAGGAGAAAAGCAAATTAGCAGTTATATAGTCTGCATATGCTTTGTTCATGCAAATTTTAAAGGAAACATTCCAAAAGTTCTATTTTTCTTTGAATTCTGAAAGTGTACAAATGCTTATTTTTAAAAAGTTGCTAATAAGTTCTTTACAATGAAGGCACATTGTCTTTTGAAAGAATGCATCCCAAGTATTATGTATTATATTTTAAAATAATCAATATAATAATAAACTCCTCCTGAGGAATAAAGGACTCGCTTACTAAAGTAGAAGAACTTCATGCAGGAATGTAAAAGATTTGCACTGTGCCATCAGTCTACAATGTTGAATATATTCTCTGAAAATTTCTGTCTTCCACACAAGCTTCAGATCTTCTCATGCCCTTGGAATTAGTTTTGTTCACAATAGGGACATTGATAAAACTGACTTTTGATTAAAGGTCATAGTTTAGCAATATTATGAGGCTCTCAAACATCAGAAAACTGCAGCAGTTATCGCTGAGGAGTTAGCAGTGAGGTGTGGCTCCTGTTACTGTTCATCCTCTGTTCTCCAGTTTAAGTAACTTCAGGGTCTTGGACATTTCCTCATCTTACCTGATTAGAAGCTTTGTGTCTGTTTTAAGCCTCTCAATTCTGTGGATGAACTTTGATCTGAACTGAGAGAAGCCTGTGCTGTGGGTTAGGCAAACAAGAGAAGCCGAGCGGTTGATGTTGAAGGTAAGGAAAGTGTTGGCGAAGTGTACCAGAACTATGGCATTAGTGAGAAGGAAGGTTGTAGTTTGTCACCCTTTGGAGTTCAGTTTGTCAATCTCAGCAGGAGAGGAGAAGTAGAACAACAGGACACCCAGTTCTAAAGTGGGAAGGGGTATTTTTGAAGATGGTGTTTTCTACAAATACCACCCAGAAGTACCAGCACTTATTGCCTTCAAAGTTACCAATCATTTCTGATACCAAACTCTACCTGGCCTATACACACCTATGCTGTGGAAGACCTCTTCCTTTGCTGCTTTAAGTGAAAATTGTATGGAAAAAGTGTTAAAATTCACAAGCCCCAAGTATCTTATTGTGGGTTAATGAACAATAGAATTTAGTTATCATCTGTGAGGTTTTTGGTTTTTGTGAACATCAGAAAGATGATCTGATTTTGAAACTTGTCCCCGATATTTCAAGCAGCCGAATTCAAGTTTTCACTCAGTTGCCATAACATTAACCTAAAGCCTTCCTAAAACTATCCTCTGGACTATCACGCATTTCTTTATGCCTTCATAAACTCAACATTTAAATTTCTTTTCAACTCTTTAATAGTATTTTTTTTCTAGGCAATCCAAAGGCATGCTGGGAACAACTGAAATGTTCTGCATGTGAATAGTTGTTTTGGTAAGTGGTTATTTATACCGAATGTCTGGCAAGTGTTGAAAATTGACTTTGATTGTTTAGGAATAAAATCACAGCATTAAAATGCATTAAAGATTTAAATAACACCTTAGAGTGATTTGAGTGTAAAATATTGCATAGGAAAAAAAGTCAGTTAAATTGCAAAGCATATATTTATGTGAAAACTGACCCTACTTATTTCAATTCCATTCAGTCCTAAGAAAATGTTCCTTTGATCATTCTTCTTCCTGCCTTTTAAACTGTTGGGGAAATGAATATTTTATTTCACACAAACTGTAATCACTTCTTTTGGTTTTATTCTAGTGTTAATAATAATAGTGCCCTAGAAGGCAAGGACAGGAGAGTGGGCTCAGCAGTTAAAAGCTATTCTGCTCTTCCAGAGGATCATGGTTCAGTTCTCAGTACACAACTGCCTGTAAGTTTAGCACCAGGTGATGCCATACCAACAATCTCTTCTAGTACAGTCAGGTGTATACAAACTGCTTGTAAGTTTAGCACCAGGTGATGCCACACCAACAATCTTTTCTAGTACAGTCAGGTGCATACATACACACATGTGACACACATAAACACCTAAGCAAAATTAAATTTTAATTTAAAAAATTATTTTTTGATTAGTGTATGTATCGGGGTGTGTGTGTGTGTGTGTGTGTGTGTGTCGGTATCTGTGTGTGTATGTCTGTTTCTGTGTCTATGTGTGTGCCTATGTACATCTGTGTTAGTGAATGTCTGTATCTCTCAGTGTCTATGTGTATGTGTGTGGGTATGTCTGTTTCTGTGTCTATGTCTGTGGGTCTATGTATATCTGTGTCAGTGAATGTCTGTGTCTCTCAGTGTCTGTGTGTATGTATGTGGGTATGTCTGTTTCTGTGTCTGTGTGTCTACGTAAGTCTGTGTCGGTGGATGTCTGTGTCTGTCAGTGTCTATGTGTGTTGTGTATATGTTTGTGTATGTATGTATGTACGTATGTATGTGTGTGCCTATGTGCGGATATATGAACGAGAGTGTAGGTACCTATAAGAACCAGAGGTGTCATGTAACCCCTATTTGGAGTTACAGGTTGACATGGGTGCTGGGAATCAAAGTTGGGTCCTCTGCTAGAGCAGCTCTCACTCTTAATCACAGAACTGTTTTTTCATGTTCTTAAAATAATCTTAAAAAAAAATTAAGATGATAATATTGGGGAAAGGTAGGGCTGAGAGTGGCTATCTCATTGACAAAAAACAAAATCAAACATGGAAACTATAGATTTATTTACTCTAGTATTGGACACTTTTTCTATGGCTTATTGTGACCTGTAAGGGTCTGACCAGGCAGCCACTCTACCTCGTGCTCTTCACCTGCCCCACCTCTTCCTATCCTCCTAAACCTCAACTATTCAGTGTGGTTTACAGCGGAGCAACATGAACCGCACCTGAGAGCTCGTCAGAGCTGCAGAACCTTATATAGAGTGCTTACCCAACATGCACAAGACCCTGGGACCCTCACCAGTACTGAAAACAATCAGGTGTGGCTCCTGGAATCCCAGAACTCAGGAGGATCAGGGACTCAAAGTCATTCTCAGCTACACAAATTCAAGGCCAGCCTGGGCTTTGTAAGAACCCACTGGAGAAAAATACTAAATTATAAAAACAACAAAAAAGGAAGAAAAGCAAACCCACAAACATTGGCTTAACAGAAAGTCCATCTGTGTTACTGCGATCATCTGGGCAATAAGACATGTCAAAGCACATGTGTCTCTGAACAAGTTTTAAGTCGCTTGTCCTTTTTTATAAGAATTTTAATTTCTCTTTTGTGAATGTTGTTTTAATAGTTTAAGTATTAATACAAACTAAAAACAAATTTTGGTTCATTGATGCTTTAAAGGGTTGTCTCCTGATATTCGACTGTGATCTTACCAGAATTTAGAGATTAAAGATTAATACTATAGCCAGGAGATGGTAGCATGTGCCTTTAATCCCAGCACGTGGAGACAGAAGCAGGCAGATCTTTGTTAGAGGCCAGACTGCTCTACAGCGTTTCAGGGCAGCCTAGGGCTACACAGAGAAACCATGATCCTCTGGAAGAGCAGAATAGCTTTTAACTGCTGAGCCCACTCTCCTGTCCTTGCCTTCTAGGGCACTTTTATTATTAACACTAGAATAAAACCAAAAGAAGTGATTACAGTTTGTGTGAAAGAAAATACTCATTTCCTCAACAGATTAAAAGGCAGGAAGAAGAATGATCAAAGGAACATTTTCTTAGGACTGGATGGAATTGAAATAAGTAGGGCCAGTTTTCACATAAATATATGCTTTGCAATGTCTCAAAAAAAGAGGAAAAAAAAGATTAATACTAAAGTTGAAGTACAAAACTTCATCAAATGTTTTAGAGTACTATTGTACAAATTACTTTTGAACACTTTGTTATGTTGTAGCCACACTGGACTCTTGTCAATATTAGTATTTCTTTACAAATGTGATCTTGATGAAAATATAAGTAAAGCATCAATGGATGGTCAGGTATCTCGATGATAAAATTTAGTGTCATTCAGGTGTATGTCCAAGCCAGATCATGTGGTTGGTGTACTTTTAGTACTCTGATTAGCCTGTACACTGGTTTCCACCGGTGGCTACATCACTGTGTACTCCGATCATCAGTGGATAGTGCTCACTTTTCCCACATACACACCAGCATTTGTCATTATTGTTTTTTAAGTGGGGTAAGATGAAATATCAATGTAGTTTTGATTTGTATTTCATTGATGTCTATGGATGTTGAATATTTAAAAGAGTTTTTCCCAACCATTTGTATTTCATCTTTTGTGACCACTGTTTAGTTCCATGCTGTATATTTTTAAAAGATTTATTTATTTATTATTAAGTACACTGTAGTTGTCTTCAGACACCAGAAGAGGGTGTCAAATCTCTTTACAGATGGTTGTGAGCCACCATGTGGGTGCTGGGATTTGAACTCATAACCTTTGGAAGAACACTTACCCACTGAGCCATCTCTCCAGCTCCCTCCCTGCTGTAATTTTAAATTGGGCTGTTTGTTTCCTTGATGTTTCATTTTTTAAGTTCTTTATATATTTAGATACTAATCCTCTGTCAGATAAATAGCTGGTAAAGACTTTCCCCATTTTGTAGGGTGCACTTTACTTGAATAATGGTGTCCTTTTCTGTACAGAATCTTTTTGTTTCATGAGATCCTGTTTATTAGTCTGTGATTAATCTGTGTTTTTGGGATCCTATTCAGAAAGCTCTTTGGGTATACAGAGAGGGATAAACATTAGATTTTTATTTGACATATATTAAAAATCCCAAAAGGCTATATAAATTGTTTTGTACAGTACACTTCCAATCTACTTAAACACAAATTTTGCATATTTATTTTTTTTATATTTGCCTCATTTTTCTTTATTGTTATTTTTTCCAACTGGGATCATTTTTCTTTGGCCTTCTTTAGTATTTATTTAAGCAATCAAAATTATTCAATAAGAACAAGCAACAGTAAAAACAAAACATTAAAAAGTTTGAAAGTATGTCAGAAATATAGAGTGGCTTTCTCATCAGCTAAAGTAACCTGTTGGCCAAATTTTATAGCTAAACTACTAACAATTAATTTAATGTGCATTATGATTACCTGCCATAGTTCTTCATTGAACCTTAAATCATTCAGTAAGAGAAGTATTTTTTCAAATTTTTATTATTTTTATTTTTATTAGATATTTGCTTTATTTACAATTCAAATGGTATCTGCTTTCCTCATTACTCCTCTGAAAACCCCCTATCCCATCCCCACTCCCCCTGCTCACCAACCCCCCATCCCCCTTTCTTGGCCTGGAATTCCCCTACACTGGGGCATGGGACCTTCACAGGACCAATGGCCTCTCCTCTCTCTGATGCCATCCTCTGATGCATATGCAGCTGGAGTCATGGGTCCCTCCATGTGTACTCTTTGGTTGGTGATTTAGTCCCTGGGAGCTCTGGGAGTACTTGTTGGTACATATTATTGTTCCTCCTATGGGGCTGCAAACCTCTTCAGCTCCTTGAGTCCTTTCTCTAGCTGCTCCATTGGGGACCCTATGCTCAGTCTGTTGGTTGGCTGTGAGCCAAGAGTAGGATGTATAAAAGCCTCAGCTATATAATTTGGTAGTTGTTATTTTGAGACAGAGTTTCACATAGCCCAGGCTGACCCAGAACTGAATGAGGACAAGGACAACCCTGAACTCTTGATTCTCTTTCCTTTGTCCTCACATGCTAGAGTCATTGATGTGCCACATGCCCTACTTGGAAGTCCTTACATTTTTAAGCTTAAGTTTTATATGTTTCTAATCAGAGGGCTTTAACTTAAATGTGTCTTAATAATTGTTAATAGCTCATTTAAAAATGACTAGTGATGTCAGCTGCTTGGCAATCCAAGATCTTCTGTGCAGCAAACTCTTGAAATTCAGACCAAGAGTAGCAGGGCTATTTGCTGAAACCTGTCTAACAGAATACTGCAGATTACAGAACAGAACGTTTATATCAGATCCTGATAGAAGTCAGCAAGCTAAAAGCCATGCAACAAACAAAGTCTACAGGGGATTTTCATTAAGACTCCAAGTATCATGAAGAACATAGGGAAGAGCTGCACGGGAGTGCAGTGAGTATCCACAACTGAAAACCAGAAGATGCTACAGATGTGTGCTGAGAATCTGTAATATGAATATTTAAAAAACAACTCTGTACAGAGAATAGAACATCCTATCAGAGAAGGACTCCCAGAGACAAAGTAAGTTTCTAGGAACTAAGGAGGGGACTCTGAGACATCTCAAATGGAATCCAGAGATCACAGTAATTGTTTTTCATGTCCTGTATATCCGTCCAGATTCTATCTCCTCTTTATTTATTCCTACTTTTTCTAATATCTAATGTCAATTTATCAGGCTAAGTCAGTCCTGTTCTGTTTTTGCTCTTTTTCTCTTATTTCCCTCCTTGCCTAACATCCTGAGTAACATTGTGGTGCTTTGAATGAAAATGGCCCCAGAGGCTCACAGGAAGTGGCACGATTGGGAGGTGTGGCTCTTTTGGAGTAGGTGTGGCCTTGTTGGAGGAAATGTGTCAGGGGTTGGGGAGGGGGGTACTTTGGGTTCCAGAAGCCTAAGCCAGGCCCAGTTTCATTCTCTTCTTGCTGCCTGCTGATCAGGTGATAGAACTCTCATCTACCTCTCTAGCACTATGTCTGCCTTCATGCCACCATGCTTCCTGCCCTGATGATATTAGACTAAACCTCTGAACTGTAAGTATACCCCCAATAAATGCTTTTCTTTATAAGAGTTGCCAAGGTCAGCCGGGCGGTGGTGGCGCACGCCTTTAATCCCAGCACTTGGGAGGCAGAGGCAGGAGGATTTCTGAGTTCGAGGCCAGCCTGGTCTACAAAGTGAGTTCCAGGACAGCCAGGGCTACACAGAGAAACCCTGTCTCGAAAAACCAAAAAAAAAAAAAAAAAAAAAAAAAAAAAAAAGAGTTGCCAAGGTCATGGTGTCTCTTCACAGCAATAGAAACCCTCACTAAGACACTCCACCAGGAAACCCTTAAGCAGTATCAATATACAAAATTTGCATATAAAATCAGTAGCTTTCCTATATATCAGATACAGTTAATAATTCTAGGACAGAAATCAGGTCAACTATTCCACTTTTAGCATTAAATATCTTGAAATAAACCTAACCAAGGGTGAGAAAGACCTCTACAGTAAATATTGAAAACTCCATAGAAAGGTGAGTTTGGAGAGAGAAGCTCCTGTGAATGACATTGGTTTCCTGTCATTTTTTTCTCAACGAATTTGTAATTGAATTTCTCATATCATGTTGAGTTTGTGTCTTGTTACTTTGCTAAAAGTGTTTATGAGTTATAAGAGTTTTTTGATGGCCTCCTCAGGATCTTTAGATTGTAGGATCATATAAGTTACAAACAGGTATAATGTGATTCCTTTATTATTTTTATGTCTTTTGTTGCTTTCTCTTTTGTCTCTGGCTTATATATCAAATATTTTATTCAATAAGAATGGTTAGGAGAGATACTCTGGTGCTATTTCTACTTTTAGAAGAAATATTTCCTTTTTACAATGCAGTATAATATAGTTTAAGTTGTCCATAGACATAGCCTTGATCATATTGAGATAGGATCATTGTAGCTAATTCATTTGTCTTTTTTTTCTTTATGTGTGTGGATGTTCTACCTATATGTATGTCTTCATACTGCATGTGTATGTAGGGCCTGTGGAGACAAAAGAAGGCCTCAGATCCCTTGGTACTGGAGTTACAGATGATTGTGAGTGGTTCTGGGTCTTGAAGCTAGGTCCTCTGGAAGAACAACCAGTACTCTTATCCACTGAGGTACATTTCCAGGCCCTCCACATGCATTTATTAATTTATCTTCTCAATGGCAGAAATAGAGAAAACTTCTCTCCAATTGGAAAGTATATTCCCTTGTGTATGTTCAGGGGTGTTATACATTTGTAAATTTTTATGTTGTTTTTATTTTGATTGAGAATTCATTATAGAATACTGTGAGGGAAGGAATTTGTGTGTTAGACTGGATAACCTATATCTTATCAAAATTTTGTGATGTAATAAAATACCATGACAAATGAAACTTATAATGACTTCAGAGTGAAGGAGTCTATGACTCCTGGCTAGGAGCATTGGAGCAGACAGGCAAGCATGGTTTTAGAGCAGTAGCTGAAAGCTCACATCTGTATCCATAAGTAGAAGGCAGAGAGAGCTAACCCCAAATGGCTATTACAAACAGTTTTTTTGTACATTTTAGGGGCACAGGTTACATCAGCAAGGTTACAGTTCAAACTTACTGGCTAAGCATATTGACCTTCAAATCTATTGGTTGGCAAGCATGGCAGGCATTTGAACTCTATCAGGGACTTTCCAGAGGGTCAGGTGACTATTAGTACATTCTGAGAATTTTTTTCCATTTTATTTATTTTTTTATTATTATTTTCTGTATTTTTTTTATTTACATTCCGAATGATTTCCCCTTTCCCATTTCCTCCCTCCCTGAAAGTCCCATAAGCCCCCATTCTGAGAATTTTTACTCAAGAATATTCCTGTGGGTGGAGAATGGAACTTGGCCTAGTTGACCCCAGACATGAGGGGGAAGCTGTAAGGAGGATGTGGGACTGGAAAACCCCTTAGGGTCCCTCAGGCGCCCTGCTGGGACTCTCATGCCACATGTCTGGCCTCAGTAGCTGTAACTTGAAGAAGTTTCCACAAGAGCCTTACTCATATATCCTTCATGATTCAATTCTGAAACTCTAAACCATCTGAATAAGACGGCCATGTTGGGCTACAACCACGAAAGCTTGAACTTTACCTGGCCACCTTAAATTACATTCATGACAGCTTTGATTTGTTGTTGCTTTTTAGGAGCAGAAAATTCCTCAGGGCTTTTCCTTACAAATTAGAAGCTTGGGTGGGTGAGTTCTTGCCCTGGGGCTACTCCTCCCTTCATTCCATTTCAAATCCAGCTTCTCCTTAAACTCCTTATCTCTTTCAGCCCAAGCCTGGTTTTCAACCTCAGATTTCCTGAGGCTCTTTTTCTCAAAATGTTTATTTTCTATTTCTTTGTGATCCATTTGCTCTTTTTCTTTGTAGACCTGCTTAAGGGTGATTGTTAATAACCATAAGACAGAGTCGATATGCTATTTTGAAATATCAAAGAAATTAGTCTACTACTTTTAAATTTAGTCTCAGAATAAACAAAACAAAACAAAACAAAAAAACCCTTTAGGACCAGGACAAAAGGCAGACACAAAATTTGCCAACATGGCACAAGAATGGTCCTAGACAGTTGTTAAAGCTGTTGATAGCTGACACTCTAGAGCTGGGCCTCCATAGCCCACATTGCTCTCAGCACTATTGTTTTCCAAGATGTTCCTGCGAAGGTGCACTAAGCCAAGTCCCACTTACAGAATCCAACCACATTGAAGTCTTCCACATCCATTCAAAAACCCACATGGTTAGGCCCACCTGACACAGCAATAACACACTCCATGGTACCAATCTGTCTGTTACTTTTCTGTTGCTATAATAAAACATCAGGACCAAGACAACTTACAAAAGAAAGTGTTTTAACTTAGGGATTATGGTTTCAAAAGATTGTAGCCCTTGACCGTCACGGTTGGGGGCGTGGCAGCGGGTTGGCAGATATGGCCCTGCAGCTGCAGCTGAGAGCTCACATTTTGAGGTGCAAGCATGAAGCAGGGCAGTGAGACACTGGGAAAGACCCCATTTCCCCCAGTGACATACCTCCTCCAACAAACCACCTCTTAATTCTTTCCAAATAGTTCTACCAATGAGGAACCATGTATTCAAACATATGAGCTTATGGAGACCATTCTCATATAAACCTATCTAATAATTCTTATTCTAAGTTCTTTCAGTAGTTGTGGTTTGCTTAAAAAAAAACAAAAAACAACAACAACACTTCCCATAGGTTCAGGTGTTTGAATACTTGGTTTCTAGCTGATAGTAATGTTTTTGGAAGTTGTTGAACTTGTGGGTCATTGAAGGCAGGTTTGAGGCTCCAACCTTTGAGGTTTCATATTCTAGTCCCAGGTCTTGTATGCTTCCTGCATCCTGATCTATTGAGACGTGATGCCTCTCAACAACAAGTTCCAGTCGCCATGGGTTCTACCATGTTTTTCCTACTACAATGGATTTCTCCTCTGAAACCATGGGCCCAAAATAATCTCTCTTTCCTTAAATAGCCTCTTGTCAGTTATTAAAAATGTTGTAGCAATGAAAAACTAACAAATGTTGCAATCAATATTATACATATGCGGAATATTTTAGGCTATTATATAAAAAATGGAGTAGAAACTGTTGACAGATCCTTAGAGGCAACCTCACTTGTAATGTTGAGAAATTATTTTTAGTTCTATTATTACTCTTTGACAACTTCAGACATGCATATACTGGGTCTTCAACCCACCCTCCTCCATTCCTTCTCTCTTCCTCTTGAAACCCTTTGTCTTCATAACAAGCTGCCCCCTTGTCTGTTTGGTGGACCCACTGAGTTTAATTATGGTTACTTTCATGAGTGGTAGTAATGAGTTATTTACTGAAATTTGGGCAATTTGTTAGTAGCTACCCACTGGAGAAAACATCGCATCTTATTCTGCACCCATTAATTGTTCCATTGTGCCTCTGTAGGTCCTCAAGAGCTCTTCATCTATGTATGACATCACAGATCCAATATTGAACGGGTCTTGTTCAGGCAGTCATACTGCAGAGCCTCCATGAGTGCAGTGACCATGCCACACCCAGGAGACACTGTGTTGTAGCACTCTTCCTCAACCTCTACCTCTGAAATTTTTACCCACTCTTCTATTCTGTTAACAGAGCTCAGGAGGGCAGGGTTGGGGGGAGCAGAGATACAGATATCCTGTTAAGGATGAGCACTGTGTCTTGGACTGTGATTACTCATGAGTGTCTACATTAAACACTGTCTAGTGCAAAAAAGCTTCTCTAATGAATGTGGGAGGAACTTAGCCAAGCAATCCGAGCAACAATGCTGGCATATGTGCCCCTAATATTTCCTCCCTGAGAATCTGCCAGCACAGTTACAGACCGCTGATGCTGGATCAGGTGATGGAGCAAGTCACTGAGAAAAAGACAGCATGGTATCTAGCCAGTGAGAGCCAATGAGATATTGGGAGTAGGGTATAAAGGTTTACCCAGTTCCTGTAGAAAAAGAGTCTGCTTTTGCTGCTTGCCCAACTCCTGGAGTCTGTGTCGTTGACTCTGTGCCTTCTTACCCCTACCCCCAAGAGTCTTGGTTGAGGTTGTAAGCAACAAATGAAGGCTAAAAGCAGCCCTGATCTTTGGTTATAAAAAATAAACTATATAGAGTTATATTCTACTTAATAAAGCAAAATTTGTGGGTTTCCCTCTGATGCCATAGCTTCCCTAGCCATGGGATCATGACCAAAATTGCAGTAGCAGGTATTAATTCATTCCTGAGGAACTGGCCTCAAATCCAATCAAAAATTAATCTCCATAATAGTCATGCCACTATTGCACAGGTAGACATACTTTTCTTTATGGGTCATTCCTGTAAACTACAAGGCCCACTGTTAGATAACTGATGACTTTCTCCCCGCTCAGCTTGTATAGTACCTTCCAGAACTATCAAAGCTAGCCAGCGTGAAGGAAACTTCCACTCAGGAGCAGCTTGACCTCTCAGCTTCTTGCAATGTGAGGGAATTACCAGTAGGGTTCATCAATAGGTACTTATGATCTTATTCAAATGGGCAACCAGGAGCCTTGGCAATAGCATGAAGTTTTGGGGGTATTCTCTCATCCTTCCTGACCAACAGCTCATAGTGGAATATTCCACATCCTGGATGTGGATTTTTATGTGATACGTTTTATCTTCTTAAAGGAGCATTAATCAACCGTTCAGGAAACTATCATTTCAGGCTTTAAAAAGTGTGTGTGTGTGTGTGTGTGTGTGTGTGTGTGTGTGCGTGTGTGTGCGTGTGCGTGTATGTGTGTATGTGTGTGTGTTCATCTATCTCTATGTCTATCAATACACACACACACACACACACACACACACACACACACACACACACACACAAGACCAGAGCTTGCCTGGTATCTACTATGTAGATAACGAGAGAAGGTTTGCCTCAAAAGAATCTCTTGCCTAACGGTCTGGATTCTTGATTAACAGACTATGAAAGCTTCCTTATGGCTTTGCTCATCCATCCTTAGTTTTGGTTAACCCAGTTCCTGAGGGTCTCTGCCCACTTTCTCCTTGTTTTCCCCTTTTCTATTAGTTTTGTGAGTAATATATACTTGTAATGAGGATTCTAGCACTATTATGGTAGAAAAGTAGAAAATTAAGGCACTTCCTAAATGATTAGTTGAGAAACTTCCTTGCTAAAATGATCAAGCCAGCTCAGTCAGTCAACAGCTTCTCCAGGGCAGGAGTGAGGATTAAAAAGAGAAAAGACAATCAGACAACATTGTAGCATGACCCCAGCCAGTTCTGAGACAGAGGCAGGTTGAATTTTTTTTCCCAATCTGCCTTTGTACCATTTTAATTACATGTAAGTATTAAGGTCAGTTTTAGGTTGAGGAACAAGCAATATAATAAACACTAATAGTCAAGGAACAAGCAAGGCAATAAACAAATTCCCGCAATCACTCTTGTCATCACTGTTTCTAAGGGCTTATCAGGTTGACCAAGATATCTGAGCCTACTTCTCTGCCCTAGCCAAACTTCATATTAATGCCTGAAGCCGACTGCTTTGTGCTAGCCTAAAATTAGATTCCTGCCTAGACTTACTTCCCTATCCTGGCCCAATGTCAAATTCCTGCCCGAAGCCCACTTCCTTGTCCTGGCCCAATGTCAAATTCCAGCCAAGTGACCCCCCAAAGCTCTCCACACTAAAATAATAATACTATGATAACAGTGATTTTTTTTCATTCCAATAGACTATACCAAATATCAAGTCTGCCATTAGTATGGAGATCATGAGGCTGCCCCTAGTTGCCTTATACTTTTGATTACTGATACACTGTTGCCTCCTGAGGGGAATGTTGTCTTGTTGCAAAAGGATGAAGAGTAACTTTGGAAGTAGGGAAGGAAGAGAAGGGCTTAACAGTTCAGAAGACAATCTCTTTGGAAAATGGTGGAAGATTTCTGATAAATGTAACAGATGTCTTAGAATTGATAGGCATCAAAACTCTTTCTTCTTATTCTTTAAAAAAAAAAAAACCGAGGAGCTATTTTTTTTTAATTTTTGTTAGTGTTAGTGAAACCATGATACAATGTTTCATCATGACATTTTTACTCACCTGTATTATTGTTTATGTTCACCTTCCATACCTTCTTTCCCATCCCTCCCACCCCTCTACACTCCATCCCAGTCCCAGTCCTAGATCAAACCCTATTTCTGCTTCCCAGTTCCCTTTCCTACAGTTTTGGTTCAACTGCGTGGTAGTGTAATTCAAGATGTATGTCTTAGTTCATTCTTATTGTTTACTGAGGCATTATACTTAACCTCCCAACGCAGGCCAGTTATTTTGCCCTTAGTCAGTATATTTGTTAGTTTCAGTATTTCATGAATTTAATAAACATTTTCATTAGAAGTTTGGAGAAAGCAAATTTAAATTTTTAGAAATCCTTGACTTGAAGTTTAAGATTATCAGAATTTCAGTAGAAACGAGTATTATATTTATTCAGACTCACTAAATTTGTTGTACTTTTGCTCTCACTTATATTGTGTAGCTTTTATAAGAGAACATGGTGTTGTGGCTTCCAAAAGGACCCTTCATTGACTGTGCTGTTTTTCTACTACGTTGATCTAAATGGTTTAAGGGAATGAGGAAGTTTTCATCTTGGCTTGAACTGTGAAGATAAGTATTTGAGTCTGTATCTATTTGATTCTGCAAAACGAGACTGAATTATTTAATTTTTCTCAGCTTCAAAATCTTCGTATATAAAATGAGATTAATAATAAGTATCTCTCTGGGTTGTGAGACTTGAGAGACTCTTTGGAAAATGCAACATGAAGCATACAACTGTAAACAAAAGTTAGGTCAGTCCATGTTCTTATGGTGCTTGCTATTAAAGGGCACACTCATTATCAGATTAATACCACTAACATGTAACTATGGCTTACTTTACAAATGGGAAAGTATTCCATTCTATTGTGATTCTAATAGACATTTTAGTTCAGCCACTATGATGTAATTAAATGATATCATTTCACACCAAATATTCAAATTTCATCTACTAAAGTATATTACCTGAGTAATTATATGGAATACTAACTCCATTTCTGTCTTGTTATTCACAAATATCTACATAATAATAGGTGTATATCATTAATGACCAATCACCAGTATTTCCAGTTTATCGGTGATTGGATCCTGCATATCTATTATTCTTTTCATCCATAGGAAACAAAGGAAGTACTTGTGCTGTTCTTTGTCTCTTAATGATAAAACCATGGGACATTTACACAAATGGATGAATGTGTAAGATGAAAAGTACCATAAAAAGAATGAAAATGGTACCATTGGAGGTGAAGTTCAAATTGAAAGTAAATAGTATTTTTTTTTGATAACTCACTAAGTCCAGTTAGTGCTGTCCGTATCTGCAAGGGTGTTGGACCGTCCACTGGAGCACGGGAAACCTACCAGTTACAGCATCTTCAGCACTTCGGTATGCATTTCTAAAAACAAAGCCATATTTTATATAACCTCAGTGAAGTATCAAAATGAGAAAATTATGCCCTTACTTTTAAGTAATGTCTATAAGAGTATGTATTGGTAACTGATACCATCATGATTTTTATTGTGCATATAATTTGATCTGATTTCAAAAGTATGGCCATGTTAGTCCTGTCTTTTGTTCTTGTTTTACAAATTTTGCTTCAAATGATGTCAAAATGACGCTTATTGCATCTTGACAGTGGTTATATCACACTGTTTTTTCCTTGTGGGTATAAAGCAATACATCAAGAGTTATTCTGAGACCTCCCAGAAATAATACATCTGTCTCAGTTTTTAATATTATTTTTTATGGTCTGGTAAAAACAACGAAAAAAAAACATATTTGATGTGTGGTCTTGAATGTTCATAGAGCCACTTCTTCCCACGAACTGTTCAGTATGTGTAGTGCTGTGATTGCACTGAACCACCCACACAAGCACCATGGCTAAGCAACTCTTGCAGTTATTAGACACACAGTGGGCTCTTTTTTTCTGTTTTTCATGTTTTTTTTTTCTTAGTTCCTCCCAGCCCTCTAGGAGCTGACACCTTTTTTTCAGATTCTTTAGTTAGACAGGTTTTACTCATCAAGCATCTATTTTGGGCTTTAATCTCCCTTCCTTCTCCTGTGTGGCCATGGTACCAAGAGTGTTGTCCCCTGTCCTCATGGTTCCTTTAGTTGCCATTCACACTTATGCTATTAGTTTTCTGTATATAAACTCTCATAGAATTAAACTATTTTAATAAATGTTCTATTTGTTTCATGATAGGATCTTGGCCCAAACAATGTCTTTATTGTTTAAAAACCAGTTTTTGAGGCAGAAGTAGAAAGATTACTGAGTTTGAGGCCAGAGCAAGTTCCAGGACAGCCAACACTACACAGAGACTTATCGAAAACAAAAACAGGGCAGTGGTGGCGCACGCCTTTAATCCCAGCACTTGGGAGGCAGAAGCAGGGCGGATTTCTGAGTTCGAGGCCAGCCTGGTCTACAGAGTGAGTTCCAGGACAGCCAGGGATACACAGAGAAACCCTGTCTTAAACACCCCCCCCCAAAAAAGAAAATAAAAACAAGCAAACAAACAAAAAACAAAACAAAAATTGAAACCAACAACAACACCCCCCCAAAAAAACCCCAGAAAATAAATAAATAAAAACCAGTTTTCAGTTCCTTCCAGTGAAAAGGATCTCAAGGGTTAGGTATCCATGAATCTGTGCATATTTTTAAAGCTATTTAAAGCATATCTTAAGCTATTTCCTTAACAGCCCAAATAGCAATATTTTAAATTTTCTATTTATTAAAAATGGGGAGAGAGAGAGAGAGAGAGAGACAGAGAGAGAGAGAGAGATTGATTTCCATTATAAACCCAGAAGGCATCCAACAGTCACCTTCCTTGAAGATTTGTAGCTGTTTCTAGCATAGTATTATTTTAAAAACTCTAACTCCCAGTGTTACTTTTGCAAGCTTAGTGATTTACTACTTTTTGCATATTTCTTACTTTTATTTCTGTTCTTTCTTCTGCGATATTCCTTAGTATTGTGATCGCTTCACTCATTCAGTCCAGATTGCTTTTTCATTTAGCCCAGTTCCTTCCTTACCTTACAATTGACAGCAGTAGCAAAGCTACAGTTATGAAGTAGCAATGAAATAATTTTTAGGGATGGCCTCACCACATCATGAGAAAGTATATTAAAGGGCTGCAGCATTAAGAAGGCTGAGAACCTTAGACTCGAAACCCTTATTTGTGGGATAAGAAAATATCATGTGCCTTTTGCTAGTTTTGGAGTGCAGGCCTGTGTTGGACCTAGTACTCACCCACATTTTCCTCACTTGTAGCTTCATCCTGTGAAGGATACAAACAGCACTTTGTCCTAGAGACCAGAGCACCCTGTTCCTCTGTGTTTAAGAAATGCAAATCCTCTTTTTCTTTTCTTTCTGTTGTCTGCATGCTCTTGGCCATCTACACACCTATTGCTGCTCCCTTGCCTCCAGGATAAAATGGAATGTTGTACAGCTGTGCCAGCTCCTCCATGGGCATTCCGCTATCTCCGCCTGCTTAGTCACTTCTAGTGGATTGTCTTCTGAGTTGGACTTTTGTCCAGTGCTAACTCATGTTTACCAGTTGCAGACTGCTTTGGCCTGAGCTAGTTTTTTTTATGATCCCACTTCTTCTCATGGTCTTGCATGTGTACTTTGCAGGCTCTTAAAACTATCAGGAAATATATCCTAGGAGACTCCAATTTATTGATCAGATTTTATAAAGCATGTAGACAAAATTTTCAACAAACGAAAAAGCTGCTTACAGACTGTCAGATTGTGAAGGGAGATGAACTCATCTCACTCTTAATACTTGGTTGAGACTGGAGGCATACCAAGAAGTTTTCTGTAGCCAACAAAATATGAATGGACCAATTATGTGTTAAGGTCATTCAAAAGTTATAAGAACCAACTCCTTATGTGAAACCCAGTCTCAAGGAACTAAGGACTGGGGATATTGCTTAGTAAGAAATGCTTGCCTAGCACACAAAAAGCAAACATCATGAGAAAAGAAACTTAATAAAATATCATTTTAAGCCTGATAGTTTCTAAGTTTTGACATGCTCAACAAAACTGAGTATGTGCAGAGTTACATAAAAAACAAATGTTATTAGCCTATCATAGTGGTACATACCTTTAATCCCAGAACAGAAGGCAGAGGCAAGCCATTTCTGAGTTTGAGGCCAGGCTGGTCTACAGAGCAAGTTCCAGTCAGGACTACACAGAGAAGTTCTGTCTTGAAAAAACAAAACAACAAGAAAAATTAAAAATTGGTTTAATTTAAAAAAGATTTATCTGTAAAGTCCTTTGATTCTACCCAAGATAATTTGTGCTGCATTTCTGGGTCTGTGTGCTTATCACCCTGCCAAAGCAGATTCATAGCTTCTTATTCTGAGAAACCACCATAGACCCCACCCCAATGTCAAAATATTCCCAGTCTACAGTGTCTCATTAAAAACATAATGATATATAAACACAAACCAGTAGGTCTACAAATTCTTAGAGAGGATTTATTGCCTGTACAGTTTCCTTGGTCCTGCCCACTCAAACACAGTCACACCTCAGCAAACCTGACTTACAAACTGCCTTCATGAGGACTGGAAGAAACAGGTTAGGAAGACCCAGCCCTGGAGTGCGGGGACTGACAGAAATTGGAAAGACCCTTTTGACTCTACACTTTACCCAAGAGGGTACTCCAATTTACATGCCTCTTCCCACCTTTTATTTCTCCAGATTGTTTTCCCATGGGATTAGAGGATTGAAGAATGCACACAGTGATACATTTCCATGCAGACTTGTGTGCTATTTGTTGGGAATTTGTATCAATATAAATACTTGCCAGAAAAACATGGCAGTGTTTTTACTGCTAAAGGGAAGATTCGTTTTTAAAATTGTGTTTTAAGCCATGTAACTGCACACATGTCCAAACCTGATGACTTATGCTATGAATGTTTGATGGACTGTGATTCCGTATAATAACTGTCATAATCCTCTGCCTTGGTTTATTCAACGGAATTACTGCAGTGCTTTGGAAGAAAACAATTCTGGGCTCATTGCAAAATTTGTTTTACTGTCTGTGAGTGGCACCTGAAACTGTAAGTATTTAAGTGATTGCTTCTCAGAAGGTGTTCATCTGAGTGCAAATGAGTTTGGCTCAGAGTGGCTTTTAGCGGGCATTTGACAGCTTAGATGACTGGCACATTGTCATCTTCATAACACACCTCATGTGTGGAGTGCCAAAAATCACAAACAGGTTTGGTGTAGTTAAAGAGCTGAGAGCTTGTCCAACCTAGTTAATTTCTTAAAGCATGGCAGCAGAAATATGCCAACTTTAATTAAAATTGTAATCCAGAATATAAAACATGATATACCTTGTATGAAGATACATACTTGTATTTTATTGTTCTGTACTTTCTTAGAATGAACTGCTGGTCCTGTCTGATACAATCCAGATGAAACCAATTGGGATCAGATCAGACTGGACCAGACCAGACCAGACCAGACCTGACCAGATCTGACCAGACCTGACCAGACCAGACCAGACCAGACCAGACCAGACCAGACCAGACCAGACAGATCCTAGTAGACAGCATGTCCTTTCTCTGACCATTTTTGGTTGTTTGTTTGCTGGAGGGCTGTATAGCTGGGGATTTTAATTAAATAATCAACTTAAGAGACATGATATTGTTATATAGCCCAGGCTGACCTTGGACCTTTGATCCTCCTGCTTTGGCCTCGGAGTGCTGGGATTCTATGTATGCACCAGCTTTGGAAATTGTGTAACTAAAGAACAAAACCCATTTCTAGTTACATCCTATGGTGATGATAGGTGTTTTCAACAAAGGAGGATGCTATAACAAAGGGAAGGTAAAGGTCCTCAAAGAGTCATTGGTTTATATTATTGACTGCCTCCTCTCCCCCACAACAAAGCAAAACAAAATTAGTAAAATAAAACTTTTGCCTCAAGAAATGCTAGGGGATAATCAGAGGAGCTCTAATCATTCTCCTTCTCTGGCTCTCCCCCCTGGTGTGTGTGTGTGTGTGTGTGTGTGTGTGTGTGTCTGTTTGTGTGTGTGTGTGCTTTTACTGAATGGGGGAAAATAAAGCATTGCCTCTAAGATTAGAAACAAGAATATCAACGCTCAACTGTTTCTATGCAATATAGTACTAGAAGTTTTAGCCAGCTGAATAAAGCAAGAGAAAGAAAAGGTTCACACATAGGAAAGAAGAAGTCAGATTACCTGTTTGGAGAAAATATGATGCTGTACATAGAAAAAAACCAAAATATTCCACCAAAATATTAGTAGAAGTAATAAACAAATTCAATGAAGTAGAAAGACATACAAATCAGTAATTTTTCTATGCAGAAATGACATATTTTCTGAGAAACAATTAAAACACAGAAACAGCATAAAGCCTAAGAAAAAAGTTATCCAAGGAAGAGAAGGTCACTTGCAATGGAAATTACAGAGTATTGACAAGAGATGGGAGAAACTCCTCCCATATTCACAGATGGGAAGAATGAACCGTCCAAAGTAATCTACAGATTCAGTCCAATGCCCATCAAAATATCAATGACATTCTTCAGAGGTGTACTTTTAAAAACTGTAAAGTTCACATGCAAGTCCAAAGCACCCTAGGTAAAAGGAAAGTGATTTTAAGCAAAAGGACAAGGCTGAAGGTCATTCCTGTCTTAGACATACCCCAGAGACACAATAAATAAAACAGTATGGTACTGGCAGAAAATAAGACACACTAGAACAATAGGAGTAGAACAGGAACTCGGGAAATAGACATTCAATTCTACAGTCAACTGATTCTTGTCAAATGGACAAATCATGCATTATTTGAAGAGGAGATAAAGGCCAACTCCAACAAATAGTGCTGGGGAACTAGATAGATCTCCTGGTTTTCTGGATTAGACAGTTGAGTCTACTACTTCTTTTCTTTTTTTTCTAAAATAAGTTTTTAGTCCATAAAATTTCCCCAAGTATTACTGTGCTTGCACCTCACAATTTCAATATTTAGACGTTACACTGATGTTTAATTAAAAATATCTTGATGTTACACTTGTAGCTGGGATGCTTTTGATGTTTACCTTACTGCTACATGTCTTTTTAGTACTTCTATTGCTGTGAAGAGACACCATGACCATGGAAACCCCTATAAAGCACAACATTTCATTTCAGAGGTTTATTCCATTATCATCATGGCAGTAAGCATGGCAGCGTGCAGGTGGACATGGCGCTGAAGGAGAAGCTAAGAGTTCTACCTCCAGATTACTAGAGAGCAGAAAACTGAGACACACTTCCTCCAACAAGGTCATATCTCCTAATAGCGTCACTGCCTATGGACCTATGCAGGTCTGTGTTTTTGCCCATGATGTCATATCTTAATGTTTTCGCTAAGAGATTGTGCTTTAGTGATAGGTTACTTATTTGTCATTTTCTCTGTGTGCGAATAGGTGTTCAGCATTTGTAAATCTACGTGAGCTTGTACAAAATATTTCTGCTTTAGTTGAAGGATGCATTTTGTCCATGACTCTTTAATTATTAAGATAAGGACATTTAAATCTCTCACTTTGACTACAGCATCACCAGCTGGTTCTTGAATTATGTGCATTTTTGAGATAGGGTTTTGCTCTGATGCTCAAACTGACCTCAGACTTGGTATCTGACTCTGGGTCTGGAACACTGGGATCACAGGCAAGTGCCACCACTCGTTGTCCAGCTTTCCATTGTGGAGGCTGTAGTCTTAGGTACATACAAGTAGGCAAGACCATGTCTTCTTCATAAAGTGTAGATGATTAGAATTCATAATGGTTGTCTGTATTTCAAACTGCCCGCTGAATTGCAGTTTGTCTACTTGGAACACAGTGAATGGCACCTTTAGAGCAGCTGTCATTTTTCTTCCTTTATCTTCAACCTTTCTATGTATGTAATTTGTCTCTGTTTTAAATTTGTGAATTTTTGTTTACTTGATATTGAAGTTGGTGACCTATTTTTTTCTTGTCACAGAAAGTCTTTTTAACCAGAAAACACAGGTTTTTTTTTTTACATATGGTTTTATTAATAGAATTTGGAGATGTATGTCTTGTACATTTCCCGTGTGTCTCCTGCTTTCTTTAGCAGTAGTACACTCTAAGTTTACATAGGAAATTATGTACATGGGTGTGATTGGAGAAACCATTCAAGTAAATACATTGGTAAAAATGAGAGTAAAATAGCTGAATAGGGGCATCAGTGAGAAGTAGGTTTAAGAGCCAATAGAAAAGACTAAATGAAGGCCCTGGTAATTATGACTAGAAAGACAGGATGGGGAGAAGATCTGTAGAGTGCAGTGTCAAATCTAGCTGGTTGCACCTTGGGAATGCAGAGCTGTCAACATCAGGTACTACTGTTTCTGTGGAAGGTGAGTGCACTGGTGAGTAGAAGATCCTTGTTGGCAACTTTTTGTTTCAAGGGAGTAGAAGCAACATTGCTTCAAAAACGTAGTAGTATTATTGTTTCAATGGAGTAGTAGTAACAGAAATTTTATAGGCAGTTAAAAAGCTGGATACAGAATATAACCTTTGATTGAAAGATTTAGGAGGAGGAAAGTTCTCCAGGGGATAAAATCCATGTCAAGGTTTTATAGCAATTACGTAACAGGACAGAGTGACCCATGATCATCTTCAAAGTCTTGAAGATGATCACCGTAACTCTTCTTCCAGAGGCAGACTTCTTTTCCAGAGTGCACTTAGATACTGCACAGATTACATGCCCAATTACAACTTGGAAGAAATGCACTATAAATGAAGAGGGTGTCTCCACAGGCAGTGCTGATGAACCCATTAATTTTGGTATCGTTGATCAAGGGCTGTGACGTTAATCCTGCAATGTGGGTTATATCAGAACATACATTAATAAATGCACTTGTACTTGACCTATAAAATGAATGATCAACATGTCCCACAGGGCTGAGGACTAGTGAGCTCTCTGAAGAATCATCACTATCACTAATCTGTTTTAAAGGCCTGGTTTTAGATTTTCATTAGGACAAATATCTCTGAATGCCTTTGTTAATGAAAACCAAGTGTCTAATTCCTGCTAAAATAGACTCAGAGCAATTAATAAGGTTTTTACTCTTTTAGTAAAAATACTGTACTTTTGCTCTACCTAAAACTTTCGGTTCATTTTTTTTTCCTAGAAGTAGCTGTCATTACCAGTTCACACATATTTGATGAACGACACTGAACATGATATTCATCCCAACACTAGCTTTTCAACAGTTTAGGTGGTGCTATTTCTGTGTCATTTAGAAAGGGACTCTCAGCTTCCTCCAAGCATCTTTAAGTATTTAGGAAAGCCCCCGCTAATCTCCTAAATCAGTGTAGAAAATGGTGTTAAGATGTATCTTATGAAATATCTACTCAGAATAAAAAGAGATTGTGTGTGTGTGTGCGTGTGCGTGTGCGTGTGCGTGTGTGTGTGTGTGTGTGTGTGTGTGTGTCTAGACAAAACCTTGTTTTAGGTTCTTTGATTATGAGAAAGAATGGAGCACCCATTTTCATCTAGTTTCGAGGAGAGTAACAGGAATTGGGTAATTGCTTCTTCACATGTCAGCAAGTTACTTTAAGGTTTGAGCAATGTTCAAAGCGATGGGGCAAGACATCTCAGTAGGAGAACATGGTCAATAAACAGGGCCTAAGGGAGGAGGAGGCTGCTCCTTAGTCTCTGAGCAAACAGCTGAGTTTCTTTATGATGTAAAAGATTCCACTTGTAATTGCATTTTGTCTATGATGGAATCCAGTTTTCTTCCACAGTCTATGGATAGAAAAGCTGGTTTGCAAAGTGGTTCTTACTGTGGTGATACGTAAGGAAGAATTCACCATGTTTGAGACAAAGTGAAAATATAGAATGTCTTTCTTGGGGGTAAAGTGACAAGGAGTTTAGTTTCAGAAGGAGAAATTTGAAATTGAGGCCCACACATGAAAATATTGAGGAGGAGTGAGGGTTTCCCATAGAGAATATTTTTGATAAACTTAGGATAAATGGGTGATTCCTGTTTCCAAAATGTTAAGGAACCCAGAGATTGTTTCTTATACTTAAAATACTGAAGGCAATAATGATGCTGCTCGTGTGATGCAGAGAATCTCTCCCCCCACATGAATACCTCCCACCCAGACGCACCTATCCACATCCATATACATACATACACACCCACACAATATACAAAGCAATAGTCACACATGTGCATGTTTACATATAAAGACAGACACACAGACACACAAACACACACAGAGTCATATCCCCCCACATGTGCAGTGTACAGAACCAGGGAGAGTGCAGAAGTATAAAGAAGACAACAGCACTTTCCTTTCCTGAGGGAGCCCATGGGACCATTTTTGGAGGGTGTAAGACTGGCTTCTTCTTTTCTTCTTTATAACATTTCATAACCTTTTTTTTTCTCTATGGCCTTTGAAGAACAGCCAAAAGAGGATGAAATAGACCCAAACTAAATACTGGGAAGCACAATTCCATCTTAGCATGTGATCCTTAGCAGAGAAACATGCAGATGATGTTGGCATCTAAGTCCCCCTAAGTAGACTGAGCAGAGGGAACGTTTTTTTCCCTCAGGGAGGAAGGACCTGCTGGGATGGTGATGTGCAGGCTTCACGCGTCTGCAAATGAGTCAGGAAACACCAGCCTCTGAGGGCAAGGAAATCAAGAAAGAATAAAGGGGTACATTTTACAGCTATACCTTCACCCACTGCGACTGTGTCCTGGCTAGTGAGCTACCACCTAGTTTCTGTATCATATAAATGACTGTACTTTTGTTCTCCAGAGTGTGTTTTTTGTTTTCCATGTAAGAGAGAACAGGTTTTGTATTTAAAACACCCCATGCACGTTTGCTAATGGGAAGGTTGTAGAAGCAAGACTGTGTGTGTTTCATGGTTTTAGCACTTGTGACTAAATGGCTCTGTGTCTGGTCACTGTGAGGACATCACTATTGATCAAACAGTGTCATGAGAGGCACCAGTGCTTATGTGTTGAGTGATTATTGCCAGAGACATGTGGCCAACAAAGCGCTGAAAGGAGGCCTGTGTGACACTCTCACTGGGAGCTAACAATGAGCAGGGGTGAGATGCACAGAGACCATTCCAGGGCACATCCCTGTGTGCTGCCTTCCTGCACCAAGGGGCACAAAATACCATACACCTTGCATCATCACCACCACCACCACCACCACCATCATCATCATCATCAATCTTCTGGAAATACAATGATCTATCCCAATCTCATGGAAAAGGAACACAATTCTAAAGCCTCTGGCATCTTACAGGAAATAATACAAAAACAAAAGAAACCCCAAGAAATACAATCACCACACACTTTACTGAAGTACTAAAACAGCCTTCACCTCTCTACAGTGTTAGAGCACACATACACACACACACACACACACACACACACACACACACACACACACACTGAACATGTTGTTTAGATCTGTGTGGGAGAAAACAGAATTATCCAAAAGTGTAATTGGCATTTATCTTCTGGCCTGGAGAATTATTAGAGGAATAGATTTTCTACCAAAATGACAAGGTTCTAAAAAGCAGAGGCACCTACTGAGCACACCAGTGTTCGTGTCTCACACGGGTAAGTCAGCTCCGTGGAGAGGAAGCACGTGGGAGTCCTGGTGTCGATTTTCGTGACTAGATCTCAGTGCTATCCCTGAAGAGTAGTGCTCTTCAGACTACTTCTCCTAATTTTCTGGATTTTGTTACTATTATTTTCTCTTTTTTCTTTCCTGCCTTCATCCTTTATTTTCCTTTTCTCCTTCCAGAGGATAAACAGTCCAGTGTAAAACCCCAAGTCCTACCTTGAAGTCTCGGTACCCTGTGTGACCTTAGGTAGACCACTTGGCTTTTCTCTGTCTCATTTTCCACATTTATCAACAACCACAGCACTAAAGACTACTCCTTAAAGTTGTTCCAAGAACAAAATTTTCCAAGGTATTTGAAGAGCTTAAGAACTTCTGACGAATATAGTGGCTACAGAGCCTTTTGTGTATTTAAATAGCCAGTGAATACATCAGCTTGATTTCTGTGGACACAAAAATATTTATTCCATCCACTCAAGACTTACAGAATGATGCCAGACTTAGTAGAAGGGACCTTAGGTATTCTATTATTATAGCAATGTGTTCCAGCATGCCCATATTTCAGACATGTGGTCTTTTCACTAAATTGGCCATGAACTTTTCTATTATTCCAAACTACTCATTCAGCCAGAATATCCCACTCCATTATTTCTTTCCTGCCACTCAAAATCTGACTATGCATGTTTGTATCAATTACCTAAAAAATTTAATACTATTAACACATGAAAATTTCCCATGTATGTGCCTCCCACTCTGTACGGCAGGCTGGGTGCTGGATCACTTCACCGAAATGCTCAGTCTAGTCCCCCTAGCTGAGATTAAGTTAAAGTCCTTAAAATAGCTTAAAAAAAAAAGAATATTCACAAGTGTCTTCACAAGAGGGAGGCTTCTATATTACAACTGTGCAGTGGCAAAAGAATCGTTCTTTTTTTTAAAGATTTATTTATTATATATAGTAAGTACACTGTAGCTGTCTTCAGACACACCAGAAGAGGGCATCAGATCTCATTACGGGTGGTTGTGAGCCACCATGTGATTGCTGGGATTTGAACTCAGGACCTCTGGAAGAGCATTCAGTGCTCTTAACCGCTGAGCCTTCTCTCCAGCCCGGGTTTTTATTTTTAATCTTTTCTTTTTGTTGTTGTTCATTTGTTTGTTTGCGGTTTTGATTTGGTTTTTTGAGATGGTAAGATATCTTCACTATGCTGTCTAGGTTGGCCTTATCAGAGTTTCCCCCTCATTCACAATCCTTTTGCTTTGGAGGCTGCGAACAAGGGTGCTTGTATCCCACCACTGGCCTGGCTGAGAAATGAAACCAAGTATTTTGTGGCTCTTGCTTTCAATTGTGAAGCCATTGCTTGGCCTATTTGGGAATTTTCTCTTTCAGGTCCTAATAACCTTCTTCTTTCATAGAACAGAGAGTGGGGAGGAGCTTGGGGATGACCACAATCATGTAATTGTGTTCTCAGGTAGGTTTTTCATTCATTCAGTAAGATACAATGGAGATATTTCAGGAAAGTTTGCACTGGGCCTACCGAGAGACTTGCCTATAGTTTTCTGTTAAACTATTACTACTTATTAAAATAGCTGCCTGTTGCTATATCGATGTATCTGAGTGCCTTAAACAAAACTGTTGATGTGCCTTGTGAAAGAAAATACGCTTGTGCTTTAAATGGTTTAAAGTGTTTGAAATTTTCAGTGGGCTAGTGCAAATGTTAATAACAAGAAAAGAGAGAGCTGTTCTAAATGATTTTATTCTTATCCTCATAAACTAAAGAAATAACAAGCCTTTACTAATTACAAACACTCCTGTCGTAATTAGTTACATTGAGGAACTACAAATTATGTCTATGCATGCTGTCACAGAAAGGAACATTTTTGTTTTGTTTTGTTTTATATATATATATATACATCCTTAAAATGTCCTAAATGTTTCTCTTTTGATAATCTTAGCAATGTTTCAGGTGCTTTGGGTGTAGTTTTAGAGCTACAGAGACAAGCTATCTTACAGGTAATGATGGGCTGGTCGGTTTCAGACTAATAGAGCCTTGCATCTTCAGCATGTCCTTCGTATTCTGCGCTGCAGTTCCTTGTTTCTGAAAGATCCAAGGGGCCACAGTGACACTGTCTTCTATGGGAAAGGAAGCATACAAAAGGAACAGAAACTGCTCTGCAAAGCATCAGCACAAACCCACTGGCCTGGAATGATATTTATCCTCTTAATTATGTTTTGCTAAAGAATGATAATAACAGCAATCTTCTAGAGAAAGACTAAGAAACTGTTTCAGAGTAAAAGAGACTAAAGAAAAATGAAAATGGAATGCAGTGCCTATTCCATGACTTCTTTCAAACCATAAAAGCATTATGAAAACACTTGGTAAAATTGTCTTTAAGTTAGACAAGAGCATTTTGTGGTTACGCCAATGTTAATTTTCAGAGCTTGATTTGAATAAAGATTCTTCAAACCAATTAGGTGACATAGCCTTTTCCAGTTAATTTTAGCACATGATAGAAATGTAAATTTCTGGAGTCATTGCCACAGGTTCCTTCATCTTCTGTGCTATTTGATGGCATGTTAGTATGAGAACACTCCTGAATGCAGTGCCCAAGTTGATCAGAGGCATCAGATCATTTGAAGTTGCTGGAGTTGCAGGTATCTGGGAACCACAGCTGGGTCCTCTGCGTGGCAATATGAACTCTTAACCTCAGCATCATCCCTGCAATCTTTAGAATGGGAAGTTTCTGATAGAGACCATGAAGGCCTTCTGGTGGTAAAGTTGACATATTGCAAATCTTACTTCCTAGGTGAAAACCCTACATCACACCAGTGGAACTTTCCATGCACTACCTGCAAGGACACTCCTGACCACTACCCTGTTACTCTGTCTTGAAAAGCACCATATATTTCAAAGTCTCTTGTAATAGAGTCTGATGTACTTCAGTGTTTATTAAAGGGTGGGTGCTGTCCTATTAGCAGGCAGTGAGGCTTATTCAATGGGTGGCAGCCAGAAATGCATGGCAATTGAATTATTCTAGATCAGGATGGCCAGGGCAAATTGCACATACAAAGGTAAGCATTCTGTCATGATAGTCTGTTTCAGTAATGTATGTGTGCATTGGGTTCTTCACTGTGAGTTTTGACCTGTGAACGGACTGGCCAAGGAGGACTGCAGAGCAGGGTGCTCTTGGTTTCCAATATCTAACTCATCGAAAACTGCATGCAAATGAGTTTTCATTGATCCACTCATTCCCAACAAGTCTCTTAAAACAAACAGACAAACAAACAAACCAACAGCAGTAACGAAACTCTTCTGCTGCTCCTGTCCACAGGAAGCCCTACTTTTCTCAGCATGTTTCCAAACTTATGGAACCACAGAGGACAGTAACAGCAGAATTCATAACAAGGGGGACTTTATGTACTATGTATTGACTGAAGTTGACAGCACCAAGAGTCCAGTGGTTGTCCTAAAGACTGAGGCAAAGCAAATAGTCTATAAAACTATAATACACAGTGTCTTCTGAGGTCCCCGGTCCTAACAAATAACTAGGACCCAATTTTTAAATTTCTCATTCATTCATTCATTCATTCGTTCGTTCATTCCTTTTCAGTTTCGTTGTTCATTGTTTTGGGACAGTATCTTGCTATGGTGCCCAGGCTGGTCTCAGGTTCGCAGTCGTCTGGCATAGACCTCAGTCACCATGCTGAGCTTCCTGCCGGGAGCTTTACTTTTAGTCAGGGTCTGAGTAGGAGCATGGATTACTTTCAGTCCTGTTACTGCAGCAGGTCTGTGCTATCGTGGCCAACCAGAGAACAGTTTCCTCCTGGCAGATGAGAAATTACCAGAGCTCCACTTGAAGGCTCCATTGATGACGCCACAGCGTGCCCTCCAGTCCGACGCGATGCCTTTCTTTGATATTCCTCGCTTGGATTCTTGGACTGTGCTGGGTGCTCTGCTGGATTCCAGGGAGAAGAAACAAACTGAGTTGTCGGTTTCAGGGCTTAATGTTCATCAGGAAGAGACCAATTTGCCTCTTCCGGGGGCCTTCTCTCCTTCCTCCTCTTTAATAAACACCCATGGATATACCAGAACTTCGGAAACTGTCACTAAGAACTGGACAGGTTCCTTTTGCCAGGAGAACAGGTGACAACATCCTTCTGTTACTGAACCAGTACTGAAATGAAGGGCTGTTTTTAAAGAGAAGGCAGGGAAGAACGTTAGCATTTCCGGCTGCCAGTACCACAGGGCTTCCCTGAACTCCAGCACCAACAGAAAGGCAGCCAGAGGGCAAAGGTCAGGGCCAGGAGGCAGGGAAGGAAGAAAAGAGAAAGCTCACAGTTTAAGTTGGGGGAGTTAGTCACTGCCTTCATTTCTAGGTGACTGAGTTTACCTCCTCCTATCCCTTTATGATAGAATATTACAATATTTAATTTACAATTTACGATACTCAATATTACATTTTTGAAACACATTGGCTTATAAGTACCTATTAGCTTCAGCTGACTAATTCAGATACCTCTTAAATGTAGGGCAAGATCCCTCATTTAGTCTTTGTTAGTTTGTTTGATGTATTTGGATATTTTGCCTGAATGTGTCTGTGTATCACTAGCATTCCTGGTGCCCTTGGAGGCCAGAAGAGGACATTGGATTTCTTGGAACTAGAGTTACTGGATGGTTGTGAGCTACCTTGTCCATGCTGGGAATCGAACCCAGGTCCTCTGGAGGAGCAGCAAGTGAGATCCTTACCATTAAGCCAATGCTTCACCTCTTGGCCTGGAGCTCGTGGGAGCTGATAAAAGCACAAAGGTCAGCTGGCTTGCCGATTTGTTCCTATTTGTGTACATAACACAAGGAATTTGATTGAAGATTTTTTTTCTCCTTTTCTTGAATTTTCTTCTTCTGAAATTTCAAAAACATTTCGAGTAAATCAACTTATTTAATATCCTAAGTTACAGCAAAATGGCTAAAGATAGGAACGTTTTGGATTTTTAAAAATTTTTCGTTAACGTGAGGTTGTGAAAACCTGTCAAAGTAATTTTGTTCTGTCAGTAGAAAGTGTTTGGAATCTTGGACTGCATTTTCTTCACTATCGCCCAGGTTTCTCAGCGTAGATTCAGAGTTTTTTAGCACGAGAAGTTTTAGCCCTTTTAACTCACTTCTTTACAGCCTGTTTTCTGTCTGACTTTTTGCTAATGCAGTCGGTGACTTGGTTCCTGAGCAGCAATAGGCCTTGTTCTCTCTGACTCTGCGGCGTTTCCCCCATGACTTCTTCCCACATTGCTGTACAGTAAGATTTCTAATTTTATTGAAGAATTACCTACTTTTAGCAACAAAGAAATGATTATCATTACTCTGTAAAAGCAATAGTGCTAAGAATATTTCTAAGCAAAATGCTATAGAAAAAGCAAATAGTATAAAATAGCTTTCTAGTCTCTGCCAGACCATGTGTCAAAAAAAAAAAAATCTTGTTCTTCCCCAAGTTATATTTTAAAGGGGTTAAGCAATCATTCAGATAATCGGACTTCATTGCTTTGAAATTTTATCAAAGTGTCCTCAATCCTTGAGCTGATATCCAGGTCCATTTTGCCAATCGGATAAAGCCTCTTAGATCTTTTTCCTAGAGGCATGAGTGGTTAACTTGATCTTATTGTGCTGCGAAAGAGTCTGTGCTACGCATCATTTTTCATAAGTGCGATTTGTTGTGTTAGGAAAACTCCAGAGAGACTCCTTGTTAGAATGGATTCTGGTTGCCAAGGGCACATTGGTACTAGACCCTCCTTTGCTTTATACCAAATGAACGTTTTAGAAATGTTCGCTGCCTAACCATAGAAGAACTAAAGAGACAAGCCGGATGCAGGGGAAATTATCATACGGGGGAAAGAAAGATGCTATTTCTTAGGAGGAGATTTGGGATGGTTTTAAAAGCAGAAGAGAAGGGAAGCTAGGCTTGGTGGTGCATACCTTTAATCCTAGCATTCTAAGGTAGAGGCAGAGGCAGGGGGATCTCTGAGAGTTCTCATCTACTTAACAAATTCCAGGTCAGCCAGGGCTGGGAAGTGAAGCCCTGTCTTTAAATAAAACAAATGGGTGTGTGTGGGGTGGGGAGGAGGGGGAGGCGGGCTGAAAAAAAGATAAGAGGAAACTATTAACAAAGACCAGCCCTAAGAAAATTCCTTATTTGGAAGCATCTCTTTCATTTGCCTTCCCCTCCCCCTTATGCCTCCTTCCTCTCTCCCCCTTCTCCTTACTGCCCCTCCCTCTCGACCCTTCCCTAGAAGGCAAAGGGTTTGAAGACAGCAGCCTCCTTTTATTTTCCCTTTGTAAAGGCCAGTGAGCCCAAGCGCCCACGTGCTTTCAGACCTGCACTCACAGCCTTTGCCTGGAAAGAGCACTAGGTGGTGCCCATTTCCTACACAGTGGAAAGGGGATTCCCGGGGGAGCCGCTCTGGGGAAGATCATCAGGCCCCAGCCTCTGTCAGTGCAAAGTCCTCCTGTAAGAGGGGCCAGGAGAATGGTGTCCTGTTTTAGTCTCTCACTTCCTTAAAGCATGCCGGACTTGCCCTTTTTAGGACACAGCTTTAGTTTGAGAGAGCGACTGTGTTTGCAAACGTGGGGGTGGGAGTGGAGAGGCCTCGAACATCCCCTCTGGAATGAAAGCTAGGAGGAATAAAGACTGTGCCCCGCCATCTGTGTGTATAAACACATCACAGCCCGAATCTCTTGCCAAGACTGTCCTCCTGCCAGATCATCTGGGCATCGCGGGGCGCGTGCTCGCTTTATTTTTTCTGCTTTGCCTATAATAAAGCCCCCCAAACAGAATAAAGGTGACTCTTAAATTTCACTTTGCCTCTTCACAACAGTAATTCTTTGTCAAATTAAATCGGATTAATTTGAACATTTTTGCATGCTGGCGTTGATTCCCAAGCCTCCTAATTGAAGGGGTGGCTTTCTACTGCTGGGTGTATTCCTTAAAAAATAAAGTAAAATCTTATTAGGCGTGCTGAACAGCTTGTTACTTTGTGTCCAAGGACAGCAGGTAACTGGCTAAAATGACCTGTTTTCTGTTTTCCTGTTTTATCCACTCAAGGGACTCTCAGATCTGTTTTAAAATGTAGAACCACTTGAAGTTTTTTTTTTTTCCTTTGTAAAGATCTGTAACAACTTGCATAATCATGCTAATTGTCACAAAAATGGGAAGAACAGACAATTCAATTCTTTTTTAGTAGAAATATGTAAAATATTCATCTTTCTGTGACTCTTGTCCCAAAGTTGAGCTGAGTGGAGCAAGCTGTCCTTGTGTTTTTGTTTTGCTTTAAAGAAGGCAAGACAAATGGTTGTCTTGACATCCAACTAGACTCTTCTAGTGAAACCTGAATTCTGCCACAGTGAGGGGAGGATAAGATGTAGTTTCAAGAAGTTAGACTAAGGGCAGAGCTTTCCGAAGCCATGAGAACCGCTTCTGAGCTCTTGCTGCCGGGTCATATGTCATGGTATGTGACAGCTGACTGCCCATTAATTCTATTTATATCAGTGTGAGAATCCACCCCACTGAGTATGCATGTGTTAAAATATTCATAAATTATGTTTATTTGGAACAAATATACATTAAATGCCAAAATGAGACCATTATTTAACTACCAAACTAGCCGGCTACCAAACAAGTATGGCTTTTTCACTGCCAATATGGTACAGTGTGCTTTGTCAGACTTGACTGTCCACTCCAGTATTTCCTTGAGAAAGCTCAACTTCTGTTTTTCCATTTCCACAAAGGACATAGATTTCACGGAAAGGAATAGAGTTGGTAAACAAATGATGTTCTGCTACTGCAGAGCGATAATAAACCTGACTAGAGCAAATGAGAAATGCACTTTAGCCCTCGAAAATCCAAGAAAGTATTCACTAATGCATGCAGACGTGGACTGAATTGGGTGGTACTTCATGAAAACTCATCAACTTAAGCAGACCAGATGAACTCTTGATAAAGCTGGCTGAAAACAGAAATTTTAGTTATATATATTTTTCTCAAAATAAAGAACGGCTAAAAACAAATTTATATATCTCCAAGAGCTGAATTCAAAAATCAGAATTGCAGCCTGCGTTTTGAAGTTAGTGCTCCATCGTGAGACACCCCTGCACAGTATTCCTTTGAAAGATGCTGTGACACTGACATGGTAGAGGAGGTTTTCCTCTCTACAAGCTTCCTGAGCAGATAGCCAGCACAATCGAAAAATGTGAATTCCTTGTCCAAATTCCAAAGCCGTGCTAGATAAAAATACATCGTCTAACTTACCCACCTCATCATATTCTACATTAGCACCGTGAAATCATCTGGAACTATTAGTTATTAGAAGCACCATTCAGATTTAACTGAAAGCAAGACCCTCTTAATAGGCAAGCTCTGTTTCCACTTACTTGTCTATTTGTAATAGTCTCTGAAAGCGTTATAAATGTAAACACTCTCATAGAAAGTACCAGTTTTCTAGATTGAACTGCCGCTGATACCCAAGGCAGAGTGAGACGGTCTGGATTAACTTCATCATCTCTGCATGTTTGCTTTGAAGAAAAGCATACTCAGGGACAGCAGAGCAAAAATGATATTTTTTCATGGCAACAATAGAAGTGCACATGAATTGTGTACACGTTTACTTTAATCAACAGTGAGGGTTTTACAGTGTTTTATTTTCCATTTATTTTTGGAACAGAACTCTGTTCACTTATATACTCTCTAAATTAGTGTGCTTTTGGGGAGACTCTTTTCTAAGGCAATGATTTAAAATGTGGAACAATCTATGTCTACCAAAATACTGTCTTTATGACATTTGTGACACCAAACACTGGAAGGTTTTTAATCCTCCTGTTAATTAACAGGAGCATGGTTAGAAATGGAGGATAATGGGCCTGGCTCAGTAGAGAAAGTCCTTGGGCAGGAGCATGGAGACTCAAGTTCGGATCTCCACCAGCCATGGGAAACAACTGTATAGTGGTGCTTGCCTGGAATCCTAGTGCTTAAGGGTCGAGAAAGAGAAAAATCCAGAAGATCTTGCCTAACAAAACTCAGTCGAAAAGATATTGAGAAAGACTTCCCACTGGCAGCCTCAAGGTGTCCACATATACCACACGGCATGCACAGATGCCTATAACACACTCAAGCACACGCGCGCGCGCGCACACACACACACACACACACACACACACACACACACACAAGCACACACAATTAAAAAGAAGATAACATTCATTTGTTGGAAAATTATGCTGTCAATAAAAATGATGGGTGTATATCAAGAATGTGGGAAATGAGTGGTAAAATATCAAGTGGGAGAAAACTCAGAATCAGAAGATTAAGTTGTAACATGATTATAATAAATTTGTGGCGCCCAAATAATGAAAAACTTAAAGAGCATGCAGAGTTCGCTTGTCATCATATTAAGAACCAAAGGTGATTTTGTGCCTGTGTTCAAGCTTCTATTACCATACCAAGGTACTTAAAATGCATTTAAAAACAATTAAATCATTAAGAAAATCAAGAGTTAACTTGCATTTTTTTCCTCAAACATCACAGTTATTACAGACTTTTGAGATAAATTAGACAATTCCCAAATTCCCACTTCCAAAACATGTTTAACTCTAAAGGCGTTATCCGAGTGTGTAATTTTTAGTAGTCAAACTGAATACAAATACATTTTATTTAACAAAAGACTTACGTAAACACATTTCTGTGCGTGATATTAAACTCAAACCCAAAACATTTTCACCTAGCCATTCTCAACCCCCCTGAGCAGCCTTTTCTGCAGAGGAAACAAAGGGAGCATATCAAAACCACCACAAACTCCTTTCATTAGTCTGAGAAGTTTGAGACACACTTTCATGTGAATTTTGGCCTCCACACAGCACCACAGTGCATCGTTTTCATCTGAGACTTGAACATATTGGAGAAACTAGAGCCTTCCTTTCTTTTATCCTGTCATTTCCTAACCCTCCCCCATCACTGGCAGTGATGGGCATATGGCAGGCACCCTCCACGGATTCTCGAACAACAGGAGGGACCTGATTTCAATTCCTACATCCTGTCATCAGTGACTCATGGGATATTTTGTTCTTGCAAGGCTAAGGATGTGATTCGAATTTGCCATACGGACAGAGCTTAGCGGGATGCCATTTTTACCACTGGAGCCCCCCTCCATCAGTTAATTAAACATGATACAAACCACCACATGCATTTGTAAAGTAAGATTAATATGGTTAAGTCAGAGCAAATGAGGAATCCCCCATATTAGAAGATCACACTTCCCGAAACTCAATACTTTTAAGTAGCCTTCGTCAGTTTAATCCCTCAGACTGCTTTGTGCAACTTGAAACCCTGAGCTGTCATCTTTAGCCAAAAATACAGCATAACTTCCTTAGCTTTTACCCTATTGTTGAAATCAGCATTCACGACGCTGAGCAAAGATCAAACCTTTCAGCAGACTACAGGGCAGCCTCTGACCGCCTGCGACACCGGAAACACATTTAATAAATATTTCATTTTGTTTTAACATGAAGACTTCCCCGTCTATTTTTTTTTTTCCTTTCCCGGAGAGCTGAAGGCTACCCCCAAGCTGTGCACTCCATCACCGTGGTCAGTTAGGTTTATAGCCTTAATAAAAGGATTTTCCCCTCCACGTGCTAGGGAGCCTTGTTAAAGCAGGGCAATTACAGAGACACAAGATAGGTGCACTGCAAAGATCAAAGCTCACCTAAAGAAAGCTCTGTAGGAATTCAGAGTTCTCTTTGAAAAGTGCTCAGTTTACAAAGTATAGAGGCATTAAACCCCAGGAATTACAAAGAAAAAAAAGCCCAGTTTTGAATAATGTTAAAGTCTGACAGTAGTTAATTTGTGATCTCCTTTAGCCACTCTGTGAGTATTATTCCTAATATCTACTCACAGCATACCAATAATAGCTCCAAAGGAACCATTATACTCCAAAGACATACGCACATGATGGATCCTTAATATCAAATGCATTACCTCCTCAGTAGGTACATTTTAATCTCCATATCCCAGCTCAGGGGAAGGGTAAGAAAATAGCCTGTACATTTCTGCAGAAGAAAAACAATGCAGTCAACCAGGTCTGGAGGTTAGTGCCACACAGTGGGATTCCCCAGCTTTATTTTCCACATAGAAGGAGTCAGGATGATCTGTCCTAAGCTGGACCTGTGTCTCATCAGCACCAACCCCTACACTAAGAAAACTTACCAAACTATTCCTGGGACTCAGAGCACCCACACTTAAGCAGTATAACATTTCTTCTACCTCAGGAGACTGCATTGTTCGTCCTGAACACACACACACACACACACACACACACACACACACACACACACACACACAGTGTGCACATGCATGAACGAGTACATGCATTAGTTGTCAATTTTGCTTCAGAATAACCTTGATGAACCTTGGTGTTGGTCACTCTTCACACCACTGTATAGGAACTTTCAGTGGGAAGAGTTACGTTTTCCTTTTCCCAATGTTTTCCATTTCTCTACTCCTCCTCTTCCTATCACTATCATCATCACGACTGTTGATATGGTTGCATCTTGTTGTGTAGCTCAGGCTAGCCTTGAACTCGTAATTCTTCTGTCTCAGCTACTTGAGTGTTTAAGCCACTACACACATGGATAAGATTTCTGTTTGGATTCCTGTTTCCTCAAGTCTGATCATTTCTCTGATATTTGACAGTGCTCAAAACATCAGTATAATTGAGGTGAGCCTGGTATTGACTTCTGTGCTCAATCCAAGGAAAGTGTGTTAGTAGGCAGCTATCCAAATATGGTTCCTTGTGACCCCCAACATTCGGGGAACTGAGGCAGGAGGATTGTCATAGTTTAACAGCAGCATGAGCTACAAAATGAGCAACTGCTTCAAAAAGCAAAACAGTAAACAAACAAACAACAAAGGCAACTTCTGTCAGGTCGTTTTAAAACTTAGGAGAAAACATCTGGGGTTTGTAGTGCCCAGGAATATTAACCTGGAAAAATGCAGAGGTGGATAGAACACTCTCATTCTGCCCTGTATATCCATTTTAATAACACACGGCAACAGTAATAAAAAATAAGAGCTGATATTTATGGGCTCTTGTTTTGTGCCCGGCTGTTTATGTAGCAGGTCACATGGAGTATAACATTTAATGAGGCAGGTTCCACTACATAGTTATTCTCTAGAGGAGGAGACTGGCACAGAGAGTCAATGAAGGTCACCAAAGTCACATAGCTGTGAAGAGGGGAAGAGGTGATTTTAATCTGTGTTACAAGACCGGAAACAGGCCATCTTAGCCTTTCTCTGATTCGAATTTTATTTTGTTCTATTACCTGAGTGTTTTATGTTTTTTTTCCCCATTTATTTGGATATAGTTTTCAGGAGAATTCTAAGTTTTGAAGTTTAATATAACAGGTTTGTTTTTTTTTTTCTCTTCCTGATAAACTTACTGCTTTTGGTTTTGGTATCCATCTGTAACGTACTACTGCTCAACAATTCTGAATTATTCCTTTGAGACTGGAATTCTCGCTGGACCTGGAGCACTGCATTTCAGCAGACTGACTGCTTGTAAAGTCTTAGCCATCATTCTAGCTCTGTTGCCTCCAGGACTGGGTAACTGGCACATATGGCCACACGTGATTTTACTAGACCGTAGGATCCCAAGTTCAGGTCTTCAAGCTTGTATAGCAGGAAGCTTTTAGTCACTAAGCTATCTTTCCAGCCTGCATTAGATTCTTATTCTTGGACAATTATTTAAATTCTCTCAGACGCTAGTAGTTTACTATTGATAAAATGAAAAACTCAATGCTACCCATATGGTGCTATCTTTGGAAAAAATAGCGTATTTTTAACAGCAAGTAGTGCATTGATCAATGGTATCTAACTCACAGGATTTTCCTCCCTCCTCTCCTTAACTCTATTTTTAGTAGGTATGGCTACAAACAGTTGCCATTATCTCTATAAAGATCGTGGAAGTACTGTTCACTATCTGATACTATATTGGAATGAAGCACTTTATCCTGGGGTCTTGAGTTATAATTTAGTGTCTGTGGCTTTGCAAAATGTATCTTAGCCACTCCTGTCTGATCTGATACTCTGAAAACTCAGAAATAGAGCTTTGCTTGATAGCTGGACATCAAGGGGGCCTTGAATTAGGAGGAAGAGGCTCAATTTTAGTTTACAGATAATGAATCTTGCATGTTCCAAGAATCTAAGTCAGCTGTGTGCTTTGCCAGATCTCCTGGAGCAAACATCTCAAACCTCGGATTGGCAACAAATATGTCATTCTATTCTTTTTAAACATAACCCAAAGTTTCAGGACAGGCACCGCTTCCTCCTTAGACCATGAAAACCTGGCCTATAGTTTCCTACCGCCTCTGGTTCTTATTGGTGTATGATAAATACTAACAATCATCAGTCAATCTTCTGCCTTTCTAAGCATTGCACTTCTCTTACAGTTTAAGAACATGATTGGCATTTTACCAAAAAACACTAACCTTTTGAGAAATCATTTTATCTTTTCTTGATCTGAGTATGTCTGTAGAAACATGCAGGCTCTGTCTTCCCAGAAGTGATTGTCTTGCAAAATCATTAATTCAATTTCTTGGTGAGTACTGTGGCTTTGCGCTTCTCTTTGCACAACTTTCCTTTGTCTACCTGCAACATGCTGTGTAGAAGTTAGGGTCTCGTTCTTTCTCCCATCCTCATGATCTCAGAAGTAATACTCAGATTCAAAAATAAACTTACAAATACATTGGAAATACAGCTAGGCTCATTTCTGACTAGATCATAAATGAATCTATTTATTTTAATCTACAGTTTGCCACATGGCTGGTTACCTATGCTCAGGTACCATGCATCTGTCTCATTACATCTTCCTGGGTGAATGTCCTGCTTCACTCTATCCCAGGATTTTTTTCTACCTCCCGATTCTTTCTACCTCCCTATTTCCTGCCTGAGCCATAGACCATAAGTTATTTAGTTGACAGGTGATGCATCTATACCATATGCAATTTATTCTCTCTACAAAGCTGTCTTCAGAAGCATTCAACAAACAGCTTGACTGAAATTATACTTATACTCTTTCTTTAGTGAACTGAAGTATGTTGGACCGTACTAGACAGCACTGCATGGAGATAATTGTGCAACTGTCTCTTAACCAAGGGCTCCTTGAATCTACCAGCATCTGCACAGAAATGAGTGGCACTTAGAGCATTTGCTTTACTTCAGTGTTGTCACATTTAGCAGAGAAAAAGTATATGGCATCTACTATTAGAGTGGCAGACAGACTTTAGTCTGAATATGTGTCACATAGTATTTATAACATACTAATTCGTAAATATTCCTTATGGTTTATCTGACATTTAGTTTAATTGGCCTTCCTGTATTTTATTTGACAACTTGGTTTTTTCACCCCCTTGAATAAGTAAAGTAACAGATGCAGTTTGACTTCTGACCAGTCTTTCGAGATTCCACAATGTGGAGTTGGCCAGTGGCTCTGCTTTTCACATAAGTGCACAGAGGACTTTGAAGCAAAGGATGAATAAATAGACACATGGTGGGGACACTAATTCTCTCCAAAAATTTACCAAACCATTGACTGTAACTGCATGATTCTCTGATATTCTTTTTTTTTTTTTGGTTTTTTCGAGACAGGGTTTCTCTGTGTAGCTCTGGCTGTCCTGGAACTCACTTTGTAGACCAGGCTGGCCTCAAACTCAGAAATCCTCCTGCCTCTGCCTCCCAAGTGCTGGGATTAAAGGCGTGCACCACCACCGCCCAGCTTCTGATATTCTTTATTCATTCCTCTTAAATACAAAAGTAAGGAAGACTCAATTAAAATGGTGTGGAAAAGTCAACTGCCTATGAATTCATTATTTCTTCTTTCCTTTGCTCATTCAATAAATATTTAGCGAAGGTCTACTGTGTGTTGGCACTGTGGGGTAGTGATAATAATATATTCACATTATAGCTGCATAGGTTCAAATTCAGGGCTCTGTATGTGCTTGGGTATGAATGGCTGTTATTTTGAACAGCAAGGGCTTCTTGTTTTATAATCAAACAGCAACAGTGGATGTAATCTGCATTACTGATAATGAGTGATACATATGTTATCAGAAGTCTTTTAGTTTCACCTCTACAAAATAGCTGTATACTTAAAGATTATGACTATATCAATACCTATATTTTATACCTTGAGCCCCATCACTGCCACACCTCTGCTTTCCCACAGCATTAAGTTAAATTACGACTTATTCTATACTCATAGAAGCCAGAGGGTCAAAATACTGTTCAGGAAAATTGCTTCATCTTTCAGACATCAAAATCACTCCTATCAATTCCCCTTCTTAATTTTAAGTCATTTTTATCCATTTTGAGGTTTATGGAGAGTCTTATATGTTTTTGATTGGATTCATTCAAATAAGCTGTACAGCTGTTACTATGCCTTGTAATTTTTTTCATTATACTAAAAAGCCTTTTAAATCACTGCTACTTAGAATTATATTGAAAATTCTTGTGATACTTTTATATACAGTGAGTTTAGTGCGAGGATGTGAAAGCAAATTGATTGTAGGCAATTCTGTGCTTGAGCACCCCAGAGTAAAAAGAATTACACTAGTAACCCTGGGGACCTGCATACAGCAAGCCTTTCTGTGCACTCAGACATCCACTGGCAGGTGAAAAAAAAGAGAAGATTGCTCAATTCTTATCTAAAAATCACACAAACACATTTTAATTCAAATAATTTTGGAGGAGAAAAGCACCTCAAGAGATACCTGTGTTTAATGTTTTTAATTTAGTAAAATGATCGGCAAGGAAAGTATGTCATCTTTGCCATAAGCGTTGGAACATCTCCTAAGAGTGTAGGAAACATAGGCAATATACTGTCTGGAGAATGTGTGGGCTGCAAAGATGCTGGGCCTGGGCCAGAGGATAAGAACCATGTAGACTTTTTACCTCTGACACCCTGGGCAGAGTGAGTAGTCTTTGGAGCTTTTGAGCAGAGTCTGTAATGACTCAGTCAACTTAAAGAGCAACTGACGTGTTTCAGGAGTGACCTCAGTCTGTCAGGCAAGCATTAAAGAGAGGGAATTGGCACTTTGGGGAGAGGCCTTTGGTTGGGACAATGATCCCTAGTGTCCTGGATCTTCAGGGCACTCAGGAATGAAAAATTCCAGATTGGATTTTAGTAGTTGGACTATCTGTACACGATTCACAGTTCCCTCACCCAGTCAGTTTTGGCTGGGACAGGTAGTGGGGACTATTGAAGGAATTGAAACTAAAGGCTGTCACCGGTCACAAATGCTTAAAGGGTATAAAAGGGACCGTGTCTGTATCTTAGTGTACTTACAGACAATATGGCTCTGAAAGCAAGGCCCCTCACATGAAACCATGTGTTTAGAGATAGTGTTTAGAGTTGTAGTGTATAAGAATATAAGGTCCTGCAGCTTACAGCCCATCTTCAAATCCTAGCTCCAACATTAATAAGCTGTGCAAACCTAGGCAGATTATCCATCCTGTCTGTGGGAAAGCTTTGGATGCCATCATCAAGTGCATCTTTAGTAGATGGCTATGAGATGTGAACTCTGAGGTTCCAGGTTATTTTTGTTATTGCATGTACTCAGAAAACAACAGTGTATTAACCCAGATAGACAGTAAGTACCATTTTCAGGTATATTTATCAAAATGATTATCATTGACTACTACTGTAAGGTTCTAACCAGTGTTTGTGATAAAATCCCTTGTTCACCCATGCATATGTGGGAGTCCTCTGGTCCAATGTTTTTCTTTCATAGATAACTACAGTTCTGTGAAGTGGGTTCTAATACTGACATTGAAAATGTCATGGACTGACTTCCATATCCCTCCTTGTCTAATGTGTTCTGGTTATTGATGCCACATGAACTAGACCTGGTCAGAACGTTCAGATCAATCATTAGTTTGATGCCATGCAAACTAGACTCAGATGGACTTATTGATAGACTCCACAGACCATAAACCAGTTTGCCCTGAATATTGTCTACCTATATGATGGGATTCTTCACCAATCACACCATGACTAGTCGTGGCCACCCTTGCGAGTCTTTCTAGAGAAGAGTTGCTATGATGCTTGACTCACAGAGCAACCTTGACATTTTCATCATTCACTGTTCTTCCCATCACTGGTGTTCTCTAACTTGACAGAGACTAATCAATCTCTTTGCCTCAAACATTCCTGCGAAATATTTCATACCTGAGTGGCCTACATACTCCCATTCTCTTCTGTGAGGTTCCACTCTCTTTCATCATTCCTTTTATGAAATACTCTGGTTAAGAGCTACTTGGTTGAGACATATAAGAGCTAATGTAATACTTTGTTTTGATAAACTGGTGCCAGTTGATATCCTCGGCATCTGGCTGTCCTTTTATTGCTCAACCCAGACCTCTGTGTTCTTAGGCCAGAGTTGAACACATTTACCATTTGCACTGTAGATAGATGCAACTTCCTGTCTGATATTCTTGAGAATACATTATGTAGATTGCAGTTCATTTAGACTGCAGCTGCCGGGTTGTGACACACAAAGATTAATCATTATGCCTTGGATAGCTTCATTACTTTGACTACCCATTACATCTTGCTAAGATTATAAAATGTTGTTTTTAATTTACAAGGCCTGCGCTAGCACTCACTCCCTCTTCGGTTCTATCAGGTCATTGGAAATTACTGCAATTTCTCCTAAGTTCTGACTTTGAAACTGGAGCTTTCTAATCTCACATTGAGTAACATGTCCAGAAAAGAAAGTGCACTGTGTGTTTTATTAGAAGCATCATAAAAATTTACAGAGCATAATTAAAGAGCTGATGTGGGAATTTCAAAAGGAGAACCAATGATTGGGGCTGGGGATGTTTTCACGGTGGCAGAATGCTTGTGTAGCACACAGGAGCCTATGAGTTCAATGTTACACTGCCAAGCAAAACAAAACAAGACAAAACAAAACAAAAACATCTTTTAAATTTTCTTTTAAAAACATCACATTATCACAACAAAATAAATGGTTGCTTGGCAATAGTACAATAAACAATTTAATTTCTGCCATGCTGGAGCTGAGTATGTCATCTCAGGTATTTTTTACTTCTTTCATCCTAGAGTTCAGCTTCAACCAGAACAAAGGAAAGCCTCTATGGACCAATGCTCCAGATTCTAAAGTTCAGCCTGAGCAAAAGTAGAAAATTAGCCATTTGATCCAAATGTAACTGGAAAAGCTAAAGTGTCATTCCTGGTAAAATCATTGCATAAGTTCATCTAGCTGGAGGTGGCTAGAACCCCCACCAAGAAATGTGTTGGTTTCCAGAATCCTAGATCTTTGTGAGGTCTTTTCAGAAACAAAAGCAGAAAGGTTAAGGTGGCTGTCGATCCACCTCTCCCCGAGGCTTGGGGAGCATTGCTGAAGACTGTGAGAGCTGTAGGATTGGAGGATGGCTGCCAAATGTCTTCTGGACCTTACGTGTCACATGAATTCATAGCAACTGTGGTTGTCTCCACAAAAATCTTCACAAGATCAAGCCAACTAAAAATTCCACCTTGGCGACTGGAAAACTGACTCGAGTCTAAGAGCATGTTGCTCTTGCAGAAGACGTGTGGTTGATTCTCAGCACCATCATCAGGTGGCTAACAACTACCACCTGATTCCTGTTGGCCTCTGAATGCATGGAGGATATACAGCAAAACACACACACACACACACACACACACACACACAGGTCTGTGTGTGATTAAATATAAATAAACCTTTAAAAGAAAAACAGTTTTTAAAGTAGGGACTGGAGGGATGGCTCATCAATTAATAACACTTGCTACTTTTGCAAACTCCCTGAGTTCATTTCCTTGGACCCATATTGAGTATCTCACAACTCCCTGTAACTCCAGCTCCAAATGATACAACATCCATCCTCTTCTGGCTTCTTTGGACTCCTATACATAGGCAGTATACACTCACACAGACACGCACAAAACACATAAATAAAAGCAAAGTAAATTTAAAAAAATCCTATGTAAGTTTGGGAAAGGCTCATGAGGTCCTACCCTAACTGGGGAACTTTCAGCAGTTGATAGCAGCTGGGAGACAGCAAGTCACTTTTCTTTAGGACATGGCTACTGGAAGGTTTCTCATGCTATACTAGATGAGTTTACTCCATACACACATGGTCAGCGCCAACACATGTTGGGTTTAATTTAAAAAAAGGTCATGAAGTTCAGAGGGGGATATGTTAGAGACCTGGAGGGAGTTGAGGGAGACATTGGAAGGTGGTTATGACCAAGATATATTGTATACATATATGAGATTTTTCAAGCATAAAAATAATTTACTTCTCAAATTGTATTCTCAGATGGCATGTTTTAAAGAACTTACAATTAAACTTCAAAGTATACATGTTAGCATCTGAAAGGAAAATGAAACACTGTATATATATATATATATATATATATATATATATATATATATATATATATACTGTGATGATTTTGAGAAAAGGTTATGTATTGTGGTTTCAGTATTTGTATGAGTTTTCAAAGTTTCTATTCTTTTTTGGTTCCAAGTAGGAATTTCACTACTTGATGAAGGTGAAGGGGTTGAACTTGTTATTTCTGATATTAAGCTATTGATGAAGTCTTCAGAAAATAGGACTAGAAAGTTTTCCATGTATTATAATATAACTCTATATTTTATATAGTTATACATAAATAAATGTATATTTATATAATTATATATAACTTCCCAGTCTTAAGACTTCATCATATATATATATATATATATATATATATATATATATAATTTATTGACAATGAAAAGAAGGAATATATGTAAGAACACATTTGTTCTATGTCAGGCATTATTTTCAGTGCTTTAGATAAAGGAATTTGTTGTATTGTTGGTATTATTGTTGTTCTTATTTATACATCAGTAATTTAATGCTGAGAAAGACTAAGAAATTTGCCAGGTTGCATAGCTGGTGTGAGTAGCATCATTCAAATCCAGCTTCTCTGGCTCACAAATGCACATTTAAAACGATTGTAATATGTGTTTCTGGGAGTCTGTGTGCGGAGTCATGCTTTCTCATATGAAAAATATGTATAAGAAATATGATATCAAAATTGTAAGTATACAAAAAGAAGACATGAAGTTGAGATGGATTGGAGTGGATTTGGGAGTCCTGATAGCGAGTGAGGTGTGATCAAAATACATAATATACAAGTATGAAACATATTAACTTTAAGATAATAATTTGAAGGCCCAGAGCAAGAGAACCAATAGATTTGATGATTTACTGTCTGGTTCCTAGGGAGTCAGTATATCCTACTCATAAGTAATGTCTATTTCATTTGCGAGAGAAGGTAGATGCTAGATGATCTCATTTGGTGTGTAGCCAGAGCTTTGGAGCAGAGAGGTAGGTGCATTATTTAGAAGATATTCTGAACTCTTTTCTGTAATATTTTCTATACTCTTACACCCTCATATCTAAACAGCTAAGTCAAATAGTATAACAATTATATGAACCTGGATACTTATAAAATCCGAGACAAAGAGAACTTGATATCTGATTTTTGTAGATAAAATATGTCTTGACTGTTTTAAACACCACAACTTGTAGTAGCCAATCCAGGACAAGCCTTTTTCCCTTTGGTCTTGACTGGCTTCCAGAGATGGTCATTGTTTGTCACTAAAACAATCCTGGTTACGGCTGAATTGATAGCATCACTTTTAAATCTCAGCTTTAAGATTTTCTGATAAAACATGGATCATCAACATGCCTTTGAAAGCAGATTAAAAAAAATTGCGAGTTTGGAATTCTCAGTTCCAATCTTGATAAATAAAACTTAAAAAATATGTTGAAGGATGAGAGAAAATTTCTCCCTTCATTAAAGAAGCTTCTGTTTGCATCAGATGGAGACCATCATAGAAAGTCTCAACTGGTCAAATGTAAAGCACAACTTACTGTCTGATACCCAGTTTCATCTGATATATCTAGAAACAACCCCTACACCTTAGGCTCAAAGAACATTGTAGAAGAAGGGCAGAAAAGATTGTAAAACCTAGAGGACAATGACATCTGCTGAGAGTGCTAATATCTTACACACACACACACACACACACACACTGGAGAATGGTAGGGAAGAGGAGTTGGATCTGGGAGGAGTTGAGAGTTGGAGTAGGGAATGAATATATTAAAAACAGATTTATAAAATTCTCAGATCTTCACATTAGTAGAGAAAAGTACAATAAAAGATGTCAGGGACCCATCAAAAATTTAGGAGAAGGAATAATCATTTCTATAGTCATATTAGAAATATGTGATCTAAGACTATATTTGGAACATCCTCTAACAAAATTTCTTATCAAGAAATAGAACAATTTTCTGAGGATCTACAACAGTATTTAGGAAGGTGACTGTACTGGTTGGTTTTGTGTGTCAACTTGACACAGGCTGGAGTTATCACAGAGAAAGAAGCTTCAGTTGGGGAAGTGTCTCCATGAGATCCAACTGTGAGGCATTTTCTTGGTTGGTGATCAAGCAGGGAGAGCCCATTGTGGGTGGTGCCATCCCTGGGCTGGTAATCTTGGGTTTCTATAAGACAGTAAGCTGAGCAAGCCAGGGGAAGCAAGCCAGTAAGAAACATCCCTCCATGGCCTCTGCATCAGCTCCTACTTTCCGACCTGCTTGAGTTCCAGTCCTGACTTCTTTTGGTGATGAACAGCAACATGGAAGTACAAGCTGAATAAACTCTTTCCTCCCCAACTTGGTTCTTGGTCATGATGTTTTGTGCAGGAATAGAAACCCTGACTAAGTGACAAATTAGAAATTGGACAAGGACTTCATATAATGCCACAACAAATTAAAATGCTTAAGATACCAGAGGAAATGCTGTTCTAATATCCTAGTGTTCCCCTCCCCCCCAGTAAATTTATACTATAGATGATAGTTGGGTAATTCTAATTTGGAAGTAATAAAATAAAACACAGGAGAATAGAAAAGTGACTGAGAAAACACCTAAATTTTAATTGTAACCTGGTGTTAGAAAAAGTACCCAAGAACCTATCATAGATAATTACACAATATCAAAGATCTAGTGAATTTGACTATATTTGAGAAATGAATAAAGTATTGAGAAAAACAGGTAAATGTGGGTGTTTCATAAACAAAGTAACTGTTAATTAAAAGATAAAATGTTCGAAGGGTTCTGATAGCAGAATTGGGGAGAGAAATAATTCTAAACAGAAAGACATGGAAGCAGATGTTGCTCAGGTTAAGGAATCTCATATTCTAACAAGAGCACTTTGCATTTTTCCAACTAGAATATATATGTACATGTACATATACATATACATGTACATATATATAATATATACATTATACATATACATATTATATATATGTAGTTATTGAGAGGGATTCATCAATAGGATTTGTGCTGGAATACAGTGTTGATCCTCAACTGGCCAGGCAAATTGGTACCCTTTCTTTTCTATAAGGAAATTTTCCTTATTTAGTGTTGATTAAGTTGTATAAAATTTGACATCAGATTATTTACCAATCTAATACAATCATCTTCCCAAAGTAATACTTACTCACAGCACATCCTTAGATAACTATTCATTTCTTCTGTAGATCTTTAGGCACCTATCAGGGTCATATTTGCCAACAATGGTGTCAGTTGCTAACAATTACTGAGGTTCACATTCCAGTAATGACCTCAATGTAGTAACTCATTGATTTCTATCAGTTAACCATGTAAAAGTTCAGTGGTTTGGCTCCTGAAGGGAGGAGCTTGGCACCTCCATTTTCATCCAATAGTAACGCTCTTCAGGCCAGACCTACCTTTTGGGCCCCTCCATCTTTACCTGCTATCTTCCTATCTCCCACAGAGTGACTCTGTACATAGTGCTCTCCGGCATGTCCCAGTATTCTCCCCATTGTGAAGAATATGGGTCTTTGCATAGCCTTTGATCACTTAGAGAACCTGCAGCTGGTCGCATTACTTCTAAATCATTCAATGTTGAGAGCAAATGGTAACTCTTCCACGAAGCCTGTTTTGGCTCTTTAACTGTGCTCCCATTACCTATGCTATTCCAAAGCTCCTTTTTGTCATTTTTTTTTTATATCATGTACCTGCTGTCTTATATTTTACAAATCTTAGTGATGCCTACCCATGACCATAAGGACTCTAGCTTTTGTGGAAAGGGGCACTTCTTGCTCATTTTCTACAGTATGTTGTCTTTGTAATACACTGTTAAAATTCATTAAAATTTAGAAATTTGTCAACAATCACAGTTAATAGTTCATTTATTTAAAACAGATAATTAGGGCAACTTCTAACCAAGCTTTTAGGCCTGTATGTAAATGTTTAAGATCAAAGTTTACCTAATAGGTCAATTAAAAATCACTAGCAAGGGGCTGGAGAGATGGTTCAGTGGTTAAAAGCACTGGCTGCTTTTCCAGAGGCCCTGAGTTCAATTCCCAGCACCTATGTGGTGGCTCACAACTATCTGTAACAGGATCTAATGCCCTGTTCTGTCATGCAGGCATACATGTAAGTGTACTCAGATAGATAGGCAGATAGATAGATAGATAGATAGACAGACAGACAGACAGACAGACAGACAGACAGACAGACAGATAGATAGATATTGAAAAGAAATCACTAGCAAATTCGAAGGGTTTCCCAGGGTATCTAAGTCTGAACAGTGATGAAAGCAACGGTGTTTGACAATGCCAATATTAACTCACAATAAATGACAGTTGCTTGTCTCCTACTACGTTCCAGTACTTTAGGGTAAGTGCCTCATTCATGATTTGGTTGGCATCAAAGTTATTTTTAATGAAATAAGATCAGGCTTACACAGAGAAAGTCAGTGTTGAGATTAAGATTTTTAACTCCAAGGGCTCGATGCCTCCAGCATGCTTTTGTCCACCAACCGAACATCTGAGGTAGTGCTTGAGCACTGGATTGATTCAAATCCTGCTTCTTTAATCAATTCTATGAACATTTGGTTGCTTTAGTTCTCCTTTCCTAGAGTTTCTGGGATGGGTTAAGGGAGTTGGGCAATAACTAATCTCCTAGTTCTGAGTCTCTTGGATGACACCTTATTTTGCTTTCTATTGTGATCAAACACCATGAACAAAGCAAGTGGGGAAGGAGAGGGTTTATTTCATCATTCCTCATCATCTATCACGAAGGGAATTCACGCCAGGAAATCAGCAGCAATCTGGAGGTAAGAATGAAGCAAAAATGACTGAGGAATGTCGCTTTACTGGCTTGCTCCCTGTGGTTTAGTCAGCCTGTTATCTTATACAACACAGAAACACCTGCCCGGGGTGGCATGACCCATGGTGATCTGGGTCCTCCCAAACCACCCAATAATAAAGAAAATGTTATACAGACTTGCCTGCAGGCCAATCTAATGAGGTTCTTCCTCAATTGAAGTTCCTTCTGGATTACTGTAGCTTGTGTCAAATGGATGACAAACAAACGAATTAACAAAACCCAAGAATACAAAGAAAACAACAACAACAAAAATTAAAAACAAACACAACCCCCTCCCCAAACAAAACCCAGTACAAAGCTAAAACCTCTTCTTAGATGTTTACCAAACATTACATATGGCACCTGTCAAAAGTTGTAAAAAAAAATTTATTTAATCCACTGTGTTTAATTTCCACAACCTAAAGGTTAAATATTTTTGCATTTTCCCAATGAATTTCTCATTAATAGCACAGCCACTAAAAATATTTTTGTTCATGTAGAGCAATGTTAATATAGCTTAACCGAAGAAAAAGCTCATTATTATTATCTACTTGAAGAAAGGAGGAAAGCCTCATTTGTTATTAAGGATGATCTAAAAATACAGCAGTTGTTATACTGTCCTTTCCCTAATATGACTTAAATTAGTGATTTGATGTTATCAGAGGAGATGAAATACATAGTGTGTGCACATAGGAGTCAAAAAATATTGTTTGCTCATATGTACGTTTATGACATTAATCTATCTCTCAATGATCTAATATAAAACAAACCATTTGGAAGCAATTTCATTGAAATACTTTCAGAAATGTTGAAATGAAAATATTAATCTTTTGGAAGTGTCATGTGTATCCCCCCCCAGGAAGATGGGTTGAGGAGTACTGAGAATAAACAAGCAGCCAAGAAGACATAAACCAAGACATAAAGACATCAGCCTACAGCCACAAGTCCTCATCCCTCCCTCCTCTTTGCATCCCCTCTCCTTCTCAACAAATATTATGGAAAACCAATGATAAAGTATTGTGCCAGGCTTTGAGGTAGAAGAAAGTCTCTATCTAATTAAGTCTGTACACTAGCGATTTTTTTAGGGGTGGATTTAAATTCTTCATAGGAGGTCCAACCATGGTAACAGGGCCACATGGACCCTTCTCCAGTTCCACCCACTTGCCTAAGAATTTCACATGGGCACAGGGGAAATTTTCCTGAACAGAACACCAATAGCTTATGCTCTAAGATCAAGAATTGACAAATGGGACCTCATAAAATTACAAAGTTTCTGTAAGGCAAAGGACACTATCAAAAGGACAAAACAGCAACCAACAAATTGGGAAAAGATCTTTACCAACCCTACATCCGACAGAAGGCTAATATCCAAGATATACAAAGAACTTAAGAAGTTAGACTCCAGAGAGCCAAATAACCCTATTAAAAATGGGGTACAGAGCTAAACAAAGAATTTTCACTTGAGGAATATCGAATGGCTGAGAAGCACCTAAAGAAATGTTCAACATCCTTAGTCATCGGGGAAATGCAAATCAAAACAACCTTGAGATTCCACCCCACACCAGTCAGAATGACTAAGATCAAAAACTCAGGAGACATCAGGTGCTGGTGAGGATGTGAAGAAAGAGGAACATTCCTCCACTGCTGGTGGGATTGCAAGCTGGTACAACCACTCTGGAAAGCAGTCTGGCAGTTCCTCAGAAAACTGGGCATAATACTACTGGAGGACCCTGTTATACCACTCCTGGGCATATACCCAGAGAATTCTCCAGCATGTAATAAGGACATATGCTCCACTATGTTCATAGAAGCCCTATTTATAATAGCCAGAAGCTAGGAAGAACCCAGATGTCCCTCAACAGAGGAATGGATACAGAAACTGTGGTATATTTACACTATGGAATACTACTCAGCTATTAAAAACAATGAATTCAAGAAATTCTTTCATTTGATTGTAAGTCCTTTCATTGTGAGTCTTAAGCTCACAATGCTTGTATCTAAGCTCTTTGAGTATTGAGATAATGTATACCACCACCATGGCTGGCCAGTTCTTTACAGTGTGAATAAAATAAGCTGAATAAAGAAACTCACCTTGTCAATGACTTATCAGTCCACTTAGAAAATAAGGTAATCTGGTCTTTACAGTCTTTCATGAACTGACCTCTGTCTATTTCGGCTTCATCTTGTTTATTTCTGTGTCTTGAATATTTCCGGCTTTTTTAAATTTAATATTGTTACACACAAGTGTTTGCTCCTTATTTTGCATTATTATAATCTCAGCATTGTTTTATCTGGCTACTTATTATTTATTTATTTGTCACTTCTCTAAAATGTGAGGTCCCCAAGAGACCTTGCCTCTCCTGTTTGCCTCTATAGTCTCAGAGTTTAGCATAAGTACCTGGCATAAATACACTGAATAAGTAAATGCACGAGCAAATGAATGCACATAGCAACTTGAAACTTAGAGGAAAGTAGAATAGAAAATCTCCCCCCCCCAAAAAAAAGGAAGCAAGTGTAAGATGTGAGTTTGGAAAAATATGGTGGTCCACAGCCCACATTCATCACTGACAAACTACAACTTTGAGGAAATTACCTCATCTCTCTGTGTCTTAGTTTCTATAAAACAAACATCAAAATGCCATCTATTTTAGTATTCGTTGGATCAAATCAGACAGTGTAACACATGTAAAGTACTGTGCTTAGTACAAATGCTGACAGATGGCCAAGCAGTTTGATCCTAAAGACCTTCCGAAATGCTGTCCTGGAACTCACTCTGTAGATCAGGCTGGCCTCGAAGTTAGAAATCTGCCTGCCTCTGCCTCCCAAGTGCTGGAATCAAAGGCATGCAACCCCACTGCCTGGTTAGAGTTAATTTTTAATTCATTGTATATATTTAAAGTGCACACCACACAGTTTTGAAACAGATGCAAATAATGAAGTAATCGAATCTCAGTAGTGGTTGGAGACAGGTTGTACTATGCCTCTTTTCTTTGATCGATGTGTAAGCCTACTAGCTGGCAGCCACTTTGAAAGTCCGGGAAACCAAAGTACTCTCCTTCTGTAAGGTTGCCTCCAGACACCAAATGTACATGACTTTGTGTGGCTTTACTGATGGTTGGGGCTATAGGAGTGCAGTGTGTTCATTTTGATGACAAGTGCAGGGACAGAAGTAATGACACTTAACCCCTGATACCTGCCTGCCCAAATGACAGACTCTACAGTGTCAAGACTTCCTAGGAAGAAATGACAAGACTGTGGCCTTTTGGGGGGACCTCACATTGATTCAAAATCAAGGTTTATAAGAAGTCTACAGTGGTCTATCAGTTCATTTGAGCAGATGAATATCCCCTTGTTTCCTTGGAAATGCAGACTTGAGCATCTGTAGCTTAGAACGTGCAGTCTCATGATGTTTGAGCACAGAGCACATCCAGAGTGTGCTTATCACAAGAGATGTAATATATTTCCTTGAAAGGAAGAGTCAAAATCCACATAAAGTCATCAAGCTACAGTCTGGCACTCATGGCAACATTTTATAAGACGTGATAATTGTGTATAACAGAGGCAGACTTTTAGAAGTTGGCTTTTTGGGCTGGCAGTTTTTCTGTCTGCATTTTCTCTGAACTATAAAGGTGAGTATGTTTCTTGCAGTTCTTGTTTGTGTTTAGAGTAGTTGCTTATACTGCTTGCCCCTGGGATTTCCCTGAGAAAAACAGGGATGGAGATCCCAAGCTCTGCATAGAGGCATGGGAAAAGCCCAATTCACGTTTGTCCTGGGATATTTATTTCATTTATAAGGAGATGTTAGTCTCTTCTGTTTTTTTTTTTTTTTTTTTTTTTTTGGTTTTTCGAGACAGGGTTTCTCTGTCCTGGAACTCACTTTGTAGACCAGGCTGGCCTCGAACTCAGAAATCCGCCTGCCTCTGCCTCCCAAGTGCTGGGATTAAAGGCGTGCACCACCACCGCCCGGCCTCTTCTGTTTTATTAAGTTGATAGGTTTGTTTCAAATCAAGGACCTGAAACAAGCTAAGCAAGTGCCCCACCACAAGCAGACTCCCTGGTTATATTAATCTTTTGAAAGGATAAACTCTAGTTTCTAAGATGTTTCTGGTTCCTGGTGGTGCCTCTAGCTTATATTCATGGTTTGGAAAGTTCTGACACTTTTAGGTTTGTTTATGGCACATCTGAAGTGTCTATTTTTCCCAACTGCTATTGATAACTTGAGTTGGGAAAGACTTCTAAAAGTCTGCCTCTGTTATACACAGTTATCACGTCTCATAAAATGTTGCCATGAGTGCCAGACTGTCGCTTGATGATTTTATGTGGATTTTGACTCTTCCTTTCAAGGAAACATATTACATCTCATGTGATAAACACACTCTGGATGCGCTCCATGCTCATGCATCGTGAGGCTGTATGTTCTAAAATACAGATGCTCAAATCTGCATCTTAAATTGGCCCTGTCTACATCTTTCAGAGTTTTCCCTCTTTAGCAACTGAAGAAATCAATACACAGAGAGGTCCAAGCAATCGGTCTGTAGTCATGGTGATGTTTAATGCAGAGACTGGAAGTGAACACAAGTCTTACTATTTCCAAACCTATATCTGTAGCTTAAAACCGTCTTCATCCACACTAGTGAATCAGTGTGAGGGTGAAACACTCCATTTAATTAATGTTCTGGCTGATAAAATGTGTGTATGTGTCAGTTATAATTTATTACATGTCTAACTATTTCAGCAGGGCAATTTAATGGTAAAGGAACAGATAGTAATTCAAAATAGTGGAGAAAATGAAATGTAGCAAGAGGATGGCCAAGTTGCCACTGGGTGGGAGGAATAATGTGTGAAACACTTGTCTTCTCTCGTTGGCCTCTAGCCAGAGACCAGAAGACTATATGGAAGGCAGAGAATAAAGAAAACTTCCACTGATTTTAAAGATGTGAGCTGAGGGTCTTTTCCAGTTTACAAATATGAATCTAAGCAACAGACACGCCATGAGTGAGATTTAATTTTGTTGATTCAGAAGATGCCTCAAGGCTTTACAGCAGCCATGGCGATCACCATGGTCATAAATGCCCAAGATGAGAGGAACTATTATATTCCTGGCTAAGAGAAGGCTATCTAACACAACCTTTCTTGTTTTTAATATTTTTAAACTATTGCCAGCAGCCAAAGTTCCCTTCAATTCTTTTTTTTTAAATAAAGGATCAGTTAGTAAATATTTTAAGATCTGTTTGTTTGCTTGATTTGGAACTGCACGGTCAGAATAAGTCACTATAAGAGTAGCTGGAAAAGGAAAGATAGAACTGCAGTTCAAAGTAACTATTTATTTGCTGGTACATATCTGGAGTTTTCAAATCCCTTTGGTAGATTAGAGATCTACAAAATTTTATGAAAACTTACCTACTAGATGACCAAAGAAATAGTCGTTAATGACCACAGTGGTTCATTACCTGGGTCTTTTTCTTTTGACGTACCTGTTGATAATGTCATTAAAGGGTACAGCTGGAACAGGTGCATATGCAAGTGAATCCAGTGTGAAAGAGGACATTTATATCCAAAGGAAAAGGGAATTCTCAGAACAGTTTCTGGAGATTTACCTAAGATGGTCAGTTCAGCTGAAGTCATCTCCTAGGATTTAATTGACATACAACCAGCACTCATTGATGACTGCGGCCAGAATTCCTATGGAAAAGTAACCACAACGATCTTAGAGGAAGAAGTGGGTGTTCTTCCTTTAGTTACATAAGTGGTTAGCATCCAGCCAAAACAGTGCCGAGCGTTAAGACAGAGTGAGTATGCCCTATCAGCATATTCAAACAATGCAATGCCCGAACCGTCTGTCTAATTTTCTAGGAAATAGAGTGTGAGAAAACATAAAAGTGCCAATGGTGGAAAACTGGGGTATCCGTCAGATTTCTGACAGTCATGATGGACACTGAATTCCTGATGTAAACGGAGTTCAGAGCTTCACCTAAATGCTAGAAGCCTCTTATGAATTCATACCACTTTAAGCAAGCTAAAGAGGAATTGCAATGTGTAAAATTTTACTGTGGGATATCTTTCTTACTCCAAATTTAGAATATTGAAAATTATTTTCCCCCTTTAAAGAAAGAAAGCAAGTTATTGACTTATTTTAATTAATTAATTAATTAATTAATAGGTATTTATTCACTTATGGTGATAGTTAACAAAGTCATGGCTTCATGCATGCAAGGGCTGTATGAGCTGAGATACATCAGCCTTCATTTTAAAACATTTAATATATAAATAATGTATGCCCACAGCATCCAAATAGTTGTACAGAGCAGACATTTTTGGGGTGGTATACGCCTCCAGACTTCCTTCTTATACGAACTGAGAACCTCACAACCTCAATTTCCCCCATGTTTTAAATTAGTTCCAGAACATGTATGACAATAGTCATCATGATGGCTAAAGATAACCATTTGGGAGAGCATCTGATAAAGCAGATGACACTCTAATGATGGTTGACAGTAAACAATTTCAAGAGCATATGTATTATGAAAGTTTGGACAAGAATTTGCCCTAAAAGATGAATCACATATCTTACTGACAATGAGTTTCAGCCACTGATAGTTCTATATCCTGGAGTTGTCTTCATATTCTCAGAATTTCTCTAACATTTATCTCTAAAGAAGCAACCCAAACTAAACCTGTACCCTGAACCCAAAACACCATTAGCGGGGGCCATGTAGAGTGCGTGCCCGGTGAAGAAGGGACTGATGACAGAGAAGAATGCCACATGACTGCAAAGGAGCAGACAGTAAATCAGACTGGGGTCTCTTGATGGCTTTGAGGGGATTTTAAGATAAACATCTTAGGTAAAAATGATAATATATCAGTTCATTTCTGTGACAGATGTGGATTGTCTGGGGAGAAGAATTCCATGCAAGCAACTTCCTTTCACCATGACTGAGCTATTTTATATGAAAAGGAGAGACAGAGAGAGAGAGAGAGAGAGAGAGAGAGAGAGAGAGAGAGAGAGAGAGAGAGAGAAAATGAGGATAAATCTAGTGATTCTGTGCAGCGAGTTGAGGAGTGTACAGAAGGTTGTCTGTAATATTGTTCAGAAGTACAAGAACATATCTGTCCCGATGAGACTTACATGCTCCCATCAACCATCACTATGTTAGATTGGAAAACACATTGCCTATGATTCGCTTGGAAATATTCACTATCCCATTGCCACATCACCTACTAAAATCCAGGATCATCTTATAATGTCACCAACAGATATCATATGAGCAATATTCTACCCAAGTAGCACATCATTACAACATACTTTTATGCGAAATGTGTCATAGGAACACTATAACCAGACCGACGAGGATAATAAAGCAAGTTAGCAACTGTCCCTGAGTCAAATTCAGGTGCTAGAGATCTGCACCTCATACTCTAGCACCTACCAGTCATCATCCTGAATACCAATCAACCAGGAGTATCTCACCCTCTTCATAGCCACATGCTCTCTCTCTCTCTCTCTCTCTCTCTCTCTCTCTCTCTCTCTCTCTCTCTCCACAAATTACCTCTCTTTCACAGACAACACATATTATTGCCCAGATTTCATCTTATTATGTAAATTATGTTCCTTCTTCCCCACCTCAATGTGGTGGCCCATCTGTAATTCTCTTCACCATTAGAGTCCTAGTTCTTTATCCCAATTCACTGACAACCAAGGAATCTGAGCTCTTTACCAGTCTGGAAGAGTGAATGCTACACCAATATAGCCACTTCTTTCTCCATAAATGCAGGGCCTGTCCTCTCAAACCCTTCTTTCTGGACATCATAATTTTGATCAAATATGATATGGACCATCTTATCATGGATACACGTAGTTTGAACAGAAGGTATGAGAAGGAAAATGGAAATAGAGCCAATCTTTTAATCATGTTTTCAGGCAAGGAAAATTATCTCTTCTGAAATGACAAAGGAATGTATGGAAGTTTGGCTTTTCACACTTGATCTTGGCCAAAAGGCCGAGAAGCATTAAGTTTGGCTTTTCAAATGGTTCTTACACCTTAAAATATATTCCAACACTGTCCTGTAGTGCAAACAAGTGACCCAGTTTGACACAGCAGCATTCAGCAATTGTTAATTATCTGATAACCCAGAAGTGACCATTCATAAATTTTTAAACAATTCAAAAATAATTGCATTTGCTAAATCCAGTAGTTTTGTTAGTGATACATTTGGTTATGTTGAGTAAAACAAGTCTATCTAATCTAGTTGTAAAAACCTCATTCCTTTTTAAAATGTTTTATCACAAATTTCCCAAGGTTTTAATAAAAAGTAAAATAACGAAAATTTAGGACAAACCAAAGTAATGAGACTTTGTTTAATTTTCCTCTTCCCTTAAGAAACAAGTCTGCACAAACTGAATGAAAACAGTGATGTCATAGCCACAAGTCAAGGTGGTCAATCACAATTCCTCATTCCTAAGGATTCTACTGTGTGGGGCTTCCCAGCTGTACTTCCATTCTAATGGTTCCCTCATGGACAAGCAGGAGTGTTAGGGTTCAGCAGGTGGGCTTGCCTTTCCATTTTAGTGCCTGCTTTGGAAGACTTTTGCCCCTCCCAGAAGTTCTCTTTATGCAAAGTTCTCAGTATCTGCTTTGATTGGAGGAAAGCCAAATTCATATCTTCTGGTGGTAAGCCCTGAATAATCCAGGTATCCTTTTCTTCCAGTGTTTAAAGACTATTTTATTAAATCACTTAGTTCTACACTTAACACATTATTTAGCCAACAGACCCTTAGCAAAGTAGCTCATCTTATCATAATATGTATCTTATAACATATGGTATCATATTATTTTATCAATTTTTGCCACATTAATTATCAATCTCTAGGCTGCTATGCCATTGATATACATTCTCATATACATATAATGTCTACATACAAATATACATTCTGTATTATATATTATACATATATATTGTGTATATAAGTATCAGTATATATGTATATACCTATGTATATAGGTATATCTAAGTATAAATACATACATGAATTCTTATGAATACATTGCCATGTGAATATAGCTATGTATATACAGTTATGTATGTATAATATATATTATATATAATATATATTGTGCCTACTAACACGTTATATACTATAATGGGTTACATTGATTGTCATCTTGATGGCATGTAGAATCACCTAATAGACAAATCTTTTGGCTTGCCTGTAAAAGGTTTTCTTAGAGTAGATTGATCGTCATGGGAAGGCCTGCTTTAATGGTGGCAGTACCATTCCATCGTATGGAGTATTAGACTGAAAAAAATGGAGAAAGCAAGCAGAACACGAGCATTCATTGCATTCTGCTTCCTGATTTTGGAAGCAGTGTGACAGGTTGTTTCATGCTCTGGGTACCATGGATTCCCTGACAGAGTGAGGCATACAGAGGCCTCTGCAGTCATGGTCTACGAGGCTAGGCTGCATGTGTTGGGCAGCAGAACTTGCCATCTTAAACCATGTGGTGCTAGTTTTCAGGAATGATAGATGTGATATTCAGTGTGTCCTGAAATCTTAACTCCATATTTCCTGAGAGATGCTAATGCAAGGCAATTCAAGGCTGGCTTGAAGTTCCTACAAGGAGGTCTTGTGAGACAGCATGGGAAGCTGAGACAATGAGACAGGTTATAGTGAAGTCCCAGAGTGTGAAGATGTCCAAACTATGTGACATCTGAGGAGGAAAGAAAGCAGCGTGTAGATACGGAGCTAGTTCAAGTGAGAAGCTACTTGTGCTGTAGATGTCAAAGTTGGGGTGGGGCAAGGCTACTTAAACCCTTTGGAGCTTAGCTGATTCCATTTTGAGCTCCAGATGCTGGATAGGGTGCTGCAGGATTTGATGTTTTTCCTCCTGGGTTTTGGGCTGATCCTTTGTTGCTGTGCTTCCACTCCCCATTTGTGGAATAGGGATATTTATTTGGTGACAATGTGTTGTGTGACTTGATATTTATTTTAGACAAGCTCACACTCAAGAAACTGTTTTATGTTTCAGGAGAGTGAAAAGCATCAGATGCAGGTTTAAGAGGGACAAAGATATACATTTCTGGAGATCAGATGTCTAGTAGCAGAGATACTGATGCCAAAAACAGGCATACAGGTGATAACATCCTCAAGTCTCTAAGGAGAGTTGAGCCCCAGTACCAGAGATAGCATGACAGGAGCTCAGAAGAAAGTAACCAAGGCAGCAGCAGGGGTCTCTTTTCTGAGGATGGAGATGATTTCACAGCAGGAGAATACCTGGCCACCAATACCTCCTTTGATGTAAACTCAATTCTCCAGGTGAGAAATCCTGTCACCTGGAGAGCTGTTGGCTAGACATTCATAGACACTATTTCAGTGGGGTGCCATCTATATCTGTTAGAAGGGAAGCATTGTGTCCTGAGCAGAAACTGGATTCTAACACTACAGTCTTATAAAGAGACTTGAACTTTTAAACAGTGGTACAACCCTTAAGGACTATGGGGATTTTTGATGTCAGGCTGAATGCATTTTGCATTATGAGGTGGCCATGAGTGTGTCAGGGAAAGAGAAGAAGGTAATAACTTGGTAGTGATATGTTTTTGGTTGTTCCATTGACAAGAGACAGACTTGTGGTTTGTAGTGATTATCAACTAGACAGACTACTAGACAATCACCTAAACCTTCTTGGTTATGCTTACAAGGCATTATTAAGATTAAATTACTTGAGGGGTCAGAGGAGGACCTACTTTAATTGTTGACAACACTATTTTGAAGGTCCTAGACTAAATACACAGGAGAAATAGGGCTGAAGAGTAGAATTCTCTTCTCTGCTTTCAGAGAGCAGACACAAGTTGACCAGCTATCTCTAGCACCCGTGGCCACAAATTTCCTGCCATGATAGTCTATCTCCTGGAACTGGGAGGTAAACTGAGCCTTTCCCTCCTTGGGTTGCTTTTTTGATGGTGTTTTCTCACAGCAACCAAAAAGTAACAATTAAACACACTTGCATATCTTTGATGCAACTGTAACTAAAACTCTCTAGCTCCTTAGAAATGGTGCACAGAATTTACATGGTCACTTAAATGTTTCCTGCATTTCTACAAAAGAATCTGCAATGAAAGCCATTAAATGGGTTGCAATTTGTAAGCCTTTCATTAAATAATGATTCTCAGCTGGATTTCTTTAAAGGAATATTAATGCAAACATATGTAACTAGCATTGTGAGAAATTAGCCTTGCTGGCTTAGTCTTGAATCAATCATTTCAAGCTATGCATTAGAGTTCTTGCTGATACAATTCTGTCTCAGACAACTCAGTACAGAGTGTGGGATGAACACAGTGGTTTTCAGAGTATGATTTGTGTGAAATGCCCTTAGCAATTCAGAGTTGCTAGGTTTGCTGGGAATGATCAAATCCATGTGTAAGGGTTGGGGATATAGTTCAGTGGTTGAGTGCTTGCCTTGCATGTGCAAGACTCTGGGCTCAACCTCCAAGGACTACAAAACAAAATCAAACAAAGCAAAAATACACCCTCATACATAGAAAGAGAGACTGGTCCTATTCAATGTTCAGTAGCCAATTACTAATTTCTAATGTGTATGCTCTTGTACATAATGCTAAGCAATGAGCATTCACGCAACCTAGAGCTGAATTTCTGGATAAAGGAGCCAGATTGGGTAATGATGTGGGTATGGATGTGATATGTTACAATTGCCAAGACCCAATTTAAGTTGGCAAGGTTTGAAAATATTACAAGGAACTTTCAAGTTTTCTTTTACACTGTTATTGGACTAGTTCAATAGTATATTTTTGAGGTTACAGAATTTATGCAATTGTGCATACTTACTTTATTAGTCACAAGACACTGCTTTAACAGCAAAGACTAAGTCATCACCAAATGACAGTTAAGGATTTAGTTAAGAAAGATTGGGAGAGGCAATAAAGAAGACTTCTTAGGCATTGGATTAGACATGTCTACTGGTTCTGGGGAAAACCAATGCAAAGAGCTTCACAAGATTTTACAGGCTTACGGCCATGTCAAGATCCAAGAGGTTCACTATAGAAATCGCTTTGCGGAGTTGACACTGTAATCACATTTGACTGTGATTTCATCTTCCTTCCTTTATCCCACAAGGGCTCCTCCTCACTTCTACTTTCCATTCGAGCAGCATGTTTTAAAAAAAAGAAAAAATCTTTCTGAGGGATGGATTGATTAGTTGCTACTTTATGGTGTGGTTTAACTTGTTTTTCCTGATTAGGTTAAGATTCAAATTTGTAGTCAGTACAATGCACAAATGGTGCTGTGTCCAACCTATCTCATGATATCAATCAGACTAATTCCCAAGTCATTTTCTAGGTGATGTCAGATTGATAAATTTGTTATAAAGTTACCCACTGACATTTCACCAAATAATTTTGGTAGTCATACAGGAAGGCTGCCTCAGCTTATTATTTTATGAAGAGATGCTAAAATCTTTCTGAAGGGATAATACTCATTCCATCTAAATGTGGGAAGCAGAGTGGGTTAAAATTTTAAAAAGGTGTATCACCAAGCAAATGACAAAACAATTCTGGTGGACCAACCTGTGCAGCGCTTTTAAGGATATTTTGTAAGCCAGTTTTCCATTATTAAAGAGTTAAAACATCTCCACGCTGGGGAATGGGCAAAGCTATAATGTGAAACAACTCTATCGAAATGACTTAACAAACATAGAGTAGATGCCACTCCCTGTTCCTTGGTAGACAGTCTAGTGAAATCCAGATCATTTCAGTTTCAAATTAACCTCAAATGAAATTCCAAGGAAGGTAATTGGTGACAGTTAAATCTTATTAAGTAAATATTATACAGATCCTTCTTCCAATGTAAATATTTAGTAAAAATGAATTATGAAAGTGAAAATGTCTTACTGTTTTCAATGTTTATATTGTAGCATCCATCAAGATGGTTGCAACATCTTCAGGAAAGAAAACTCTAGAGACTAGAGTGACCTGGACAGATGGCTCAGTGATTATGGGCAGTCGTCGCTCTTGCACAGGACCTGGGTTCAATTCCCAGCATCCGCATGGCAGCTAATAATTACGCAACTCCAGGTCCATGTGATCTGAAATCCTCTTCTGGCTTCTGTGGGCATGGCGTGCATGTGGTGCACAGACATACATGCAATCAAAATATTCATAAATGTAATATATAATAAATCTTAAAAAACCGAACAATTGTAATAAAAATAAAGCAAGTTGAACTTTTTGATTCTTCATTCTATGCTTCTTTCTACCTTATTCTGCACAGGTCCCTCACTTACATGATAGAAACTGCAAATGCCTCAAGTCATTATTCTAAATGGAGTATATTGTCACTCACTCACTCTCTTGATGCACAGGAAGAAGGACCAGTCTTTTCTTCTAGAGAATTTGCAGGGATATCATTTCTTGATTCCCTTGGGAGGTCTCAGTGGAGAAAGGTGGTTGTACTTTAAAAATATGACCATTTGTTCTGGCCTAAAAGATCCTTGAGAATATTTTTTATCCATTTCTGTCTCTACTTTGTTGGCAAGTTCAGTGCTCTCTCCATAGTAAATAGTCAGATAACACCTGACTTTGCTAACTGTGTTTGGTTAAGTATAGATACAAATCCATAAAACTTTCTTATACTGGTTAGTTTTTTGTCAACTTGACATACATTCAAGTTGTTTTTTGAAGGAGGAACCTCAATTATTAAAAGAAAAGATTATGGGGGCATTTTTTTGATTAACAATTGATGTGGGGGGTCCCAGCCCACTGTGGGCAGTGCCATCCCTAGTCAGCTGTTTCTGAGTTGTATAAAAGGCAACCTAACAAGCTATGAGAAGTCAATAAGCAGTCTTCCTTTAGGACCTCTGCTTCATTTCCTGTCTCCAAGTTTCTGCTTGAGTTCTGTCCTGACTTCCTTCAAAGGTGAACTATGATGTGAAAATGAAATATTTTCTTCCTCCAAGTTGTTTTTGTTCAATGTTTTATCCCAGCAGCAAAAAGCAAGCTCAGGCATTGGTCTTTCTCTAGAAAGGCAGAAAACAGTGTTTCCCAACACTCTGCTTTCTCAACACACCCTGTCCTTTCCACATTATTATCTACTGCAGATTATATATTTACAAATATTTCTTTCATTTTCCACCAAGAGAATGTAAGAGGTTTTCTTTCTTTTTTCTCTTTCTGTTTTGTTCGCTGGTCTTCCTAACCTCAGTCAGTGCCTAGAATAGTGCCTGATACATAATGAGGGACAAACCTTTAAAGAACCTGTTTATATGAAGGACTGGAATAACACTCTGCCCATTTCTTTGGTGCCATCTTTTATTCGGTGGCTCAAAATTTGCTTTTACTACTTGTGAGATCTTCTGTGTGTATTGAGAAATGTTCTCAACTTAAGCATTTTGGATCTTTAATGCTTAAATAAAGCAATCAAAACCTGTTCCCTGTGTAGCTAAGAAATACCTCTATTCTGTGCATTCGTGGTAGGTATTTAGGTGTTTCTCTTTTTTTACTCTATGTTATTCCTCCTGTTCCAGAATTGCTCAGTCATTTCCAGGTCAAGGGTCCATACAGCACAGTCTTTGACTTCTCACTCCTGTCTAAGTACAGACACAGTTCCTTCCCCTGTTCTCCACATTATTGTAAGAGTTTGGGGAGTTAATAAGTTGTGCTGAAAATTGGAGGCCATGAGAGCCAGAACAGTACGCAGAGGCAACACTATGGGAAGAAGTCTGGTCTTGCTCAGTCCCAATGGAGCCCACCACCTCCAGGCTGGGTCTCCCACATTCCTGGAGCACACACCTTCAGCCTTGTCCTCTTTTGTTCTCCCTGGCTCTCTTATTTCCTAGCTATGAACTTACATGAGCTCCCCATCAAAATAAATAGTATCAGAGGATGATTGAGGCTTGGACAGAATTTTACTTTATCAAAATAACAACTTGGCCTAAAGGAAACCGTTCCTTTTGAGTTAGGCTCAAGTATTATTTTTGTAAAGTTAAAAACAAAACAAAGCAGAACAAGACAAAAAAGAACATTAAAATCTTTTCTCAAATGACAACAGACAATTCTTCCTTTAGAAATATTATGATGAATTTTGAGTAAATCATAGACTGTTTCTTTTACTTTAGGAGGAAAAGCCTGAGGCAGAAGAGAAGGAGCTGGGAAGGTAATATGATTGAATGGTGCAATCCTAAGCAAGCTACCTGTGTGGGTGATGAACTTGATCCTACTGGCAGTAGTTTCTAGAGAACTGTCAGACATGTTCCAGCACTGTCCAAATTAAGTAGACGATCTTTATCTACTCAGGTTTTACAGTGAAATGATGATTTTCCAACATTTCCACTATCGCACGTGTGAGCCTCAGGCCATTGTCACAGGAAGGTGTGCAGACTGGCTGCTGCTGTGTTGGTTCCTCGTAGTACAATATGCAGCTATTAAATATAAAGCTTAGTGCTGCACATGGACTTGGAATTCTGGGTTGAAACCCAACCTTTTGCTGTTGATTGGCTGCAGGATCCTGGGAAAATAAATTTCTTTATTTGTCTGAGCCTATATATCTTAATAACGAATAATCAATTACTTAGTTAAATAAATTGAATTCTCAAAGCATCTTTCGGTGAAAGAAGAGTAAACTAAATATCAGCTATCAAATCAATAGATTGAGAAGGATAAGACTTTTACTGATATTTGAAGGCAATTTAATTGGTACACAAGTAGTGGAATCAACCATTGAATAGGCACATCAAACAGAGTAGTTATAATCATACTATGTAAATTTAAATTTAAAATGTTGATCATTGAGTTTATTATAGAAGTTAAACTTAAAGAACAATGGCCTACTTCTCTAGGCGTATAAGAAGTTTTCTTAGGAGTGGATGCAGATTCTTAACATGGGAGCAGGCCCCTACACTCCTGTCTGTCTTTTATCTGGGGAGTTATATTAAATGCAGGTACATGAGATATCCTATTGTCTGAGGAAAGTCTTGAAAGCATGCAAAAAGCCACACCATGAATGTGGCTGCATTCCTTTATTTTCCCTGTGGACTTAGGATCCTTAGTTTTATTTTAGAATATGAGAACTATATCTACATCCTTTTATCTTTCTCAAATTGATGATATCTTATATTTTCTCTTCATTTTGTCTCTCTCCATCTCTCCCCCTCCTTCACCCACCTCTCTCTCTCTCTCTCTCTCTCTCTCTCTCTCTCTCCCTCTCCCTCTCCCTCTCCCTTTCCCTCTCCCTCTCTCTCTCTCTTAAACACACACACACACACACACACACACAGATATTCATAAGAACCACCTTTTGATTTAATTTTCTGTTGCTTCAGAAATTGTTCAAATGCTTATGTGTTTAAAGCTGACTGCTTAGGATTGAATCACCTGTCAAGAGGCTCCTCTTTGGAGAAGACTGATTCTCCTTTTGTCAATAATCATTCATTGCCTCTTCATGGTATGTAATAACCCCTTGGAGTATTATTGTCTCAACAAACAAGGGCATTTGGGGCTGTATTGGAAAGAAAATTGAGCAGTGAGGTGTTAATAATCCCAAATTTCTAGGAGTAAAATGTAGCCACTAAAGCAAATTGACCATATGACTGGAGACTACTAAGTTTTCATATTAAATTCTAAAGGAAAGATATAGTAGTGTAGTAGTGACATAAGTGGTATAGAAGTAACCAACCACTTTTTAATTGAATTTAAGGCCCACTTCAGGAGGTGGAACCTATGCCTGACACTGATAAAGTGGCCAAAACCTTGAGATAATTAGATCATAGTCTCTAGTGGTAAATCTATGACTATTATTCTATTGAATGAACATAGCAATAAAATGACTTCTGTCATAATCCTGTATTCATGAATCAATGACATCACTCAATCCACTCAGAGAAACTTCTTTATGTTATAGATTAACAGATATGTAATTAATGTAGAGAACCACAATGGGACATTATGTCTCAGAGAAAGAGGCTTAGGAGCACTCAGTCTTAAATAGTATATCCTTATCAAATCCCTCTTCTAAATGCTCAAGGATCTATTGTAGAAGAGAAGGAGGAAAGACTGTAAGAGTCAGAGATAGTAGATAACTCCAAGGTCTTCGTATCTTCCCATTCACAAAAGAACTAATACACATTATAAACACATAATGACAGTGATGGCGTGGACAATTCCTGTACTCGTTCAAACCAGACAAGATCCCAAGACTGAGAAGAAGAAGTAGACCCAAAGCCTCACCTTTAACCAAGAAGATATTTGTAACTGATACTTGCTAGGAAAGGAAAAATCAGTTTTCCCCAATGGAATGTCACTGGGGATATGAACCACAATCCAATTCAGGTGTAGTTGGCCAAGATAAAACAGACTCGATGTATTTTTTGTGTACTTTATATTTTGCTTTGTTTGGGTATATATATGTGTGAGTATGTATATCATATATTATATGATATACATAACATATGTATGCATAACATATGTGTACACATATTATAACATATGTTATATGCATGACATATATGTTATACATATATACAAAATATATGTATATGTATTTTATATTTATATAAAATATACATATATTATATATAGCATATATGCATATATACCCAAACAAAGGAAAATTAAAAGAACACAAAATTGCATATATATGTACATATACATACATACACATACATACACTCACATAGGACTTTGGTGTGTTTTGATTTTCTTTTTTAAGAGTGAGAAAAGAGAGAGAGAGATGGCAAGCATGAGCGTGGAGTCGAGTGGGCGGGGACATGGGGTGTTGTGTGAAGAATTGGGAGGTGGGAAATAGGATAAAAATAATTGTATGGAAATTTTTAAATAATAAAAAAGGAAAGAAAAGTAATTTCTCAGGAAGTGTCAGAGTCAATGACACTTCACTGAATTCTATTTCAATCCATTCATATATACTCAGGTGTCTTTATCAATAGGGACTTAACCTTTCACCTCTGGGGCACGACCAAAAGCAACAGCTATAAGCTGTAATATTTTGGACAACTCAAAATATGGCTTCTCAAGTCACTTTTGGGGATTTTGTTAGATATTCTATGACTCTTAGGAGAAGGATTTTAAATCCAGAGAGGAAAATTTTATTTGAACTGTATATATGTGTATAATGACTTATGTGTGTGTCATTATAGGCATTTTTAGATAATTAATACTATGATTTCTTTGATGTTTTCAGACATCTTTCATGTTATTTTGCCCCGCTCTTTCTATTTTTTTTTGTATTTATCTTGCTACCTACTTCCTAATTCCAATTCCGATTTCTGCCTTCCAATTTCCGATCGACCCCTGTACCCTACCTATTGTTCCACTCATCATCTGTGAAGGCCCTCTTTCAATCCCCATTCCCTGGTTTGTGCGGTTACTCCAGGTTGTATACTCATGTCTGGAAGATCATGCCAAATGTGATCATGACCAAATGATTAGCCCTTCAAGCAAATACAAACACATAATATATGAACTGAGCAGGTTTATTTGCATATGTAGGAACATACAGGCATGTGTACATGCACACAAGCAAACAAACAAAGCCATGAATTTGAAAGAAAGTTGGAGGGGGGATACTTGGAAAGGATTGGAAGGAGAAAATAGAATGAGAAGAATGATGCAATTTATTATCTCAAAAAGAATTTTAAAAATTAAACAGGAAAAATAATAAAAGAAAAGTTGCTCCCAGGCAGGGGCTGGAGAAGTAAGGGCTCTTTCACAGCATGAGAATCTGAGTTCAGTTCCCAAATGTGCATACGTTGTCAGGTGTGTGTATGCATAGACACACAGAGACACACATGCACACAATTGCACATGGGGACACACATATACACACAAGGACACACATATGTACCCACACACATGCACACATGGTACACATATATACACACAAGGACACACATATACACACAGGTACACACATATATACATACAAGATACACACATACACACATGGACACACACATACTCACACACACATTGACACACAGATGGACACACACACACACACACACACACGGACACACAGATGGACACACACACACACACACATATATACATGCATAGACACACATATACATGCACAGATAAACACACATATGCACACACACAACTTTCTCACACAAATCCAGAGTTGTCTCGTAAAATATAACATGTGCTTCTGGGTGAAGGTGACATATCCACCAAATAATGCACTCAATTTTCTTTTGTCAAAAGTTTCAGGAAGGGCTGGAGAGATATCTCAGTGGTTAAGAGAACTGACTGCCCTTCCGAAGGTCCTGAGCTCAAAATCCCAGCAACTACATGATGGCTCACAGCCATCCATGATGAGATCTGATGCCCTCTTCTTGGGTGTCTGAAGTGTATTTACATAACAAATAATCTTAAAAAAAAGTTTCAGAAAAGTAGCAAAATAAAATATGAACTAAATGTACTCTAAGAATTATTTTATATTCATTAAGTCACTTGAAATACTACTAGTACAAGAAATTAATAGCTACAAATGCAAAACCAAACCAAAACAAAATGACTTAGCTCTTGTAAACACACTCAGCTTTGCCAGGGAGCATATTCTTCCAAGCAGAAGAGTTGACACTGTTTTAGTGAGTGGTCACAGAAGAGACATATGTTGTCTCTGTGAATAAGAACACTGTTCTGATTCTGCAAACCAAGACATCTACTGAAGTGTTTACTGGCCTTGCCTAGTTAATAACATGCCTATAGTTCTTTCGCATTTGTTCACACCAAAAGGCCTGTGATGACTGAGTAGACAAGTTTAGCACTAAAATATTTATAAAATTTCAAGATTCTCTTTTCTCTGCTAGTCTCATGCCAATATGCCATGATATTCTGAGTATCTCCGTTTACGCACATGTATGCAACACATGTGAGTGTGTGCACGTTTTGCTTGAACAGATGATTATGAAAATTTCAGGAAGCCTTCTGGTCTCTAAGACGTTGTTATTTCAGTGGAACCAGGAAAACTCTTTTACCATCCCCCACTCTCTTTTCCAATGACAAAGGCTTAAAATGACACTTTTGGTAACTCTTTGCTTTGGTTCAAGTGTTAGTCCTCTTATAATTACCCCAAGAGAGGTGATAGCTCCTGTCATATCAGATATTGAGTGCCTATGATCCAATTTGTCAGAAATGCTTAGTCTGAAGAAGGAGGTGAGGTGAAGAAACTGGTGAGGGCACTAGGCACTTGGAGAGCAAGGTTAGAGTTACCATTAACTGTTAGATGAACTCAAAGAAGTGGGATTGGGTACATGCAGGACGTACTGCACTCACAGTAGGTCCTTTACATAAATGAATGGAATATAAGTTAGACTCTGAAGTCATTGAAGCTTTTATTCTTCCTTTTTATTCAGTAGACATTCTGACGTCATAGATATAAAAAAACAAAAGGAGATAAATAGGCATTGTTTTCCAAGGATGATGATGGAGTTAGTCAGCTTTGGGATATAAGAATGATGATGTCATTAACTAGCTTTGCGTTCTTATCATAAGATAACTGAAAGGCATGAACATGGGGGCTCTATTATAAGGTTGAGTATCCTCTCTCCTTTTGGATTCTACGGAAGGTGGTACACCTCACAGACTCACATGACAGAGCAAACAGCTCACTTTCATGAGCTAGAAATCTAAGAATGAATAGACTGGCTGTGTTTTCTGAACTTTTGGGACACATTCCCAATGGCCTAAAAATCTCTCACAAAGCCTCACCTCCTAAAGACTCACAGTATCTCCCGGGGCTACCACCTTGAGCAACATGTCTTCAGCATGTAGAAGTAGAAAGGCACTTCTGCAAACTGCAGCAGTATTACAGAAAAGAAAGCAACTCCCATGCTCTGAGAGAGAAGATGAGATTCAATGTTCTTAGATCGGGCACAGGGATTCATCTTCTCCATGTCCTTAAGACAGGAAAGTATAACAGTTTCAGACTGGGCACAGGCTAGCTTGCCAGTTCATAGAGCTGAGTATACTCAGAATTTAAAGTATAGTTCCCGTGGAGCCTGACCATTTCCTAAATACTTAATGTGACAATGAAACAGACCATGAAACGGGTGACAAAAAGGTTATTTGAGGTGTCATATTATACAGTGCAATAATGACTCTTAAAAAGGTGTGAATGGAAACTAAAAGACAGCAACTCTGGGCTTTCAAGACAAGTCAGGCAGTATAAACAATCAGAATATCATTTAGCTTCAGCTGGAGTTCTAATTCTAAATGTCTTACACATTCTCAGAGTTACAGGGGGAAAAAAAACACTGATGGCTAAATAAACAGGGTGAGCACATGATTAATGTTTTAAAACAGCAAACACTTCACATGTGTGGCTTTCCTCTAACAGACTGGGCAGCGAGACCCTGTTTGCCGTCTGTGTTTTGTTTATTTATTCTTCTTATGTTGGATTCCTTTCTTTCACTTTACCTCTCATCTCAATTTACTCTAGGGTGAAAAGTGAAAATGTCAAAAGTAAGTGAAAAATCTAATGCAATGACAAGATTTAAGACTGCGCAATAACCAACTCATCAGACATATTTTTTCAGGAAGATAAAAATGATGGCTAAAAGGATAGAAATAGTAGCTGTTTTCTTTAGACACACCTAAAATCAAGTTTTATATTTTTAACAAAAATAATAATTCAGAGCAATACAGAGCCTAAGAAGTGATGGGCATCTGTTTGCTTCTTATCATGGGAATATAGGGACAATGACAGACGCTAAGCAGGACCTCTTGTAGACTGAGACACTCTTGGCCAGTAGCGCATGATGTGAATCTTAGGACTTAGTGCCATTTTGCTTGTAAGTTGGTGTGTATGTTTCATACATGATACTTGTTCTCATTTAGAACATTTTCCTGCAAGTTTATCTGTAGATTGCTTTTGATAAGATGGCCATTTTCACTTTTAATCCTACTGATATATGAGCATGGGAGAGCTTTACATCTGGGGTGTTCTTTGATTTCTTTCTTTAGGGAACTGAAGTTTTGTCATTCAGATCTTTCACTTGCTTGGTTAGAGTTGCACTAAGATATTTTATATTATTTGTGGCTATTGTGAAGGGCATTGTTTCCCTTACCAAAAGCAATCTACAGATTCAATGCAATTCTCATCAAAATTTCAATACTTTTTTTTACAGACCTTGAAAGAGCAATTATCAACTTCATATGAAAAACAAAAAGCCCAGGATAGCCAAAACAATTCTGAACAATTTAATTATTCTGTTTGCATGTGCAGGGTACATTTCTCTTCTTTTCCTGGGATTGGGTTCAGGTTGTCAGGCTTCTCAGCCTCCGTATTCAGGCCAGCAGTACCTGTTATCTGTTTTCATAATGATTGATATTCTGACTTGAGTGAAATAGACTCAAATTTAGTTTTAGTTTGTGTTTCCCTGATAGTTAAAGATGTCAAACATTTTCAATTAAATTGGTTTTACTATGTTTAATCAATCAATCATCAATCAATTAGTCATGTGTGTGTGTGTGTGTGTGTGTGGTGTGCCTTTATGTAAATGCACACATCTGTGTGCCATAAAATGTGTGTAGAGAGCCAAAGACATCTTGTGATTGTTGGTTTATTCCTTTCGTGATTGGGGTCATGGGTTTCAAGATCAGGTCTTTTAGGCTTGGCAGCAAGCACCTTGTCTTGCTGAGCCATCTATCTGGTTGATAGATCTCTTTGTATTTTCCTTTGGAGTTATTCATATTCCGGCTACTAATCTTCTACTAAATGTATAATTAAGAAGATCTGCCATTCTGTTGACCATATTTGCTCATAGTGGACCATTTTCTTTCTGTGCAGTTTTTTTTTTCCTCAATTGTTAGCATTACTTCCTGAAGGACCAGAGTTCTTTTCAGAAAATCTTTGCCAAATGACAGTCTCTTGAATTTCTTGCCTTTTCTTCTATCAGTTTTAGGTTTCCAGGTCATACATTACAGTCTTTGATCCATTTGAAGTTAATTATCATACATAATGAGGGGAGTGTTTAGCTTCGTTCTTCTATGCCTGGATCATAAGGTTCCCCAGTAGTATTTGTTGAAGAGTCTACTGTATGTTTTTGGCATCATTATTAAGATTAAGGTGTCTTTAATTGCTGGGGAGTTCATATCTGGAGCCTCAGTTTATTAGTTTTAAGATTTTTCTTGTGTAATCTGAGAATCTCATGTATAGGATGCTACCATCCATGCTAAGGATACTCTGTTTTCTTCCTTTCCTGTTTTTCTTGTCTTATTGTGCTGGCTAAGACTCCAAGTACTATACTGAATAATAGTACAGAATGTAAACATTCTCACCTTATTCCTTATCTTAGAAAATAATTGGAATTTTTCTACATTTAGTATAATGTGAGATTGTACCCAGCCTCGATCATTCAGTTCCTGGATAAAAGACACACACAATCTTTTCTTTATATTTATAACAAGCCTTAATTAGCACTAGAGCTGGGCAGACATCTATCCTCTATTAGAATCTACTTTCTTATTAATAATACTTAATTATGTGTTACTATGTTGCATCTGGACTGCTCTTAACTCCATTTGGCCAGCCTCAGGGCCATGCATTTATGACTTACCTAACCCATGGCAGCTTTTCCTCCCTCCTCCTCCTTCTTTCTCTCCTCGTGGTTCTTCTATGACCCCAAGTCTGGGAACCCTAAATCCCACCTATGTCTTTCTGTCCAGCTATTGACTGTCAGCATCTTTACTTACCAAACAGAAATAACTTGAGGGCAAGGATGTATAGTTTCACTTGGGTTTGTGCAGACTCTCTCATCTTAGAGGCCTGCACTTAGCACTAAAATACTAAGTACGATCATACTTCAACAGGATGCATGTTTATTACATGTAGTCTTTACCATGTTCAGGGTAGATTTCTTATCTTGCTAGTTTCTTCCAGGCTTTTATTATAAAGGTATCTCGACTTTTGACAAAAGCATTTTTTTGCATCAAATAAGATAATTATGTAAATTCTGATCTTGAATCATTTTATGAAGTGAGTTATATTTTATTGGTTTGTATGTTGAACCATTCTTGTAACATTCAAATGAAACCAACTTGTTCATGGGTATGGTGGTTTGAATGAAATGATCCCTATGGACTCGTAGGGAATATACTGTTTGAGAGGCTAGAAAGTATGGGTTATCCTCAAATAACCCAGGCTGTTGCCAAGACAATAGGCTGCTCTCCACATACTAAAAACAAGGTTCCATTGCTGAAAACAACATCCACACAGCTCATGGAACATGGAAAGGTCAAGCTGGTGCCTCCACGGAACCTTTGCCCCCCTATTCTAGTGTTTATGAAATAGAAAGGTACTCTACAAGCTACCACAAAAAAAAGAAGAAAGAAAGGAAGGAAGAAAGAAGAGAGAGAGAGAAGCAAGACCAATCCGATCTCAAGTCTTCCGGCTGCCATTTGCAGCAGGGAACCAGGCTGCTCTACAGTCTACTGTGCACAGCCCTCCAGGAGAGAGTGATCTCCCAGCAGTGCTTTCACTTCTGAGCACAGAGGTGAGATCTCCACCTTCTCTCTGGAGGGGAACAGCTAGGAACGCACAGGGCATACGATCAGTGGAGCTTCTGGGACAGGAGTCTTCCATTCTGGCCACCATTTGCACAAGGGAGCCAGGTGGCTCCCCAGTCTTCTGTGCATAGACCCTGTCAGAAGAGAGTTGGTCTCCCAGGAGTACAGACACAGACTTACAGGCCCATAGGAGGGACAAGCTCCAGCCAGAGACAGCAAGACCAACTAACACCAGAGATAACCACATGGTGAAAGACAAGTGCAAGAACCCTATCAACAGAAACCAAGACTACTTGGCAACATCAGAGCCCAGTTCTACCACCACAGCAAGTCCAGGATACCCCAAACACCAGAAAAGCAAGAATTGGATTTAAAGTCTTATCTCATGATGCTGATAGAGGACTTTAAGAAGGACATAAATACCTCCCTTAAAGAAATACAGGAGAACACGGGGCAAAAGGTAAAAGCCCTTAAAGAAGAAACACAAAAATCCCTTAAAGAAGTACAGGAGAACATGGGTCAACAGGTAGAGGCCCTTAAAGAGGAAACACAAACATCCCTTAAAGAATTACAGGAAAACACAAACAAATAAGTGAAGGAACTGAATAAAACCATCCAGGACCTAAAAATGGAAGTAGAAACAATAAAGAAATGACAAAGTGAGACATCTCTGGAGATAGAAAATCTTGGAAAGAATTCAGGAGTCATAGATGCAAGCATCAATAACAGAATACAAGAGATAGAAGAAAGAATCTCAGGTGCTGAAGATATCATAGAAAACATTGACTCAACAGTCAAGGAAAATGCAAAATGCAAAAAGCTTGTAACCCAAAACGTCCAGGAAATCCAGGACACAATGAGAAGACCAAACCTGAGGATTATAGGTATAGAAGAGAGCGAAGATTTACAACTTAAAGGGCCAGTAAATATCTTTGACGAAATTATAGAAGAAAACTTTCCTAACCTAAAGAAAGATATGCCCATGAACATAGAAGAAGTCTACAGAACTCCAAACAGCCGGGACCAGACCAGAAAATCCTCCCGGCACATAATAATCAAAATACCAAATGCACTAAACAAAGAAAGAATATTAAAAGCAGTAAATGAAAAAGGTCAAGTAACTTATAAAGGCAGGCCTATCAGAATTACACCAGACTTCACACCTGAGACAATGAAAGCTAGAAGATCCTGGGCAGATCTCATACAGACCCTAAGAGAACACATATGCCAGCTCAAACAGCTATACCCAGCAAAACTCTCAATTACCATAGATTGAGAAACCAAGATATTCCATGATAAAACCAAATTTACATAATATCCTTCCTCAAATCCAGCCCTACAAAGGATAATAGATGGAAAACTTCAACAAAAGGAGGGAAACTATACCCTAGAAAAAGCAAGAAAGTAATCTTCTTCCAACAAACCCAAAAGAAATTAACCACACAAACATAAAAATAACACCAAAATAACAGGAAGCAACAATCACTATTCCTTAATTCCTCTTAACATCAATGGACTCAATTTCCCAACAAAACCAGACTAACAGAAATATTTTTCATATAAATCTTCAATTTTATCAGAAAATGTTTGTAATTCCTCTTTCAATCAAATTAGCAATGTTTTTATGTCTACCATTTTGTCTGTATTATTTTCCATGATAATCTTCAATTTTAACATTTTTTTCTATATATTTCTTCAATTTTATCAGAAATATTTTCCATGTAAATCTCCAATTTTATCAGAAAATGTGTATAATTCCACTTTCAATTACCTTAGAAATATTTTTATGTCTACCATTTTATCTGTATAATTTTCCATGATAATCTTCAAATTTAAGGTTTTTTTTATATATTTCTTCAGTTTTATCAGAAATATTTTCCATGTAAATCTTCAATTTTATCAGAAAATGACTAAAATTCCTCTTTCAATCAACTTAGGAATATTTTTATGCCTACCATTTTATCTGTATAATTTTCCATGAAATTGTCAATCTTAACATGTTTTTCTTTATATTTCTTCAATTTTATCAGAAATATTGTCCTTGTAGATCTTCAATTTTATCAGAAAATTTTGATAATTCCACTTTCAATCAACTTAGAAATATTTTTATCCCTACCATTTTATCTATAATTTTCCATGATAATCTTCAATTTCAACATGTTATTTTTCATCAATTTTATCAGAAATATTTTTCATGTAAATCTTCAATTCTATCATAAAATGTTTCTACTTCCTTTTTCAATTAATTTAGCAGCGTTTTTTATGTCTACCATTTTACTCTTTAATTTTCCATGAAAATTGTCAATTTTAACATGTTTTTCTATATATTTCTTCAATTTTGTCAGAAACATTTTCCATGTAAATCTTCAATTTTATCATAAAATATTTTTACTTCCTTTTTCAATAAAAAATAAATTGAAAAAAGAAAAAACGAAAAGAAAACACCAACCCAACCGCAAAACCTTTGATCTGTAATCTGTCTTGCTATGCTAGTGAAATGGAGGTACAAACCTTGTTAGAGTAACCAACTGATGCCTGATTGGACTTTGGCCCACTCCATGAGATGGAATACCATGAGAATCTATATCTGACACTGCTAGGGTGACCAAGAACAAGGGTAGGGAAAGCACAGAGACCTAGGGTAAAAAAATAAGTAACAATAAATATCTCTTAATTATATTCTGCTATATTCATAAATCAGTGCCTTTTTTTTTATCACCAGAGATGTATGCTCCTTCAAAGAAATGCAGAGATGAATATCAAGATGTTACACAGAGAGAACTTGGAACACATTGTTATATATGATATTTCTCCATCAAATCCCACTCCACTCCACCCCACAGAGTTCAGGAAAGCCCGTCAAAGAGGAGGCAAAAGGAGTGGGACAGAGAGAGAGGATAGAGTCCTCTCTGCTCTATCCAAAAGAACAACTCAAAAGCAACTGAGCAATAGTCATGTAAATGAACAAAGACTGAAACAGCATGCTCAGGGCCTCCACTGGTCTGTACCAGGTCTTTTGGATACAATATATATCAATATATACATACATATATATTATAGCTATCAGTTTAGTACATTTATGGGACTCCTGAATGTATAGACAAGTGGGTATCTGATTCTTATGCCTTCTCTTGGAGAGGTTTTATTTTTCTGTTGGTTTGTCTTATCCAATTTCTATATGATGGTTTCCTTTTTATCTTGAATTTGATTTTGTTTAAAAGGAGGTGTAGCCTTATTGGAATAGCTGTTGCTAGTTTGAGAAAGTATGTCACTGGGGGGAGGCTTTAGGGTTTCAGAAGTCCAAGCCAGGCCCAGTGACTCTCTCTTCCTGCTGCGTGTAGGCCCAAGTTCTCCAGCACCATGTCTGCTTGTACGCTGACATGCTCCCTGCCACGATAGTAATGGACTAAACCTCTAAAACTGAAAGCAAGCCCCAAGCTTTATAGGAAAAGGTTGGTATTACGCCTTCTATTTTAATTTTGTAAATCATTTTAACATTAGTATTAGTTCTTTAAATGTTTTGGGAAAGGTACTGGGGAGATATCCAGCAGGTAAAATTGTTTATTTTACCAATATGATGATTTGACTTCAAATCCCATAACCCATGTAATAATTGGGCACAATGAACTCTATAATTCTAGCCTGAACCTGTGGAGAGATGGGAAGTGGGAGCAAAAGAATTCTCAGAATTTCAG